>CM061918.1:150077006-150151008 GCA_031002005.1 Vandiemenella viatica
TGGGGTTAAAAACACAAAAATATGAGTCTAAAGGGGGAAAAAAAAATCATTCAGTTCTCCACTAATAGCCCTACATTTTATTTGCACAGCTATTTTTTTTTTTTTTTTTGGAAATTTTGTTTTACAATAAAGTTACAGATAATAAAAAATAAAAAAGCGCGCCATGATGGGTGAACAAATAGCGATTCCAATAGAGTATAAATAGTTCACCACTTCCCCTATCCACAAAAGAATTTTTCCCATACCCTTGTATCTGAACCAAGTGGCTCAGTGGTTAAGGCACCCGATTGGAGACCGAAAGGTCCCGAAAACAAATCTCTGTCTCGGCGGCGATTTTCAAAAGCCCTTAACCCGACCTTCACCTCTGGCACAGATTTCTATGTAACGTCGAGTACAGATATGACATTAAACTGTAGGTCCCCTGTAGGGCTAACAATCCAGTTTTAAAAAGGATGTGTACCCCTCTATAGTGAAGCCAGTGAAGGCTTAATGTGGTCCAACGAACATAAATACAACTATCCAACCCTAATCATCAACACACATACCCTGTACACTCCCATGACCCTCTTCACCCTCCTCCTGTCTTCCAGTGAATCCCATTCCAGATCCTTTATCATATTACTGCTTGTGTTCTGCGGTAATTTCCAGAAACAAATTTAGCTGCCCTCCTTTGCTCCCCCTCCAACGCCTGTATTTGATACACAAAATGTGGATCCCATTCTACATCACTATATTCAAGCAACGGTCTGACCAAAGTTTTATCTTTCATTCAGAAGGCATGGAACTCTAAAAGTTGTACTACTATTATTATTATTAATTTAATTGCAATGGAGCAATGGTGGCAATTGCCTGTCATCTGATTATCCCTTTTATATTTTATATTTTTTATTACCTGATATATGGCTATTTAAGAAGGATGGAAGACACTAGGATACTAAAACTTGTACAAGAATGGGAAGTTAAAGGAATGAGGAAAAGAGGACGGCACATGTTTACCTGGCTCCAAAGTGCACAAACAGCAATGAGAAGAATTGGTGCAGAGAGGAAAAAATACAATATCAAAATATCTGGAGAAACATTTTGAGAAGATGAAGTCAAGTTGTGTGTTCAGAGGTTTTATTGTTATTTGGGGTAAAACCCCTGTAGTGAGGAAAATCTCCTCTTAATAATAATAATATAATTTTAATTTTAAATTTCTCCCCCATCTACTTTTGTTATTGACAAATTTTAAAATTAAATTCCTTCAGCATTTTTGTTAATTATTCATCACCACACTTTACCACCAAAAGAAAAATTATCCCCCTCCCTTTTGAACGAAATTGAGTGCCAGCTTGTGGTCATGGTCATTTTTCCTGCACTATTCCCAATTCTTTGATCAATACCCCTCCAAGCCCCATCACCAACATATGCCCTGTACATTCCCAGCACTCTCTTCACCCTCCTCCTTTACCTCCAATGACTCCCAATCCAGCTCCTTTATTATATCAGTTACTGACTGGGTCCTGCGATAATTTCCATAAACAAATCTAGCTGCTCTTCTTTGCACACCTTCCAACTCCTGTATTTGATAACCAAATTACACTACACAACAATACTCTCACTTCATTTCTCTGTGCCACATCATTGCTGTGGCGGATCAAGGAAATTTTAGAGCTGGGGCGAAAACTGTGAGACTGCTGTCCCCATTGTCGCCAGCCTGAGTGTCAGTGCCACCCTTTAAACACAAACTTACCCCCCCCCCCCCAAATCCAGCACCATATCCTTGTTTCATATCAGGCTTCTGTCGCTTCTTACAAATGTCTGTGTCTGCATCGGTTTTTCACTTATCTCTACCTAATTCCTTCCACTTTCCTCTACAACACGTCCCAGGTATTTAAAACTATGCACCTTCTTTAGCTGTTCTCCTGCCATCATAATTCCTCGTTTTCAGGCCCTCTTTTCTGACCAAGACCATGCAGTAACTTCTCTTTATATTAAATTTCATGCAACACTGACTGACATCGTGCACCCATACAAGAAACTGCTCTTGAACTTCTTCACTATAAACACCTCCCCCAACACACATACACACACATTATTAAATCATCGACATAGTCCATCATGTTCACGTTTTCTTCTTCTAACATCGCTACCACCTATGATCAAGTGCCGAGCGGGCACTCTTTTGTAGATAAGGGATCCACAGGCTGCGATAAATTACCGGAACGAATGGTGAACAATTTACCCAAAATACTGAAACAGCTTAAATTCAAACAATGTAAATATGGATACATAGTGAAGTTATATGTGAGCGGAGACTTTCCAAGCGTACTGATGAAATGAAATCAGTCACAGGAGTTCAGACGGATATCGTCATAAAAAGACAACGTTTTAACAGCCAGCTCTGCCATCTACAACTTATACTGACCGAGATGTTCAGCAAGCAATGACTTATTTACAGTACGGTAAGTACATACCGTACTAACGTACAGCACTTGCAAGGACGCTTAACATGTAAAAGATTTTGCCTTTTCATTTAATTAATTAAAAGCTCTTTTTCTTTAAAAAGAGTTTTATCTCCCATTTTCAACATAGATATAGTAATTAATTAAAATAGGCCCTTTTCGGAAAAAAAATCAGATTATCCGAATGGGGACTGGTCCAAATTAATTCGGATCAATATAGTCCTACTGCATGTCATTGCCATGGAAATCTCTTCTAATCTAGACATTACTTTGGGTGTTCTTCAAGGAACTGTAATACAACCACTCCTTTTCTTAGTTTTAATAATGATCTTGAGACAATATTAATAGCAGGCTGCAGTTGTTTGCTGACGATGCAGTCATCTATAGGGAAGTAAGGAGCTCTGACGATTGCTCAGAAATTCAGCGCAATCCAGATGTTATTTCGGAATGGTGTTATCAAAGGCAACTTACACTAAATTCTATAAAGAGCAAGGTAATGCACATAACAAAGAAGAATCCATTTGTTTCCACATATAAAAAAGATTAGTTATTGTCATGGTCAATTCCCTGAAGTATTTAGGTGTAATAGTGCTAAGAAACATGAAATGGAAACCGCACATAACTGCAGTCAGTGGTAAAACGATTCTGAACTGTGATTCATAGGATGTATTTTGAAGAACTGTAAAGCTCATACAAACAAGATAGTGTGCAAAACTCATGCATCCACATTTGGACTGCTGTTGTGCAATTTGGGATCCTTATTGCAAGGGACAGATTGACATGAGAGAGAAAGTATAGAAAAGAGCCTCTCGATTCATGATTTCTTGCTAAGTATCACAGAATCAATACATAGATTGAGCTGGTATTGTCTGGCAGGCAGACATCAGGTTTGTTTGAATTTATTGTTGAATTTGCAAATATCTTCTTTCATTTATGAGTGCAACATAATACTTTATCCACCAAAATATTTAGGTCACAATGAGAGGAGAGATAAGATGAGAGAAATAAGATGCCGCATTGATGGTTACACAGGGCGAGTCAAAAAGGACTTTACAATTTTGGAATGATTAGAAATTTATTCAGATAACTTACATAATCGGTAGATGTCATTTTGTATTAAACAACCTCAAGTTTCATATAAAAGTGTCAAGTGTCATTTTCATTTGGTGTGACTACCATTTGTCATGTAGCAAACATCCCACCAGTAATCAATTTCTCATTGCAGCAAATTGGGCATACTTTGTGCGGTGGCAGCAAAGATTTGGTTTTTCAGATCAGCCAAATTGTTTGGTTGGGGAGGAACGTACACACGATCTTTAGCAAAACCCCAGAGAAATAAATTCGGTGGTGTCAAGTCTGGGGAGTGAGGTGGCCATGTGATTGGCCAATCCACCGACCTGGGAAGCGATTATCGAGGAAACCTCGAACTCCCGTGAGGAAATGAGGTGCTGCACCGTCTTGCTGGTAGTAAACCATCCCATCTCGGTCATCTTCATCGATATTGTTGCAGAGTTCCTTTCCTGAAACCAAAACACACAGCGAGCACGCTCCGCACCAGTGAAAGTAGCCATTTTAACTGTGCACTATGCTGGCACTCCTGGTGGTGGAATGGTGCACCGATGCACTACACGCTTCAAACTTGAGGTTGTTTGCTACAAAATGACACATCTACCGATTCAGTTAGTTATTGCAAGAAATTTCTATATCTTTCCAAAGTTGTAAAGTACTTTTTGACTCGCCTTGTATTCTTTCTTACCTTGTGCTATTTGGTATTGGAATCCACAGAGTTAGTTTTGGTGCAAAATACCCTCTACTACCCACAATATTTGTGAATTTCAGAGTAACAATGTAGATGTAGAACAATGTAGGTCAAAGAAGAAATCTTTTTAAACCAACCTAGTATGCCAAAAGGAAACTGACTAGATAGTTTTCAACCATTGCTGTGTGAACTTAATGAGAGTACATTCAAGTTTCTTGTATTTAAAGATAGAAATAAGACCAATTTTTTATGTGCAAGAAGATTAGTTGGTTTTTTTTTTTTTTTTTTTTTTTTAAATGTGGAAGTGATTTTACAATATTTGTGGCTTGGGGGAACAGGCGACCAGATGCCAAAAATTTTAGGTCAACTTCACGAATAAATTGTTACTTAGCACTCTGTTAAAAGATTAAACTCTTTACAAATAGGTTCCTTTACGATTCTTTCCAGAACTTATATATATTGAGGCTACAGAAATTCTTAAAAACATACACTCGCAGTGAAAATGTAGTAATGGCTTTGCTTAAAATTATACAGCAGAAAACTACATTTAACAGGTGAAAATTCTGGTAAAAAAAAGTCACAGTGAAACACTCAAAGTTTACAGGCTAGACTGTGGTTTGGACAGTTTAAAAGAAGAGCTTACAATGATGAATATGGTATTTTGTTTCATCAGAAAATTTTAAATTTTTAATCCCATGTGCAAGCCAATAAAATCATACAATGATGACAGATTACAAATAAAGACAGATTGAAGAAATACAGAGTAAAAATGAAAATATCTCAGGGTTCATTGCACTGAGGTGATTAGAACTGGGTGTGGGTTGGGAGAAAAACCATAGCCTTTCAAAGGAACCATCTTAGTATTTGGATTATTGGAGATCATTCCGCTAGGAATTGGCGTCCTCATACTGCAGCAGTCAAATGCAAGACACCGCTAGAAATACTTTTAACAGTTTCTTGCTGGTCCAGGTTATATTACAACCTAATTTCTGCTTGAAAATAATGATCCAGGCTGCATTACAATGGAATTACTGTTGGATAATAACAGCAGTATGATGATGTCATTAGTCAATGTTGTTATAGCAGAATTACGATATCCTACAGACCCTTAGTATTTAACTGGAGTGCTTCTGGGAAAATATGAAAAAACAAAATCTTCATCAACCAACCTGCGTCTTCCCAAATGCCAGCCCCAACCCACTTCTAAACTACTTGATACATGACACTAAGAAAGGACGGGGAAATTCAACCGAACACGTGTCATACATGATGCCAGCTGGGAACAACAAACACAAAAAAATACAGTCACATGCAACACAACATTTAAGTGCTGAACGCTATTCTTGCAAGAGGTGATCTACTGTTGCCCGCCTAGTGTGTGGCTGGGTGGGGGATGGAAAGGGGCAAGAAAGGGCTGAATTGTTAATCAATAACTCTGGAGAAATATTATCGCTGAAAGTGGAGAAACATCAACAAAGTAGTTAACATGAGAGGATATAAATATTAGCAAAAAGCTAAGTAGGAAATATTAACTATAATAACTATAAAATAAGAACAAATAATAATAAGTGCTGGGTATACTAGAAGGGTCTTATTGGAGATTGAGGACCGTTATATCCCTAGTGTCGAGGATATGTTGGTAAGCTGGTGAGGAGGTTCTGGTTTCAGGGAAAACTGACAGCATTCACTGTAAAATAGCTGTTTAAACTTTTCAGCTTGTGGCTACTGGCATGTTCTACCACTGCGTGGGACAGGTTGCTGGTGGAAACTGTTTGCCCGTGGCCATTCATTCTGATGCCGAGTAGGGTAGTGGTAAAGTCGATATATAAAATTTTTCAGCCAAAATATTGTGTTATGTGTGTTCATCTTGGGATTACTGGAGATCGCGATTCCTTTGGGAATTGGTGACCTAAAACTGCAACAGTCAAATACAAGACACCGCTACAAATACTTTCCGAAGCTTATTTAACACTGAATTACAACCCAATTTCTGCTTGAAAATAAATGTCCGGGCTGTATTACAACAGAATTATTGTCTGAAAATAATACGTCTTGCAATTGATTACAGCAGTATTATGCCATCATAACAGAATCTTAATCTCCAATAGACCCTTTGTCTTTTTTATGTTTGTCATACCCAGACACCATCATCTATGGCAAGTGTTAGGCTCAATTTCCATATCCTTCCTTATTTCATAGCCTTAAAATTGTTTCCTGCTAATTATTACTGTTAATGTATATTATGATTTTTATGTTGTTTAACCTATATTGGCCTCAGTACAAATACATTTTATTTCAGAGTACAAACTCTATTATTTTCTCGTTAAATGTTTCTGTTAGAAATGAACAGTTGCCTACACGTCTTTCCCAAGAACCTAAGAACTTGATATAAAGTCTTCGCAGGTTCTCCGCGAGATAATATTGTCATATACGTACAATGGACCTGACGATGGTGGCAGAGCGAGCCGCCAAAAGCTCGTCTTTCGATAATACTATCCGGTGGACAACCCACGAAGACTTTATATCAAAAATACGCCAGGAAAGTCTTATTTATCATATTAACCTAATAACTTGTTTTAATTTCCACCAAACCTTAAAATTCTGGGGTGGAATGGTAATGCAAGATGAAATGACTAACACAGCCAAAAACACTAGGCAATACCAAGTTCACGGTACCATTAAAACTACTATTGTCTGTATTAGGCAAGAAACATAACTATCCATATTCTCACCACTCACTGATATATTTTGGTATCACATATCTTGTATTTGATTAAATGGTGCAGCTCTATGTTTTATGTAAGTCCTCTTTTACTTAACTTGAAGAATTTACAAAGACAAAGAGCGTATCTTTCAAATCTGTGATGTTATATACGTGGAAGAAAGCAATGCCACTGTTATTGTGAACCTCAAAGTGAACCAAACATTTTTACCTATTAACAGACGTAACATTTATACTTTTACAGAAAAGGATACAAAAATTTTCATAGTGCAGAGGTCAGTATTATGAAACCGTTCGTTCATTGAAAACCTCGTGACTGTTCATCATGGGCGCCGGGAGGGGAGTGCAAGGGGGTGCACTTGCACCCCCCTGCCATCAAATAAAATACACAGAAAAAGATTAATAAACAAAAATTTATTATTAAGCTCACTGTTTGAATAATAACTCACTGTTTGAATAATAACTTAAAGTGCCTAGGTTGTTGTCCAAATTTGTTCAACGCCTTGTCAATAAACTCAGTATCCTAAGTTAATAAGTGTTATATATATAGTGTATAAAGAAGATACAGATGCACCTCCCTTAAAGTAATCCTGCCGGTGCCCATGCTGTCCATCAGTAAGGCACAACTAATTTGTAATTTAATCAAGTTGGCACAAAACTAAAATGTTAACCACAAGTGATCTTAATTTCATTTGCACAATAGCAGCTAAGTTATTGTAAGGATGAGAAATTATTGTTCTCTACAAAGAAACAGGATTTGTCATAGTGGCCCTTGGCCTCATCTACATTTCAGGAATAAAAACAGCTTTTGTCTCAAGCCTCGGAAACAAGTCAAAGGTCAAGCAGAAATACGAGTGAATTGTGTAAATCTATACGAGCCCTTAAAGCTGCCTAGAAATCAGGTTCCCAGATTATAAACATTCAAATCTCCTCAACAACAGCATGCATACATTTTTTATAAATCTTCAAACTGTTTAAGTTCTTCCAATTAACTTCTCAGTTCATCATTGGTAAGCCAACAAAATCCAGTAGAAACTTAACACAATCTTTTATATCCAAATTACAATTCAATAATGTTATATAATTTCAATACTTAAAATAACTCATTTTTAGCTGTTGGTTTTACAGTTTTCCTCTGAAAAGCAGGGACATATTTACAATGAAACATGCAGTTTTTAAAAGCCAATTGCCATCTAGCAAAGAGAATGGTGAAGAGCATAACTTCCATTTATAGGCAAATTGTGGCTTATGAAATGGTCTGTTCAAGTATTTTGCAGCAGAACACAAAAGTAAAGAAAGTAAACAATTATTATTATGTATCTATGCTTAAACAAGTTATTACAGACTCTTGTGGATAAAATAAACTCAAAATAGTGAAAGTTTCAGCAACTAAAGACCAAAGATGATCTTAAAACTGTCACAATCCAAGTTAAGAACATTCTGTATTCTGCTCTTGTAAGGTATGCAATAAACCAATGAAAAGATAAATTATAAATAAATATTATTACTAAACAATTATTATCCAGAATATTGAATGTTTTCTCATTTTTTAAGCTGATGTATATATTTCCTTTAGTCCATTTAGTACATTATATGAAAGAATTTTACCAGCCATAATTTAAGTTCGCAATTACCGTGCAAATACAAGATATATTCAATGCTAGTTTCCTTTATTGTTTTTTATCAAAGCGCAGCAATCATTATATTTAAACAAGTAGTAGTAGTAAAAATGCACACAGATATTTTGTTTACACTAACTGTGACAGCTAACTACATACATTTCCGCCCATCTCTCTTATTGGTACTATTTAGGTTCCAAAGAGTTGCATTCATTTTGTATAATAGGCTTTAAATTAAGAAAACACGATATAACAGTATAAAGTAGAATATGGAAGTAAATTTTTTGTAACTACAATAAATCAGAGAAAAGAGATGTCATATTGTGTTACTAAACAATTTAAAATTTACTTCCTAGACTGAAGACAAGCTGTTGTAAAGTGAAAAAGCAAAAACTAAAACTGTATCTCATTCAACAAATGTAAAAAATTAACAAAAAATAAATAAAAAATCAAGAGACACCAAAGAAAGTGATTCAGGGCGAAACTTACGAGGTCAGAGCTGCTGCTATGCAAAACAAAGTCACTTTGAAAAATTCATAAGCGTTTGTCAACATTACAATCGCAAATCACACACTCTGAGGAAAATAAATTGTCTCTGAACTCTTCCGAGCGTCGAGTCGCTCAAGACTGGCGAGATATTTGGGACAAGTAAATGTAGGTAAAACCTTGGAACCGTTGCATTTAGGTTAGCCCGCGTTTGTTGACACAGGGGGTCTCTCCGAACGTAATACGTGAGTTTTTCATGATAACAAAAGCAAAGGAAGTTCAATTGTCTCACTCACCGGAACATAGAACTATTCTCATCAGTTGACACACAGCTGGGCAGCCAAAGGTGATGCAAGGTCGCTCGCAAGGGACTTCTCAATCCGGACGAACTCCCACGTTATCCGATCACTTGCACAAAATCCTGCGATGACAAAACACTTATCACTGCACAGAAAACAGTACACTGTAGGCTGACACTTTAAGACGATATTAAACATGTTCTGCCCATATGGGTTAAAAGTAGGTAAGACCTTCAAATGAATGGAACAGTTGCATTGTGCAGCAGAGGTATTAACTTTGAACTTGACACATTGTCGAACAGTCGTAAATTACATAACACTACATGATAACAAACAAATTATATTTCACTAAAACATTAAACTATTAACCCTCAAACTGTCGAGAAAATTCAAGGCCGTTCAACCCTAGAAAGCATTAAAGGACCAAAAGACTACATTAATTAATGCTACTCACTTCCTACGAATATCACTGTTTAACAAGTGGAAGAACATTACACTGTGCAATAATCGAATCAATCTGTATGAAAAAAATGCGAAAAGAAACCATGAACGACACTATATTTATTTGTATATATATCCCCCCGATGCCCCCAGAAGTGCAGCCCAGTAACAGAAAAGGAACGATGTTGCAGGTTAGCCAACCACTAATACCAACAGCCAAAACTGTTCACTCAGAATTGTTGTTAAAAGAGTGACATCGTCCTTTGCCCATAGTAGTCAAATAACATGAATTGATGTCATAAATAGAGATTTTTGTATTTAATTTTAAATCATGAGTTGAAAATTACTTTGTGCAATCCTGATCTACTTTGATAATGTTGGCTATTCCTAGTATTGTGACAGCTGAAACTGTGCCATATGCTGCTACCTTATTTAAATGTCAATTCAGAGTGATAAGTAAACAAAGCACAAATAGAGGTTATTCTGTATTTTTTACTTCATAGATTAAAATTCCGTATAATATATATTTAATGATTCATTAGATGATACTGAATGTTTATTACTGTTTCGTATTAATAAATGACTGAATTTATACGAACCAAATGTGAGGCCGAAACAAATCGGCTACCCAATGCTTGACTGCGATGAAATTAAGTGTCGAAGTTATTTCTTGATAAAATTATTTCTTCCTTCCTTTGTATATATTTCTGTTGACAATCGTTATTGAGAACTGAGATTAGTTCTACTGCTTAGTCGAAGAATTTATTTCTAAGGTATCTAAAATTAACTGCCAGTAGCTTGTGTAAATGTAGTTTACATAATTATTTTACCATGTATGCTAAGACTGACCATCTCCTGGTGTGTGTATTATTTTGTTATGCAATTTTTTTAATGTACCATGTATGCTATGACTGTACATCTTCTAGTGTACAGTATGTATCATTTTGTTATGGAATTGTTTAATGTACCATGTATGCTATGACTGTACATGTACTGGTATACTTATTATTTTGTTATGCAACTGTTTATCTGTAAATTTACAACTTTTCACATCCTACGGAGCCAGTCTCTTATTGTGGCATCAATGGAAAATGAATGTATTGTATGGTAATCCCAAAAAAATATATGTATATATATTTTAGGAATCTAATCTAACAATTATCGGGATTACTGGAGATCGCGATTCCACCAGGAGTTGTCATCATAATACTGCAGTGGTCAAACGCAAGACTCCAATATAAATTCTTCCCTAAGTACGTTTAACGGTTTCATACTGGTCCAGGCTGTATTACAACCTAATTTGTGCTTGAAAATAATGGTCCAGGCTGTATTACAACGGAATTACTGCTTGATAATAATACGTCTTGCGACTGACTACATCAGTATTCCAACGATATTACTATATGTTGTTGTAGCGGAATCGCGATCTCCAGTAGACCCCAATTATCATTAACACCCAGAGGAGATGATTAATAGTTTAAAACTGACTTTCGTGTAAAGCACTATAGTGTAAGTTCTATTATTTTCACTTTTATCTGCTTTTAGTTATCAGCATATTGTATTTCAAATTACTATTTACACTAGTCAGATTAGTGAGGATAAAATCAAACAAAAGCCACAACTTTTAAATTTGTTCACAATTTGGAAATTAAAAAAAAAAAAAAAATAATGTCGTCTTAAACGTTTATGTTATAAAAGACAAAACTATATATCACTTTTTTAAAAAAAATCCTTTCCTTTGATTTAACATCAGTCTCCTCCTCCATTTGTCTGTTTATAATATGTAATTGAAAAAGTTGCCTTGTAACTAAATCAGACTATTACCAAAACTGTTCAAGTGATGTAATCAAAATAAATATAGCTTTTATGAATTTATCTACACTCCACCCAAACTAAATATACAAACCAAAGAGGTTAGTCTATCAAAATGGATGGTGATAATTGCCTTACATCTATTAAGTAAATAGAAAGAAGTAAAGAAATAAACAACACAGAAAAATGTGGAACTACAAAATTGAGAGAGGATTGTGAGCAATGAGATCTGGGCAGGGCCGCATTTAGGCTTTGTGGGCCCCTAGGTAGGGTCTAGGTAGCCTATGCTTAAATGTGGTGGTGGACACAGGACAAGCACAGAACTAAGATAATTGATAAAAAGAGTAAACTTATTAGGTATATAGATATGAAAATAAATGTCTTGTCTGATTATTCAGTGGAAGGTAAATTGTTTGTTGAAGGCATAAATACCTATCAATGAGAGGATGTAGCTGGAAATTAAAAGAAATGGGTTACAAGACTTTGACCAGGCCCTTGCTAAAGTACTGTGGTATGATATGGATATCAAATATTGGATTTTGAGGACATGTAAAGGAGGGCACCTAGATTTGTCTACAGAAATTACCAAAGGGTGCACTCAGTAACTAAAACGATTAAAGATTTTGGTTGGAAGTCATTGCAGGATATAGCACAGGTGAGAAGAATTGTGGGCATATACAAAACATACGTTACCGGTGTACTGATAATGAGACCTGGATCAATACTGGGGGGGGGGGGGAGGGGGGGAGAATTTGGAAATGGCATGTGACTGGGAAACAGAGACCATAATAATAAATTAGAAATTTATTTGTAGGAATGGGAATAAAGGACTGGAACAAAATACCTAAAGGAATTTCCACTGGGACATAAGCTCCACTACTATTAATAATATTAATAAATAATTATGCTGTCATAAATTAGAAAAAACTGTGTCCGAGAAGACAGGCATCTAGTAACAAAAAATGGGTCAAAAATATAAATAATCAGAATAATAATATAAAAAGAAATCCGCCCACTTTAAGAGACAACTGCACTGAAGCAAGGAGGTTTGAGACCTGGCTCGTGCATTCTGGTCATCCTGACTGCAGGTTTAGGGTGGTTTTCATCTTCTCTCTAGATAATTTATTCTGTCCCTCACTGCCCTGTCTTTGCAGCTCTCTTATGCTTTATTTTAAGCACTAGGTTACGGTCATGGCCATCATTTCCTGAGCACATATTACTACCAATTTTTCACATGTAAACCTAGGTCTTATAGCTGATTTTCATCTTGCACACACCCATTACACTCTTCATTCTTCTCCTATCTTCTAATGACTCCGAGCCTATCTCATTTATCATTTAAGTTACTGAATGTTTTATGCAATAACTTCTTGTTACGGATTTACGTTCTCTCCATTGCACTCCCATTAGTTTCTATGTAGATAATCCTAATTGACTTGCATACTTTAGATTATATGTAAGGACCTCTCCAAAATCTTTTATACAATACATTCATTTTTCAAAGATCTGAACATAAGAGACTGGCTCTGTGGAATATGGAAAGCTGTTAACTTACAGATAAACAAATGCATAGCCAAATTGATGTATACACCAGAAGATGCTCTGTCACGTAATAATATGTACAATAATTGTATCAGCTACATTTAAACAAACTACTGGCTATTATTTTGTAGGTTCCTCAGTGAAGTAGAAGGAATTGTGAGTTAAAAATTATTTCGGTTTTTTCCTTGATTTTAATCTTATCACCTGCCAGACATTTAAGATATGTAGGGAACTTATTGGAGGTACATATTCCCTTTTTGAACAAATGACGACTGGTAATCCTTGTGAAGTTCATATTTATTTCTAATGTAATAACTGTGAATTTTGCTATTTTTTTGAAATAGAGTATAATTGGGGCCATAATGGACATTAGTGTGTATGTTAAAATTCCTAACTTCATTAAGTTTTCCCTGATGCATCGAACTATTGCCCTCTCTGATAGATAAGGGACTGAACCATTTCCCTACCACCTCTTCAATGTGCCTGCCCAGAGTTTATTACCAAATGGAATTTCTTTATATTTATTTTATGCCTTCTAGAAACAATTCTCTATTTTTTTTGATTTTACAAAACCTGTTTCCTGTCTGTGTACTTAATTATCTAACTCTGTTTGCTACTCATCTTGATTCAGTGCTGACCCTTCCAAGTGTATATGATGTGCAAATCCCTATGCAGCTTTATATAATTCTTTCATTTAATTGTAATGATACTAAGCAAAAGGAATGGCTTTTAGAAAAAATAAATAACAAAACATATGAAAAATTACCCATCACTCAAAGTTGTATATTGGTGGGCTGTGACAAATATACAACATGTGAGAAGTAAAAAGCATACCAATATTTGGTTTAAAACCTAATTCATATAGGGAGGATCAAATGTGCACACACCACAACTTACCGCATGTCATGGAACGTACCAAATGGCCCGATTTTCTCTATACGGAAAATGAGTTATTTTTGCTATGCTTTGTTACTTGCATTTAATTTTCTTGTGCTACATCTTTTGTCTGTAAACTGTCTTACTTCTGAATGTAAACAAACAACAAAATAATTTATTGTAATAATGATAGCGATGGTCCCAACAGACTGCCCTATGGCAGATGTGTTCTCATTTTGTTACCAGATTTTGTACTCTGACCCACTTTTAAAAATTTCTCCATCCAACAAAAGACATCCCAATTTACCCTGGTGGTTTGAAGCCCATTCACGACTCTCTGACTCTGTGAGATCATTGCTATGCTGCCAGCTTGATCCTTGCCCATTTCATCTGAAAAAAGGTTAAATATAGCCCACTGAGAATCACTTGAATAACAATCCCTAAAACTCTGCTGCTGATTTTCAAACCACTTTCCTTAACTGCAGACAGTCCTGACATGGTTTAATATCAAGCCTTCCGAGCTGTCAAGCTGTCGATTTGCGTACCACTGATGTCAAACTAATTGGGATAAGATTCTGCACTCTGTCTCCACAGTTATCTTGTATGTAACAAGTCTGCAAACTCCATCTAAATGACAGTTTCCCATTTCATTTTAATAATAATATGGATACTTAAAAGTAGGATCTTTATGATAAAAAATTAGAGAAATATGCATTCAAATATGATCTTAAGAAATTGGTTAATGTGACCAAAAATTACAAAATATGCCCAAAAATTTAATTTTACTATACATCAAAACATGCTCAATTTTACATCATTTATTTTATCTAGAAGTGTCGCTTTTGTGCAGACAGCATAATTTGCTTCTGTGCACTCACTGCACCATTGGGAAATTAAATTTAAAATCACTTTAATTTAACATGATTTACAGAAAAGAACTGTTACCTCATTTTCTTATCATCTATAACTTTAGTGAATTCCTGGCACTACTAAAAAATCACCAGATTTTTCCTCAAAATATTGTACTATGAACAAAACTAGGAAAATGGCCTGAATGTGCATTTATATGCTATATAAAATACATTTAAATACAATCAGGAATGTTCAGTGAGTGTTTAATTCAGCATTACAGCTCAAACAGAAGGCAGGAAAAAATATGACTTGTCATAAAGATCCGAACTCTACTTAGAAGCAAAATACTCATCCAACATGATGTTTGTTACTTATTCCAATCTCTGACACCCTTACCTACAAAAGAAAATCTTACCTCACCCTTGTGCCTGAAATCGAGTGCCAGCTTTTGGACACATTCATCTTTTCTCTTCCATACATTACTTTTAATTCTTACACAAAACAAAAGAAAATAATGCTTATAATAATTTTTTATAATCATGACAATAAAACTGCTGTTAAGCAATGAAAATAGGGAAGGATAAAGAAAATAAACCACAGATGAAGGCTGGAGTGTCAGGACAAACACTTACACACTTTACAGTATTTCGGTAAGATACCTTTGCTATGGTAGAGTTGAGAAATGTGGCAGGGTGATCAGATATGTGTGCATTAAGAACAACCACAGTCTCATATCAAACCTGACTTAGGTTTTTTTACTAAAATATTATAAACTACATTCATGTTTTTGTGTCAGCCCTCCTGCCTTCATCTTTGATAAGTTTATTTTCTATATCCTTCCACAATAAAAGATTTGATGTGATAGAAACCTGCTGAATAAATAAATTAATTCAACCAACCACCAGTCATATTACAGGACAAACAAATAAAGGATTGGATTCCATGTGATCACTATATGTAGGGGCTGAATCTATCAAGAAAGGAAAAGCAAATGGAATGTGACAATGATGTAGGTATTCTCAGTAAACTAAAATTCTTTTTTATTATTTTGTTAGTACACCTAATATTTTTAATAAATTGCAATCCTTAATTATTATTATTAATTTTAATTGCAATGGAGCAAACTCTCTGGTGGCAGTTCTGCTAGTAATCTAACTATCAATTTTATACTATTTTTTTAAATAAATTTCTTTTATAATGGATTGTTAAATTCCTCCCCATTACCTTTTCCAATTTGCAAATTTTAATTTTAAATTCCTTAAACATTTTTGCTAAATTATTAATCACTTCACTTGGTAATTTGTTCCAGTCCCCGACACCCTTACCATCATCATCATCATCATCTAGGACATCTTCCAGCCTGACATCCTTACCAACAAAAGAAAATTTTCCCACTCCCTTACACATGAAATCGAGTGCCATCTTGTGGTCATGGTCATCTTTCCTGCACTATTCTTTCACCAATATCCCTCCTAGCCCCATCACCAACATATGCCCTGTACATTCCCAGCACTCACTTCACCCTCCTCCTTTCCTCCAATGACTCCCAATACAGCTCCTTTATCATATCAGTTACTGATCGGGTCCTGTGATTATTTCCTCAAACAAATCTAGCTGCTCTTCTTTGCACCCCCTCCAACTCCTGTATTTGATAATCAAAATGTGGGTCCCAGAAAACACCACCGTATTCAACCAATGGTCTGATTAAAGTTTTGTAACCAAAATCCTTTACTTCTCTCGTACATCCCCTCATCACACTCTTCAACAAGTGCAGGATTTTGAAACCTTTTCCTACCACCTGTCCAATGTGCTCTGCCCAGTTGAGTTTGTTATCAAGATATTTAAACTTCAAGTCTTCAACAAGCAATTCTGATCCCATCCTATAATCATAATTAGCCTTTAGATTTTTATCTTTGTATCTAATAAGCTGACTAATAGGAAAAACACCACACAAATGAGTATATAAAGAGATTGTTATTAATTATTTACTGTGTTAATTGTAATGAATTACAAGTAATAGCTGTCTGTAAACTTCTACATTTTTTTTCTAAATTTATTAAAATATTTATGTACTTGTATAGTGTCCATACCTGAGTCCGTGTGTATGAGGTTAACATGGGGAGTGTTTATGAACTTTGGGAGATAAATCTGGGGTGTTTTCCCTTTGCTTGTGACAGTGTTCCTAAGTGTTGTTGCCTGTGATCGTTCGTGTGTTTAGTGTGTTGTGCATGAGAGAGAGAAAAAAGAAGAGAGATAAACCTGGTCCCGGCCTATTCAGGCCTACTCTTCCGAAAGTGCTTCAAGATTAACATCCCCACCCAATGGGTGAATCACCATCAACAATGCCATGTACCACCACTCCATACTGCGGAAAGGTTTGGGATTCAACCCATGACTTTGGTGCACAATCTGGTGATTAGGAACCGTGCACCACCACATCTGCTACCCTGCCGGCCAAGTCCACCACCAGGACTGGAACCAGCTAACCCCGTGTCAGCGCCGGACACCATCACGGCGCCGCAGCCAACTCAGACAACGGGGCGGACTAACCGTATATACTGGTGATTAGGAATCGTGTACCACCACCTCTGCTACCCTGCCGGCCAAGTCCACCACCAGGACTGGAACCAGCTAACCCCGTGTCAGCGCCGGACACCATCACAGTGCCACAACCAACTCAGACAACGGGGCGGACTGACCGTATATACTGGTGATTAGGAATTGTGTACCACCACCTCTGCTACCCTGCCGGCCAAGTCCACCACCAGGACTGGAACCAGCTAACCCCGTGTCAGTGCCAGACACCATCACAGTGCCACAACCAACTCAGACAACGGGGCATTGGTGATTAGGAATCGTGCACCATCACCTCTGCTACCCTGCCGGCCAAGTCCACCACCAGGACTGGAACCAGCTAACCCCGTATCAGTGCCAGACACCATCACGGTGCCACAACCAACTCAGACAACGGGGCGGACTAACCGTATATACTGGTGATTACGAATCGTGTACCACCACCTCTGCTACCCTGCCGGCCAAGTCCACCACCAGGACTGGAACCAGCTAACCCCGTGTCAGTGCCAGATACCATCACAGTGCCACAACCAACTCAGACAACGGGGCGGACTAACCGTATATACTGGTGATTAGGAATCGTGCACCACCTCTGCTACCCTGCCGGCCAAGTCCACCACCAGGACTGGAACCAGCTAACCCCGTGTCAGTGCCAGACACCATCACGGTGCCACAACCAACTCAGACAACGGGGCGGACTAACCGTATATACTGGTGATTACGAATCGTGTACCACCACCTCTGCTACCCTGCCGGCCAAGTCCACCACCAGGACTGGAACCAGCTAACCCCGTGTCAGCGCCGGACACCATCACGGCGCCACAACCAACTCAGATAACGGGCGGACTAACCGTATATACTGGTGATTAGGAATCGTGCACCACCACCTCTATTACCGTGCCGGCCAAGTCCACCACCAGGACTGGAACCAGCTAACCCGCGTGTCAGCGCCGGACACCATCACGGCGACACAACCAACTCAGACAATAGGGTGGGCATAGTCCTCTTAATCAGTTCTTTTTTATTCATTAATTACGGTCATATTCAGCTCAAATTGTTCTTCATCTTCATCCCTCTCCAGTTTCCCGGATGTGGTGTAAGAGCACTCGCCACTTTTGCCTGTCCAAGTATGTTTCTTCTTGTTGGATTCTAGACCATGACGCACCTTTCTCCTGTAGGTCTAGTTTCACGATATCAAGTCATCTCCTTCTGGGCCAGCCTCTCGGTCTTTTACCCTTCAGATCTTTTTCCAGCCATATCCTCGCTGTTCACATTGCTAGACATGTCCCAGCCATCGACTGGGATCTGTTTTTGGATCACTTCATTCCTGATCTTGTCTCTTCTGGTTTTCTGTACCATTGATCTCAGGAACTTCATCTCAGCTGCCTGGAGTCTTTGTTCATCTCTACTAGTAGTGGTACATACTTCCAGGCTGTGCGTTGTAATAGGTAAGAAGAATGAAATATAAAGTGACATTTTGGCTATGCTTGTCCTACAGAATGTTCCTAACTTGATGGTAGATCTGGGTTCCTTTTTGTACCCTATTGGTCATTTTGTTCTGGGATTGACTGTCACTTTACTACCAAGGTACTGAATTTATCAACCTGATTCGATTTTTCTCCCTCGAGATAAATAACAGGCTTCATATTCTGCCTGCTTACAGGCATTACCACTGTTTTTGTGTGGCTTATTTTGCGGCCAAATTCCAGATGTTCATTTTCTGTTGTATTTTTCCTTCTGTATATCCCCAAATCATAACATCATCTGCAAATGCAAATGATTTAAAGTCAACAATGTTGAGTTGCTGTTTTACTCTCTTCATTACTTTGTCTATTACAATGATAAACAACAATGGCTATAATGTGCTATCTTGCTGAACACCTTTGGTTGTCACAAACCAGTCTGAATAGCAGTCTTCAATTTCGATGGAGCTTTGGCAGTTCTTGTAAGGCATTCTAACTTTTGTGATCAAGTTTGTTGGTACCTTTCGTTTGGACATACATTCCCAAATTTTATCTCTAGGTATGCTGTCATAGGCCTTTTCAATATCTAGTAAAATAAAGATGACTTCTCTCCCAATGTTTTCCCAAGATCATCTGAGCAGTGAAAATGAGATCTGTTGCATTACAAATTCTTCTTATTTTAACTTCCAACCACAATACTGATCCCTGTTTCCCAAGTGATCAGAACTTAGTAGTATCATTCTTCATTTTAAGGCTTTTGTTTCAATTTTTTTTAAAATGAGGTCAAAGTTTTTATATGTATGATGATGTCATACAGTTTTTTTTATGAAATGATTTCAGAAGAATTTTGACCCAGAAATATAGCACATCCTCACCAGTGTGGCTGCAGATTTTAAAGTACCACGACACTGGATCGGAGAAGTACTCAGGACTAGGTTAAAGTCCTGTCTCTGCGTACTGGTTTTCCTGATTGCAGTTTTCCGCAGTCAGCTAGGGCTTCTCTGCCTATATAAACTATACATTTCACCAATAAAATAACATTTATCACACAGAACACAACTTACATGTTTCATAGATAGGTGGCAACACATCTGCTACCTGAAAAAAAACTGTGACAGGCCTAGCAAGCCAGTAGGTGATAGAAACTCGCTTGAAAGTAAGCACTGCCTTGGAACTAGGATGTACCAGATGACCTGCAAAAGTGGAAACATTTAAAATAATGATAATGGTGATGATATACAGTCAGCAAATTGTTGATGTAACACAGATTTTTGTACTTCGACAGTTACCAGAAACTTGGCCGTTGATAAAGAAACTATCATCGGAGTCACTGAAAGGCAGGAGATGGACAGAGAGCAGTGTGTGTGTGTATATAAAACATCTGTTGGTAATGAAGCCTGACAGTACAATGAATGAAGACTTAAGTATAACGTGCAAAAGACCAATATGAAAACCAAGAAGAAGATGGACAAACCAACTAAAGGAGGACATCGAGAGAAGAGGCTGGAACTGGTAATCTATTATGGACAAGGAAACATTTCTAGACAAGAGACAGTGGAAGACGATGGTCAGGAGGGCTTGTAAACCACACCTGGGAAACTGGAGATGGTACTCCACGATAATGATGATGAAGATAACAGAGGACTATGCTTCAGGCATGAGGCAATGGAGAAGTTTCATATGTAGTTTTTTATTAATATTATTAATAATTGTTATTGAACATCTGCCTGGGCAGTCATTTCTTAAACGCCTAATTTTATACTACACAAATTATCAGTTTAAATTCTTTCAATGAATTTTTTAGTGTATCTCTCAATAATTTATTCCAATTCATGACATACAAATAAAAAGTTTCCCACACCCTTATACTTAATAGTTAAGTCTTCTCATCTCTTCCATATACTACTTCTCATTCTTCTTTATTATTTCTTATTACCCATCCATTGTACATACTGTACATTCACAGCAGTCTTCATCCACTTCCTGTCTTCCAGAGATTCCAAGCCAAGTTATTTTATCAAAATTACCAAATGGTTTCTGCAGTAATTTACACAAATTAATATAGTTGCTCTTCTTTTAATTCCCCAACTAATGTATTTGATTCCCATAAAGTAGGTCCGACAGTATCCCAACTTAGTCAAGAAAGGTTCTGACATGTTTCTATCCTGATTACCACTTTCCTGTCTCTAATTAAGAGAGGTGGTGTTTTAAGGGAGACGATAAACAACATACATTAAACAGTGGCAGAATTTAAAGTGTATCACAGGCATAAAAGGATTGATAAGAAAATTAGGCAGGGAGAGAATGGGTTATCGGAATTAATAAAAATAACCTTTAGTCAGTGTGTCTCAAAATTAATATTTCTGTAGTAATTTAATTTCTTGATAAATCATGGATCCTTTTTTGTTAATGAAACAACAGATTTTTAACATGTTTTTTTTATCCTCTTGTTATCGGCAAGATCAGTTTTTTTTAAATAAAATTTATTTCAATCCGAGAGCATACTTTTATCGTGGCACAGATGATATACATATACAGTTATTTCCGATGACATCTGCTTTATTTTTTGTATGGTAGTATGAAACAACCCTTTCATTTCGCTTCCAGCATCCTTCCTGTTTGATTTCTTTGTACAGGTTACTTATTCATGTACTACATCTCTGACGACAAATGAAGATAAATGGGCGCAGATTTGTCGCCAGCTGAGGATCGTGTTTGAGGCGGTGGGTGCATGTTTGCTGCCTAATTTGGGCGGCATGCTTGGAGGAGTCTTCGTGAATCGCACACTCACTACTGATTGGTATAAAAAACTGAAGAAACCATCTATACGGCCTCCGAGTTGGGTATTCGGACCTGTTTGGACAACCCTGTACACCAGTATGGGTTACGCCTCCTATCTGGTGTGGAGGGACGGCGGTGGTTTCGAAGGTACCATATTTTTTACAAATTAATCAATGTATTTTATTGCATGTTACAGTTGTTGATGCAAGTGAAAGATTCTGCTTGTCGCGAGTTGACTTATAAGCATGTCTGCGATCCGCTTTTAGCAGCGATATCGGTTGTCATTGCTTTACTGAACTTGCGTGCCATCTGTGGGCGACGCCGGGAAGTTACTGCTCGCGTGAAGTCACCTTTCCTCAAGGCCTAATCACTGTTAATTTTTCTCCGTTGTTCGTTTAACACGGTGATGTTTGAGTAAGAATTTGGAGGTCGGTTTTCTACTGCCAGGGCAGTCTCGCACACCTGCTTACTGCGTACCGGTGTATCGTAGGAAATAAGCAATGTCTGAGCCTGTAGAAGAGACACACAACGCGGGCTGGTCCGTAGACTGGCGTGCTGTCGGTGCCTGCCTCCTTCCTAACGCCGGGGCATGGGTCGAGGGTTATTTGATGAGACGGTATGCCCAGCCGGGCTGGTGGGACACCTTGAAAAAACCTACATGGTGTCCCAAGAAGGAGACATTTGGACGCGTTTTCGGTCCCATTTGGACCGGACTATACACCGGCATGGGATACGCTTCCTACCTGGTTTGGGTTGACGGCGGAGGATTCGAAGGTAATAGCCTACTTTCATATGCTACTAAAAAAAAAAATCTAGATTGGTAAGGAACGTATTAATAGATTAGAATTTTAAATTGGAGTAAGTTGTACTTGCCTTCGGCAAAAATGTTTGAAGTAATGTTACGTAAGTGCAGAAGTTGAGTAGTCAGAATTTATAGGAGGCAACACCCAATATACGTATCCGCCTGATTCGTTATGTACATTTCGCTCTTCGGTGCAAATGTTAGATTCGAATTTTCAAAAGAGTAATTTTTTTCTTAGGCACTAAAGCTAGCTGATGTAAGGGCGGGTTCACGCCTAAAGTTTGTAGCTGTCTGACGAAAGAATTAGGTCCGTCGTATGTGCAAATACTGGTATAATTCTGGTTTAAAGCTATTTAATTTAATTGGTGGCGAATTTCCGGAAAATGAGAGTGCAAAACGTGAAGAGGACATTAATAAGGAAGTAGTGAATCCAAATTTCAACAGGTCAGTAACAGTATTTCGCTGGTGGAAAATATACTACCCCACCCGCTATTTCTTTGCAGTTCGAGACAAAAACAGCCAGACATGGATATTTGAAAAAAAATATGGCAGAATTTTTACTACTTTTAATTACTATAGAGCGTATTTCACACTGACAGTTTTCCTGCACATTTACTTTATATTCATTTTTACCATAAATTATTTCGCTGTGGGAGATGGTTATACAAGTCCTTTCCTCTTAAACTTATTCTAGTCGCTGACCTATAAATAGTTGTGACTAAAATGAAGAGTTAATTTGTAGAGTTGGCCCTCTTTTCCCGTTCTATAAACTAATTGTAAATATTTGCCAGTAGGCCTATCCATCCAGACCTCTTCTTTTTGTTTTCTTTATTGCTTTACACCTTGTCAAGGCCATTAGAAGCGGGAAAGGACAGGGGGCAAAGAACAGCAAGAAATTAATTCATGGCCTTTTGAAGGAACCATTCCGGCACTCGCCTGGATTGATTTCAGGAAACATTGGAAAACCGAAATCTGAGTAGTCGGACGGGGATTCGAACCGGCATCGTTTCGAATGCGGGCCATCGTTCAAGCTCGGACTCTCTTTACATGCATGTTGTTTGCCTGTGAATTCCGACCAGCTCATCTATTATGGCAGTTAATGAACTTATTTTACGGTAATTTCCGCGGACAAACCGATACTGGTTTGGAACTGGAATTAGGGAAGATGGGGGTTCGAACCCCTAACCGACCCCGGCGGTTTCCGGGGATTAATCCGGGAGAATGCCAGGATAGTTTCTTGAAAATATCACGGGCGAATTCCTTCCCGGTTGTTGACACAAATCCTCTGCCGCCTCTAATGACCTCGACGTCGACGAGGCGTAAAACCCTCAAAAAATTCACTAACAAATCTAACTACATCTACATCTATACTCTGCAAATCACAAATACTGTGGGTGGCAGAGGGTGCTAAGCACCAATCCTAATTCTGCGCATTCCAATCCCGAACAGAACGAGGAAAGAAGGAATACATAAATGAATCAGTACGGCATCTTATTTCTCTAATCTTATCCCTCCTGTCATTGCGACCTAAATAGGTTGGCAGAAGAAGTATTTCGTTGCACTCGTAAGTCGTAACTTAAAGATTTTTGCATAGTCTCCAGCAAAATCAAACGAAAACGACGTGGTCTGTCCGCCAAACAATCCTAGCCCAACCCACGAATCAGCTCTGTGACACTTACGTAAGGACTGTAACTAGCAGTCACGAATCGAGCGGCTCTTCTCTGTACTTTCTCTAATGTGTCAATCAATGCCTTGCAATACGGATCCCAAATTCCACAACAGTATTCCAAATGCGGACGCACTAGTGTTTTGTACGCTATTTCCTTTGTATGAGCATTACAACTTCTCAAAATACGTCATGCTTTGCACCCATTTTAATTTCTCCAACGTACAGATCTACATTAAAAAGATGGAGGATTCTAATAACCAGCAGAATACAAGATTTCAAGCAGTAGCCTATATTTTGTGTTTCTCTCTTCTAAATATAAAATTATTCGCTTAAAGTCACCTTGATATTTAGGGAGCGTCCATGAACGACGTAGCTCCATTTTGACCTCATGTGAATGCCCCTCCTTTCCACATACTGTTTCCCCTATTGATTCCAGAAGATATTTTGTACTGTTTGTCAGACTATTGTAAATAATATATCGAGATGATTAAATTCGGAAATAAATATTCACATGCTGTTATGTGTTCTATATCTCATTTTAACTGTGAAAAAACATGAATGAAAAGCTACGTGCGTGGCTCGGACCCCCCTCCCTCCCCGCACGTAGCATTTCAGCCAACCCCTCCTCCCCATAGACAGAGCCACGTACTTTATGAACGCTTCGTTAGCTGAACGTTTTCGAGTATTTGTGTTTTACTTGGCAATGTTTTCACTTGTGTTCCGTGATTCATTTCTTTATTCCTGAGCTGGATCCTGGAATTCGAAAGGAATCACCTCCAGTCAACCAGATTTTCCATTATTTCCCGAAATCACTTCAGGCGAACACAGGAGTGGTTTATTCAAAAGACCATGACCGAATTCCTTGCCACCAGTCCTCTCCCGCTTCTGATGACCTTAAGGAAAAAAGTCTTCCTTCTTCTGACAATTTTCTGTTGTCTGTTAAGCCTTCTCCTGCCTCATCTTTTGTCGTGTAACCGAAATATTTCCTGTTACATGTACGATACGCTGTCAGGTTCACAACCGAACAAAAGAAGAGAAGTATGTATTTGTACTATGTTGAATGGATCTATTAGATTAGGCATCAGATTTAATTGTTTCACGATATCTTTAGGAACGAGAATAACATTTTTTTTTCAACTATTGCTCGTGCAGTTATTAACGCAGAATTTTAAGATAGCTTGTAGTAAATCAGAACATCAATATTTTTAGAGATACTGTTTTAATGTTATCACTAGCTTTCCTCCGACGTGTTATTTCTCCCCTTTTTAAGGTTAATTTAAAGTAAATTTGTGAAGTTGCTAAAGCAAACAGGAAAGTGTACAACTAATATTCGGAGAAAGAAGAATCAAGTTTTTAAATGTCACTGGTAGAGTGCTGTTATTTTAAGACTCTTCTTCACGTGATCGTAATACTTACGTAATCGGCTGAGTGAATGGAATGTCTGATAACTTCCTGCTCCTACTGGCAGCAAGGTCAAGGCTTTACAGTCTCGTTTCGGTAGTCACAGGGACGTAAACCCCTACAAAGTTGTAGTTTTCACTTTCATTCCGAAACGTTAACAATGCACATATCGTGCCCTGCCGTGATAGGGTGTGTTGTCCCGAATGCTGGTTCCTGGATAGGGGCGATATTTCTCAGGAACGCTGTCCGCTCGGATTGGTATAACGACCTGAAGAAACCTTCCTGGACTCCTCCGAGATTCGTGTTCGCTCCTGTTTGGACGGGACTGTACACTGGCATGGGATACGCGTCCTACCTCGTGTGGAAGCACGGCGGAGGGTTCGAAGGTAACAATGCTGCCAACTGTAACAGACGAATCCTGTCAGCGTTTCAGACATATGTATAGTGAACGCCATCCTTCACCATTTACTTTATGGCAGTGAAAAATAAACATTTATTTTGTCTTTTCGCTACCATCAATATTCATTTCCAGTGGTGTAGCTAGGTCAACAAGGGCCCCGGTGCAAAAAATTTATTTTGGGCCCTCAGGCAACCTTTTCTTGACTTTGTGTTGCTGGTAGGGGCCCCCTGAGCAATGGGTAGGGGCCCCCTAAGCAGTGAAGGGCTTCCTGTGTCTCAGGGGTCCCCTTAGACAGGCGGTAGAGCTAAAAAAAAAAAGGTCTCCAGTTTGCCGTAAATTCACGTGGGCCCTCTGAAATGCAGGCCCCCAGAGGTGCACTTGGGGGCCCCCTGCGTAGGGGCCCCGGTGCACTGCACCACCTAGCACCATAGTAGCTACACCCCTGTTCATTTCTACATACCTACGCCCATTAAATCAGTTCATAAGAAACATCCTATTGAAGCACTCCATCACAATTAAATTAAAAAAAAAATATTTTGCAAAATATTGCGATGGACGTATTACTGACTAAGTGCTGCGATAATTTTCACATACAAATCTAGCTCATCTTTTTTGCACGCCCTCCAACTCCCAAAATGTGTGTCCTAAACTACAACAACACCATATTTAAGCAATGCTCTGACCAAAGTTTTGTAACCCAATTCCGTTACTTTTCTGTCACGCCGCTAATCGCGTTCACCATTAAATGAAGGATTGTGTAACCTTCTCCTACAACCTGCTGAGATTATTATCAAATCTCGTACCATGATGACCTGGTCTGTGGCGTAGCTAGGTTAACAAGGGACCCGGTGCAAAAAAATATTTTGGGCCCCCAGGCCAGATGGCTGACCTGGGGGCCCCCTGAGCTTGGGGGCCCCGGCGCATGGCACCGCCTAGCCCTCCCATAGCTACGTCCCTGGAGCTGTTTAACGACTGGCGAAATATTAAGGCACATTAAAATACGTTACCTGATTCAAAACATCTAATGTTAGTGAAAAAGAACAACTCATTTTTAAGAATGATTGATATGATGGACAAACTTACCTTCTGTGAACTGTGTATAGTTTACGCAAATGTGTGCTGTTTAATTTTGTTGGTGGAACATGCATCTCTGAGCTGGCAACTTTCGTACACAATCCTACTTAGCTGCATTTTTCCTTTAAAATCTTTCACTGTGTGAGGTATGTTACCCAAAACTTCCATTCATAACTTATTCCAATCTCTCCATCATTTATTTACAAATAAAAAAATCTTATACTCCAGTATACCTGAAATGAATAGCTTGTTTATGTTTGTAGTCATCTATTCCTTCCCACTTATTACAATACCTCTGTATACACGCCTCTGTTTACCAGCCTACTGTCTTCTCATAAAACTCAACCGAACTGCTTAACCGTACAGGTATAGTAAATAACAAACAAATCTAGCTTGCCTCCATTGTGAAACCTTCCACTTCCTGTATTGGATGTGCAGAATATGATTCCCACTGTGTTTACATACTCCAACAAAGGTCTGAACATTACACAGTTTTCATTAGCTGTTTATTCCTTCATTGTCATGAAGTGAACAGTTAAATTGAATCTAATGTGGCTAATATTAAATGGCTTCCAGTAAATAACATTGCAATTTTTTCAAAAGCAATACATACCTGCCTCCAACACCCAAGTACTTATTTTAATTTAATTGCAATGGAGCACAGGCTCCGGTGGCAATTTCCCTACACACCCATCTTCCCCTATCCTGCACCTCCCTACATTTGCCCTCTACAAATTTTATCTTTAAATTCTTTCAAAGTTTTCGGTAAATTTTTCATCATTTCTCTTGGTAACTCATTCCAATCCCTGACACACTTACCTAAAAAAGAGAATCTTCCCACACCCTTGTGCCTAACATACTTATGTCATCCTCACCAGAAGTAAGTTATCCATGAGCATGATTGCTCGCAAACAGTTAGCTGCCAAAATGCAGACCACCCCGTAGCTGTCCATTCTTGTTCCCATAACTCTCTTGACCTCAATAAATGTATCACAGTCAGCCATCAGAATACTCCCTGAAACCACATCCAGACAACCCACAGAGCCCCAATCCAGATAAGACTTACCCACCGTGCTAAACCCATCGCTCGCAACTACATGCACTGTATTAATTTATCTTGTAGATACTTTTATGATAATTTTAACTGATTATAAACCTACTTCCTTAATTATTAACTTGTGATTGATTTCTTTCCCACACAACGATATTGTATTTCTCACCCATCACCCTCTACGCTCTGAACTTAATGGCCAGAACAAATAATCACATGGTTGAGTTGGCCGTGAATGAAGTGAATGAACATACAAATCTAGCCACATGCTTCATCTTATTTATTAAGTGCATAGCCCAAAAATTTTGTGTTTTTCCTTGTAGTTTATTTTTTAACCACAACCCTTCTCCCTCCAAGTTTGGTGTGTGATTGATCTACTTCTTCCCATATGGCAATTTTCTCAGCTACATAAATAGACACACATTTATCACAACATGGCTTCCAAGTATTTCACTGTAAATAAGATAGGATAGGGAAATAAACCATCACTTACCACAGGTGAGGGCAGGAGATCCAGACGAAAACAAAAAAAATCACTAACATACTTTACAATATTTCGGCTAAAAAAACTTAGTGATGTAGGCGGCAATACACATGGCGAGGGGAAAAGATGTGTACATATTCAGGCCTACTACACAAATGATTTAAAGAGGAAATGAGAGAAGGGTAGGGATTGTACCAGTGGTGGGGAGAGAAAGTAGACCAATGATAATTGTGGGAAATCTCCCACCACCTCAGTGCAATCCCACTCTTCCCCTTGTTTCGTCTTTGGTTCATTCGTGTGGTAGGTTTGGATGTGTATATGATTTCATTATGCTGTATGTCTTGCCTCCTACACGAGTAAGATTTTTTAACCGAAATACTGTATAGGGTGTTCACGTTTGTCTGGCTGTGTGGTAAGTGATGGGTTATTTTCATATCGTGTACCGTTTTCACTGTGTCGGACAGGTCCCGCTCGCCTGCCTCTGGCCCTGTACGGGAGCCAGCTGCTGCTCAACTGGTCGTGGGGGCCGGTGTTCTTCGGGGCACACAACATCCCTCTGAGCGTCGTAAACATCGGCGCACTCTGGGTCAACGTCGCCGCCTGCGGGTACGCCTTCTACGGCATCAACCAGACCGCGGGGTACCTGTTTGTTCCCTATCTCCTGTGGATGACGCTGGCCACTGCTCTTAACTACCAGATCTACAAGCTCAACTGTACCGGCAAGAGCAGCAAGGAGTAACCAACCACGCGTCTGTAATAGGTATGAACAGAACTGCCATTCACACCAATAACATAATATTGTTTACATGGGTAAAGGAAAGGTGCCAATTTGCTAGGCGACATAATATTTGGTGAGAAAATATAAAACAACACTTCACATATCGAGAAAGTTCAATGCCGAACACAACAAATATGTTTTAACAACTGGCCTGGTGTTTATGACCCAGATAAAGTGTAATAAATCATTAAGAAATTTCATAAATCATGTATCAATGTCCACATTATAATAATTACTCATTAAAAAAAAGACACAGCTTGGGCTGAGCACAAATTGATTGATTTTTTTTACCACTAATCATCTAGCCTCAAAGTGCAATCTTATAGTCACAAGAAACTTTATGCAATGATGTAGAATCTGAAAAATTGATTGCTCATCTGAAAGTTTATATTGGTTTAATTTTTGCACTGGTTTCACACCTCTTTTTACCTTCATTTTTGTTTTTAATTTTTTAAATTTTTTTTTATTTTAGAAATGTTAGTCAATCAAAGCATGTTACTCTACAAGAAAAGAAACTAAAATAAATGAACAGTGGAACACCAGAGGAAACAAATGAGTGAAAGGACAGAAATGAGTGGTCAATTCTATCAACCGATAAAGGATGTAATCTGGTGATGGAACTTGGGGTAAGATCTAAAAATATTATGTAAAATGTACTTCGAGGCTCTGCTGACTTATGGTGCAGTAGCCTGTACAAAGAAAGATTGAAGTAATTTGCAGAAAGAGTGTCGTAAGAAAATAAAAGATAAAAAAATGAGAGCTGTTAAATGTGGAGCCATTAGAAGACTTAATGAGAATAAGTGACTGCAATGGCTGGAACATTTAATTAGGTTGGATGAGGGAAGCATGTCAAAGATAACGGCAGAGGAGATGGGAGTGGGAGGTGAACTATAAGGATGGATTAGGTGCAAAACAGTGGAAGAGCTAGGAATTTTCGAGCCAAGCCAGAAACTGTTAGATTTCCACCCCTTACAACATAATTTATCGCCATACCAATTGTCACTGCACGGAGCAGTAGTTGAACTAAAAAAAAAGGGTTGCCACGACATAAAATAAGATGCTGCCCCACTGAATTTGCCATCTGTGGCAACTGCCCCCCCCCCCCCCCAGATCTGGCACTGGTGCATAAAGACATTGAAGAAACTGCAGACAAGTGGCAAAGGAAGAAATCTGGAGAGCTTGGTGGAAACGAAAGAGGATGTGCTAAACGACCTGCGTAAGCAGAAAAATCACAGAATGGTGAATTATAATTTCTGAATCAAATCACCAGAACAACGAATTCACTAAGATGAAATGGAAATTAATGATAATTTGTTTTACAAGTTCACATTTCTAGGTTACAGGTTTTGGTGGTGGTGTTTATTTGTTGAAAGTAGTCTCCTTACCATTCTGAACAGATACATATCCTGATTCTGACCTCCCATTTTATATTCCTGTACATTTACGAAAGATTTTTTGTAGCTTAATTCCTATATTTACAAAGAAATTTCTACCAAATTCTCTCTTCTTTCTGCAGCTAATTGCTCACTTGGGTTTCACTTAATAAACACTGCTCTGCGACATGACTCGTGTTTTACAGTGCAGTGCGAGACATCGACTGTCCTCGTAGCAGGTTTAAAGTGTAATGGGGAAGAGTGGGTGTGTGGGGAGTTTGTCACCGGGCCGTATGCTCAATTGAAATTTAAATTAATGCTGATACCAAATATATTAGTCCACCTTTTCTATTAGCCAGCAACATCGAGAGGGGAATTATGACGGAGAGGATCTCGTGAGGACAGCCCATTGCATGCCAGAAGTACGGGTAGCCATATTGCAGGGAAAGAGAGATAATTAATTCACTTCTTCCTCCCAACATTAGATGTTGCTGTCATTGATGATTTTTACTCATTGTTGACATGGCCAAATTTGGGACTTTGGTTTTACAACCACATAACCTTGCTCATGCCAAGAATTTTATACCTTCTGTCAGGTCGTACTACATACTGATGGGAGAAGTGAAGTGTTGCCATCTATTTAAAAAACAAGTGACTGTGTTCTTTGTGTGATAAGTGTATTTTTTTTGTTTGTTTATGAAATGCATAGTTTATGAGGCGGAAATTGGGACTGTGCAAGCATTGTCTTAATGGCAGCAGAAAACTGACTAAATACTGCAGTCAGGATGGCCGATACGCGGGGAGCTGGGCACGTGCCCTGCCCCGTTGTATCTCCACGCTCCAGTGAGCCACACTCACGACTCAGGGAATTGAGACAGACAGTGGCGTAGCTCGGTCAACAAGGGCCCCGGTGCAAAAAAATTTTTTTTGGGCCCTCAGGCCAGACGGGTGACCTTTTTTTTTGCTTTGTGTGCTGGTAGGGCCCCCCTGAACTGAGGATGGGGGCCCTTGAATTGTTCTTTAGGGGCCCCTGAGCAGTTGAGCAGTGGTTGGGCCCCCCCCCCCCCTGAGCAGCGAGGGCCCTTAGTGAGGGGCTCCTGTGTTCTCAGGGGCCCCTTAGACGACGGTAGAGCTAAAAAAAAAAAAAAAAAAAGGTTGCCAGTTTGCCGTGAAGGCTCCTGGGGCCTCTAAACTGCGCTTAGGGGCTTGAGGTATGCTTGGGGACCCTCTGAGTGTGAGGGCCCCGGTGCACTGCACCGCCTAGCCCCATAGTAGCTACGCCCCTGGAGACAGATACAAAAAGAAACAGAACTACACAGTTTGAAGGTAGAGACCATGAAACTGTTGAAGCTAAAATCCTAAGGGATTTTTAGAACACTGCATCAACCAGGAAAAATGGGAATACAAAGAATTACTCCAGTATGAAATATTTATTGTTAACATATTTTCTTCAATCTATGCTGTAAACTCTTCATCTGGTTTATCACAAACTAAGACCTTTTCCTGTTTTCTCCAGTTTGCAGCCAGTATGTCGAGTTTAGTTGGTGACGAAGGCCTCGTCTGATGACATCCACACCCAGAACGCAGGACTGAGGTGTCGACATATAGCCCTTTTGTGACGTCTCGCTGAGATGCTCGATATAGATTACTTTATGTTAATATGTATCATTTTACTTACCATGAGATACAAGTCCAATTTTCTTGTTTTCGAACTGTGGTGGATATAATGTAGACAAAAAAGTGCAGTTTAACTGCATTTTATATTTTTTAAATTAAATATTACAATATTATTCCTTTATGAGAGATTATGTACTGAATTTTATATCATTGTTAATAATTGTTTATATGTTTTGTGCTGGAACATTTGTACTCATATTTAGTAAGTTTTGTGTCATCAGGTGTATGCAGATATATTAATAAAATGTCAGTATATGTATTTGTACCATTTCTCTTATTCTTCACTTTAGGCTGGAAAACCTTGGATCATCAGTGCCCAGAAAATAATTATTGATCCAGATAGTACACCAACTTATTCCGTATTTGATTAAAAACTGTGCATTTTGTGATATCTAGCTTCTTTTTTAAAATTTATTTATTTAATTATTTTAACAGGTTGGAACATTTCTCATTTTACGTATCAAATACAGGAGTTGTAAAGGGTGCAAAAAAGGGCTGCTAGATTTGTTTCTGGAAATTACCGCAGAATGCAATCAGTGACGGATATGATAAAGGAGCTGGAATGGGATTCATTGCAAGACAGGAGGAGGATGAGGAGGGTAATGGGAGTGTACAGGGCGTATACTGGTGATGAGGCATGGAAAGATATTGGAGTAGGTATGAAAAGTAGTGCATGGAAGGGAAAAGTTGACCATGACCAAAAGCTGGCACTCAATTTCAGGCACGAGGGTGTGGGAAGATTCTCTTTTTTAGGTAAGGGTGTCAGGGATTGGAATGAGTAACCAAGAGAAATTATGAATAAGAAAGAATTTAAAGCTAAGATTTGTAGAGGGCAAATGTAGGTGGCTGCAGGATAGGGGGAAAATGGGGGTATAGGGAAATTGCCACCATAGCGTGTGCTCCATTGCAATTAAATTAAATTAAATTTCAGTACTGTACATAACATTTTCTGCAGCTCAATTCCAGAAATAGGCACAAATTTGATTTCTTAGTCCTTATTCATGTTTCACTACTACTTCGCGATAATCAGTACTGATAATATTAATGTCACATCTTTAATGTTTTCACCTATGCGTTGACAGCCATGTGGAATTAAGAATCTTTAGTCCCAGTCCTAATAGTGACAAATAGGCCACTTAAAAAAAAAAGGATTTTCTGCTTGATGCCAATATGGGCTGGGAGGGGAGAATGGGTTAGGGATAGGAGCAAAATTTCCCATAGCCTTCATGTTTTCATGGTGGACAATGCATCTGACATGGAAGAAAATGTTATGAAGACTTTCTCTGGCCATCACTTAAATAATTCTCGGAGAAGAATTTTGAGTTACAGATCGAGCATGGTAAGAAACGTTTTTGGAATAATGACCACTGTTTTCAGAATATTTGTAAAAGATGCAGCTTAAACCAGAAAAAGTTGCAACAATAACTTTAGCAGCAGTTTATTTACATATTTTTTTGAGGAGCAGTAAGATAGTGGAATATTCACTCGCTGAGGATTAAAATGCAACCATCATCCATGGAGCATGGAGAGCAGTCAACCTGAACAGTGTATCACTGGCAACACATGTAGACGTGCACAGAATTCGTAAAATATTTTTGCAGCATCGTGCTTCTTTGCCATAGCAATACGAAACAACAGATTACCTATAATAAATACCCAACTTGGATCTTTGTTTCAAGAAACCGTTCAACAGAATATATAAATTAAAATAATATAATTGTATAATTTGTTTTTTTATTTTCACTTACTTCGATTGATAGCGTATTTTATTCGGTGCCTCTGCTTTCCACAGAAACAGAAGAGGCAGGAGAGTGTACCAGGAAGATTGATAAACTGTACACAATCAACTCCTGGTACAGATTTCAACTTTAATTTATGTTCCCAAGTTCCCTACTGAAATGGCCTTTGGGATTGTGCCACTTACTTTCAATGTAATACTTGTTTACCTTTTCTTCTAAAAATTAAGACTAAAAAAAAAAATTATAATAACCCTTGAAATAGAGGAAAAGTAAAAGGAATGGGGTAAAAGTCTGAAGTTTATTGGTGATTTCATAAAAAAAAATTCATGTTACACTATTATTTTTCCTAAATTATGCATCCCACTCGCTGTTTTCTCTCATCAGTTCTATTAACTGTATCATTTTCTCATGACCAGGATGTCATCTTTTAACTGAAATTTTGTAATACTACTTTTTTACATTTCCACAATATGCTTTCTAAAATCTAACACATAAATTGCTTAGTATACTTACTCCTTTACAGCAGACTAGCAAAGTACCCAGCATTTCCCAGTCTAATTGGGATTGATTTACCCATACGCTATTTTTATATTTCTATGTGAGCCATGTGTACCAAGATGTGTCATTAATTTGGCACCATACATTTCCAGAAGTAAACTAAAATATACCTGAAAAATTCTCATAACGGGGTGAAATGGATGCCATGATACAGCAATATCAGTTTACATTTTGCTTCAGGCTGCACTTTCACTTTCATCACAACATCTGTGATAGTTACTGCTCGATAACCCGGGCATTAAAACATACCACAACCAAGGCGTAGCTATTGGAGGGCTAGGCGGTGCCGTGCACTGCGGCCCCCAAATGCAGCAGACGTGTATGGTGAGACATTAAGATTTATTTTATGAATATTCTGGCATTACTTAAAAACAGCTGAATTGGTTTTGACAGGATTTAAAACTGTGGGTTTCTATGAAGAACATTGGAAATTAAAACGGAGGAGGTAAAGGAGGTTGTAAACCAAATGTAGACAGTATTTTTCTGTTTGATTTAAAGTATACACGTGCCAAGTTCCATTGATATCAGATAAAAACTGTGGGTATGTATAAAGAACAATGGCAAAAATTAATGGGGTGTAAAGGGCGAGAGTAGTTTGGTTTATGAAACACTAATATGGACAGTACTTTTCTCTTTGTATTAAAGTATATACATGCAAAATTCCAACGAAATTGGATAAAAACTGTAGCTTTGTGTAAAGAACATTTGCAAAAATTAAATTTGGGGTGAGGGGTTGGATTTTGTAAACAAAATGTAGACAGCAAGTTTATGTTTGTTTTAAAGTGTACGTATGAAGTGTTCCGCCAAAATTGGATAAACACTGTGGGTTTCTGTAAAGGACATTGGAAATTAAGAGGGTTGGGGGTACAGGGGTGGAGCTATTGCAAACCAATGTAGACAGAATTTTTCTGTTAGTTTTAAAGTATTCTACATATGCAAAGTTACTTCAAAATCGGACAGAAACTGTAGTTTATATATATATATATATATATATATATATATAATAATAATAATAATAGAGGAGGAGAGGGATTGGATTTTTGTAAAATTAATGTAGTCAGAATTTCTGTATTTGTTTCAGATTATACGAAGTTGCATTGAAATTGGATAAAAACTGAGTTTGGATAAAAAGTAAGGGGTATAAAGAGGGAGAGATCTAGCGTCTAGTGTGGAGGAAGCTATTCACCAACCATCCTCCCTCAACAACACAGCTAAAGTAGGGTTAAAGATTTCCATAAACAAAACTGAGTTCATCAGCAACATCAGAAATGCACCAAACTTAATCCCACTGAGAAATGCAATGATATGAAGGATTAATACCATCAAATATCTTGGAGAAGATAACTTCAAACATCAACAAGGACTTAGCCATGAATAGCAGCTATTCCAGACTGGAGGAAATATACCACATTTGCAAGAACATATAGGGACCTAAATCACTCTCCCTTAACCTTAAACTCAGGCTCTATACTAGTGTAGTACAACCATCAATACTGTATGCATCAGAGTGCTTGAACATGGTTAGAAAGGGACAACTCAGCAAACTGGAACTAAAGGGATGTAAGATCTTGAGAAAAATCATGGGTCCTGTCAAAGAAGAATGAAAATACAGACTAAGGTAATAAGGACGTATACCAACAACTGGAGAGCATCACAACAGTCATGCGATAAAGGAGATTACTGTTCCACGGTCACACTGTTCAGACGGACAATCATAGGCTCGCCTCCAAAATCTTCAACACCGTCTCTAGAGGGAAAGCGACTAACGCAAAATGGACGAGGCTAGTCAGAAAAGATCTTGAGCTACTGGAAATTGACCCCAATGACATTTACAACAGGGATGAGTACAGTATGCTGATTAAAGTATCTGATTCTCTCCAGACACTAACAGCCAAAACACTGCGCCCTAGATCAGGGGTGAAAGGAAAGACAACTCCAGTGCAAGGATGAAATAATACTGGGCTAAGGAGAAAGTTCACCACAGTTAAGAATCACGTGGTCCATAAAGTACAAAATGGAAAATAAGAATAAAACAAAATCCTATCTTTATACCAGGTGCTTATGCCATGTTAATGAAAGAACTAATGACAAACAGAGTGAACAAACAATTGAAACATTCTTCTTAGGGTATAGTATCACTAATTTCCGCATTCGAGTTTTTGGTTATGTTAAATTTGGCTAATGCGCATGTACGAGATACAAGTCAAAGATGAAATGAGCATAAATGAAATGTATGAGTGACGTAGATAGTTGATATGTGGTAAGACTCTGCGAGAGGCTAGACAGTGGTTGCAGATTTTCACATGATCAACAGTGTTTAATGGGATAGCTATCACCAGCTATCTTGAGCACACGTGCGATATATTTTTACGCTGACCTTATCCGGCTGTGCTCCAGAGCCTAGCAGTGGCATATATGATTTTCAAAACATCAGAGACAGGCAATTAACACATTGACTACTAAAGAAGAAAACTGAATTTTCATGTGTGGAGAATGCAGCTTGTACGAATGTAAAACACAACCACAGCACAAGATACTGTGAAAGCCATATTTGCATGTCCTGTCTGTTGCTATTACTGTGGTATTATAACCTAAACAGAAAAAAAAACTGCGTTTCAATTATTCCTTTGGTCATGGCCGCCTAGATAGCGAATGAGACCAGTATTGTCTCGGAAGTACAGATTGAAATGGGAGGCATAAAAACAGACCGGATATATGCGGCTGGTCAGCTGCTTTCATCAGTAATACAGTTGGTGAAAGTGGTGGAAACATGGTCCAATCGCCTTCATCAACCCCCATTATTGTAACACTGCACATAAATTTCTACTTGTGTCTACCTACAAGCAGTAATACCTTTTTATTCCATTATTTTCATTTTTGCGTAATAAGTAATTGACCTTAGGTGTCGTGTAGTGAATTTGTCAAGCTGTGGTATCTTAGAAATCTTCATTCAGATTCTTGAAGACTCATAGTATAGGTGAATTCTTAGCTGACATTTCTTGACAGCCTGATTGCGAGTCAATGCTTAAGAAGATGTGTGGGGAAATTGCCAGTGCGGGATTATTGGAGGTCGGGATTCTGCAAGGAATTGGCGTCCTCATACTGCAGTAGTCAAACGCAAGACACCACTAGAAATACTTTCCGAAGTGCATTTAACACTTTCATGCTGGTCCAGACTGTATCGCTACCTAATTTCTGATAGAAAATAATGGTCCAGGCTGTATTACAATGGAATTACCATTTGAAAATAATGTGTCTCGCATTTGACTACAGCAGTATTACGACGTCATTAGTAAATGTTGTTGTAGCAGAATTGTGATATCCAATACCCCTGTATATGCTATATCACAATTACTGAATGGTAATAAACAACAAACACCCTTACCCTTTTTTTAAATGTTATGAAGCAGCCGTTCAAATTTCAATCTAAATCAAGTCACTGCTACAACAATTTGCCACCATGCAGAAAATACAGCAGCTATCAAAGAATTATCTGTACGGCTATTACGAAATTTTTCTTCTGGTCCAGACCACATTTCAACCTAACCACAAGTAGAAAAAACTGTATTTCTGGTTGAAATTATGGATAACTGCTTCCTTGGCATTAAGTCTTCAAGGAAAAGTGTACACGAAAGCAGTAAAATAGGAAACAAAAGTGTAATGCATGCCAAAACATACTGTTACGCACATTACCAACGTCAAAAGATGTTTCGAGCCGTTTTTGACGTCATTATTGCCAGAATTCAGCATGCATCCACTTTCTTAAATCAAAATCCATGGAACATTAGTCATCATTCCAGTCCAGGCTGCATTTCTAAGACAACTCCTTGAAAATCAACATACGGAAGTAGCACATTCATGATAATTGTGGCTGCTACATAATATCACAAGGAACCCGACAATTAGCATTGTATTATTTCTGTCTTAGCCATTTTATCGACTTAATGTATGCTTTTTCTTGTATACTAATGACTAAGAAATGTGCCAGCCATAATCTCAGACTGAAAGAACTACTAGTCGTACTTTGCACAGCAGCATAAAACTGTTGTAGCAGTATCGTGAATTACACTCAAATTTCTATTGCCATCTTTAATTTAAGTGCTTCAGCATTTGCAATGAAAATAGAGCATGAGGTCAAGTAACATTTGCCAACCATTCTGCAGCAGCCATATTTCATGTTCAAACTACAAGAACAGCAAAAACACGTTTATTTTTATGAAATTAAAAGGCTGCTTATTTGAAATTCCTTCTGGTTTTTGAAAATGCAAGACAGTTTTTACCTCAATCCTGTTAGCTTACTAAATTGTAAGTCTATTTTGATTACGCATCAAAAAAATTGGACAAAGCTCTTGAAATTAGTCGTGCAGTCACCGAAGTCATTATCAGAAATTGTTTCGGATACAGATCGAGAAATGTATGTATTCTTGGGTTTAATTCTAGATGCCGATACCGCTACAATCTCTTACCGCATCGCGTAGTAAACACACAGATCACGTGGTATATATGATGTAATTGTGAAGTATGGTCCAGGCTGCATTACAACATAAACTCAAATGATTATTGACAAAATCACATTTTATAAATATGCGCTTCGGTCTAATGCAGCCTGGACCAAAGTGAAACGTAACCATAATGCACGATATTTTTAGATCATATCTATCGCTGTTACTGTGTAGGTACGCGCAGACTGAATAAGTCACAATTACGCCATATATACCACGTCATCTTCATTTACTATGCGATGCTGTAAGAGATTGTAGCGGTATCCCCATCTAGAATTAAACCCGCTGCGAAGATGTTTAGATTTTCAAACAGCTAGGCTACATTAGCGGAGGCTGTACTTAGTTTGTAATGCCCGGAATGACAAATGATACAGCACAAGACATAAGGATTTCTATTTAAATTATATTATATTATGTTTCTTTCATGAGTAAGCTAACATGTAAATAACGCCAGTGCTTATGGGTGAATGCAATTCCACGATATTTATGGACATTGGTATCCCGCGAGCTGTGATAATTTCTGAATTTAATTTGCATTCATTAACGCTATAAATGTAATTGCTTCAGCTGTATGTAAGAACCTCCAGCTGTATTTCTATCCACATCAGAAATGGAAGCACACGTTTTGCATTAATTGCACTTCCAGCACCTTCCTGAATAAATTAAACCACATTATTTGTTTCTAAATTATTTAATACACTCAGGTGAAACAGTATAACATACTAACAGCAATACTTCCACAAAATATCTGAGTACAATTTAAATTACTGAACTCTGAAGTGTTCACAATTCAAATTTTCACGTAAACGAAACCAAAGATTATCTTGAAGCTCAATAACAACTAACAAGCAATTTAAATAAAAAATTCGCCTAATGTAAAAGCAAAAATTAGCAGAAACAGAAAATAAGTTCCATCGCAAGCAATAAAAATAATTATGTACTTCGTTATCAGAAAATAATCGTCAGTAATTGTTAATTTCATAACATAGTGAACATTACGGAAATGTGTTTTGTTTGGAAAAATAATGCAAGATTTTTCATAATATATGGATTATATGTGGGTTTAATTTTTTTTTCTTGCCTGAAGTTATGTTGCAGAAACAATATACAGCAATATTGTTCTTTGTTCCCAGCAAAACCTGAAAATTCTTTTCTTAAGCTCTTTGAGTATTTTGGCGGTTGGCGCGAATCGAGTAGCCGGTTTTGATACACAAAGAGCTCTTCAGTCGACCCGCAGCAGAGACAAGTTGTAACCATGGAGGAAGGAATATATGGAGACGAGATAACGTGAAATCCGTGAAACCTCGTGAAAAAACTGTGCCTGAGCGGCGGACATCGTAGGAGTACCAAAACATTGGGCTGTTTGCACTGTGTCAGCTGCTGAGAATATTTCATTTTCTAATATTCTAAAGTTTTCTATAAGGCCAAGTTGTGATGCATATGGTTGCACAAACAGACGAGATAGGAAAAAACCTGGAATAGCGTTTAATAAGTAAGTCACATTGTAATTATCGTTCTTGAAATATCTGACAGGCAACCGCAACATTAGTGCCACACGCTATAAATTTATTCATTGCTCTCAATAGGATCATATTATTCTCAAATTTTTGTTGGTGTAGTGTAGACAATTAGCATATGTTACTATTTTGCACCTGAAAAGCTAGCCTTATTGTAGACAAATGTTGGAAATTTAATTTAAACGGGTCATGTTTACATCGCGACACAGTGAATATGGTATTCTGCATGTATTACTCACGTTTAAGTTAACACTGAAATTGCACGATGAAATTAATCGTGATAATTTGTGCTGTGCGAACTACTAACCGTGATGAAATAAACTTTGTTGACGGAAATGTAGTTCGCGATGCATTTTTTGTGTTTAGATGTGTCTACATAGTTTGGTTTTGTAGCGGCAATATTAATGGAAATGTTGGCATGTTGAAATGCGGTGTATACCTGAAGAGAACAAACAATTTATTTACCTGTATTATTAGCTGTTAGCTTCTGATTTTTGAATGTACTGATTTTTCTAGCAAAATTATATAGGCCACTACCAGTACAGTATCTTCTAAGTAAGCTCAGAAACTATGAGGTTTTATGAAGTATTATTTTTTTTTTAAAGCTCTAAACATTGACTTATGCTTTTTTTAAAATTTCAGATATGTCTTGTTTCTGTTTGTAAATATGTCTACAAGAATATTTCTAGATTTTGAAATCTTCCTTGTCAATTACTGAAATAGAATGTGAAAATATAACCTATTTGAACATCAACTAAAATTTAAGGCCTGTAGAAATAAACAGTTTGTTATTCAAGTTAAAAAGAACTACCTGCTCATTAAGTTACGTCCGAATTCATCATCAAATATGGATATGGCGATAGTTTTTTTCTGGTCCAGGCCGCATTATAACCTAACCACGTCAATTTTAAGGTACAATATCTCGAGAACTAAGCGAGATATCAAAAAAATTTATTCTTTACTTTTAGTTTCCCTCATCGAGTTACATAAGAATTCGTCATCAAATTGCGGCGTCACGGTTATCGTTGAATCCCCTCATAACCTAACAACCTCACTTTTGAGACAGTATATCTCGCGAACTAAGCGAGATATCGAAAAATTTTATTCTTTATTTTCGATTTGTATCGTCGTGTTACATAAGAATCTATCACCAAATTTGACTTTGGGGACACGTTTCTTCTGAATTTCAACCAGAAACTCCACTCTTTTGAGACAGTATATCTCGAGAACTAAGCACAATATCAACAAATTTTATTCTTCATTTTTGATGTGTCTCGTCGAGTTACATAATAATCCATCATCAAATTGCGGTGCCACGGTTGTCTTATGATTCCCTTGAGGTTTTTGTGCATATTTCCGTGTTTCTCTGGTCAAGCAATATTGCGGCCTCCCCTCCCCACTTGTCTCCACCCGGTTTCACTCCAGTACGTGGCGAAGCTCCCTTGCGTCGTCTCCATATATTCCTTCCTCCATGGTTGTAACACGTTTTCGCTATGTCGGACGACTACGACATGAAGATCTATGTTTGGTCACTTTTCCGTGGCCGGGTTTATGAGAATCCGATTTTCTTTATCTCTCTTGATCACTGGAAGAAACGTCTCGATTCTAATAATACTTCCGTTTGGTCTGTACAGCTCAAAGTCCAAGCTGGAAAGAAAATATACAGTTGGTGGATACCTAGCCTTAATTTCACTGAGTTCGAACGAGCTCTGCGCTACCCAGCGTTTTCATACCTCGCCAAGCCTGTACTAAATGAAGGAGAAGACTGGCCCTCGGTAATACCATTTCCAAGCATATTTGCCGATGATTTCAGCGAGGACAAGTATCTGAAGACGCTGTACTGTATAATCTTCCCGTTGCCTACACCAGCAAGTGAGAGCTCGGATACTGAAACCACGCTCAGCAGTGGTGAGGAAGAGCTACCTATCAGTGACGAGGAAGAAGAGATGACCAACAGTGACGAGGAGGATTTAATTAGCAGTGACGAGGAAGGAGAGGTGGTTACTAGTGATGAAGAGGAAGAGCTCCCTAGTGTTGATAATAAGGAAGACCAGTCAAGCATTGATGTAAAGGAAGAGCCACCAAGCAAGAGAAGGCGAGAAGAGCCTGTAAACACTGATCAAAAGGAAGAGCCGTCAACCATTAACGATAGGAAAGATGCGCCAAGCAATGATGAGAAGGAAGAGCTATCAACCATTGAATTGAAGGAAGAGCCACCGAGCAGTGACGTGAAGGAAGAGCCGTCAGACAATGACGATATGGAAGCGCCATCAGACAAGGAAGATATGGAAGAGCCAATAAGCATTAACGAGAAGGAAGAGCCATCAGACAATGACAATATGGAAGAGACATCAGACAATGACAATATGGAAGAGACATCAGACAATGACAATATGAAAGAGTCATCAGACAATGACAATATGGAAGAGACATCACACAAGGACGATATGGAAGAGCCAATAAGCATTGACAAGAAGGAAGAGCCATCAGACAGTGACAATATGGAAGAGACATCAGACAATGACAATATGGAAGAGCCATCAGACAATGACAATATGAAAGAGTCATCAGACAATGACAATATGGAAGAGACATCAGACAAGGACGATATGGAAGAGCCAATAAGCATTGACGAGAAGGAAGAGCCATCAGACAATGACAATATGGAAGAGACATCAGACAATGACTATATGGAAGAGCCAATAAGCATTGATGAACAGGAAGAGACGCCAAGCAGTGACGAGAATGAAGAGTCGCCAAGCGTTTACCACTTGGAAGAAACTCCAAGTATTGACCAAAGGGATTGCCCGCCTTGCAATTACGAAAGAGAAGAGCTGCCATGCAAGCATCGCAGTAACGATGAGTGGCAGGAGCCGCCAAGCATTAACGAGATGGAAGAGTCGCCAAGTAATGAGGAGAGAGAAGAACCACCCGTCTTACAAGAGGGCCCTGTACAATTGATGTCTGTACTTTCCTCTCACCACTATGGACAATTGACTGAAGCTCTACGACATGTCACCACACTGCCCATTTTCACCTGGCCGGGTCAGGATGGGTTTTTAGTGTCATGCTCGTGTCCCACGGACCACGAGAATGTTAGGCTCTATCTCGACGGCCAGGATATCACTTACGAAGTAAAACAGCCAGGTCACCGGCGTCGCCTTGTAGTTCATGGACTTCCCGAGGAAACGTCTACAGAGGAGGTCGTTCGTGGTTTCGCCGAGCATGGAGTCACCGTTCGAGATGTGAGTCCCATGTTTAACCCTGGTTCCGAACAGCAACTGCCGCTGTTCGCTCTGACAGCTGATCCGCCTGCCTCCAAAGTAACGAAGGTCAAGACTCTGCTCGGCCGAGACGTGACGGTCGAGAGGAAGAAGAAACCAGCGGGTGCTCTCCGCCAGTGCTACCGGTGCCAGTACTTCGGTCATTTGGCCAGAGACTGCCGCGCCGCCGAGCGCTGCATTCGCTGTGGTGGCGGACATAACGTTCGCGACTGCGACCGAGCAAGAGATGCGACGCCGACGTGCGCAAACTGTTCTGGGGACCACGCTGCTTGTTACGGCGGCTGTCCAGCAAGGAGAAATTTTCTCTCAGCCGCTGCCCAGAGTCGGCTCCATCGCAGGGCCACTGCGGGCCCGATTAGTGATGATGCTAAGCCACAGCAAGACATCCCCCATCCCCCCGCGACGGACAGCCAAGAGGGCGCCCCGCCCTGCCATGAAGCAGTTGACCCCTCCACGCCTCCCAGATTCAGCAACACCTGTAGGAGCTCTGCTGCCGAGGACGAAGAACGAGGAAGGGCCAGAGACTGCCGCGCCGCCGAGCGCTGCATTCGCTGTAGTGGCGGACATAACGTTCGCGACTGCGACCGAGCAAGAGATGCGACGCCGACGTGCGCAAACTGTTCCGGGGACCACGCTGCTTGTTACGGTGGCTGTCCAGCAAGGAGAAATTTTCTCTCAGCCGCCGCCCAGAGTCGGCTCCATCGCAGGGCCACTGCGGGCCCGATTAGTGATGATGCTCAGACACAGCAACACATCTCCCATCCCCCCGTGACGGACAGCCAAGAGGGTGCCCCGCCCTGCCATGAAGCAGTTGACCCCTCCACGCCTCCCAGATTCAGCAACACCTGTAAGAGCTCTGCTGCCGAGGACGAAGAACGAGGAAGGGCCAGAGATTGCCGCGCCGCCGAACGCTGTATTCGCTGTGGTGGCGGACATAACGTTCGCGACTGCGACTGAGCAAGAGATGCGACGCCGACGTGCGCAAACTGTTCCGGGGACCACGCTGCTTGTTACGGCGGCTGTCCAGCAAGGAGAAATTTTCTCTCAGCCGCCGCCCAGAGTCGGCTCCATCGCAGGGCCACTCCGGGCCCGATTAGTGATGATGCTCAGCCACAACAAGACATCCCCCATCCCCCCGTGACGGACAGCCAAGAGAGCGCCCCACCCTGCCATGATGCAGTTGACCCCTCCACACCTCCCAGATTCGGCAACACCTATAGGAGCTCTGCCGCCGAGGACGAAGAACGAGGAATGAGCACTTCTAACAACCACGCACCCTGGGGAAAGAATATAGGCGGCCTCACCAAGCTGCTGCTAGACATGCAGCGAACTCTGATTGGATTGCTGGAGTGGACAGTCAGTGCCAGTGATTAAGTGATTTCATTCCCAACCACACAGTCCGGCCAAGGTCCTGTCTGTTTATTACCAATTTCATCTTGTTTCAATGCAAATGGGTGTTACAGCTACTTTGCAGTGAAGAAGAAAAGAGAGATCACCACATCCCTATAATTTCTCTGAGTTTGGTTCTTCATTATTATATTTCTTTAACTACATATTAGGCCCTATATTCTAAAAGAACTTGCGTCCTGGTGACAATTTCGCTACTAAGCTACATTTGAATTACGTGGAACTGAAAAATTGCACTCGCGTTTTCGGGGTTTACACTGAGTTTTTCTTGCTGCTGAGCAAGAAAAATGCAGTGCAAATCTTAAAAAAAAAGCAAGCAAGTGCTATTTTTTAAAAGGATTGCTGCGAAAAGTATGAAATTTTATGTTACGTCGAACTGTTGCTCTAGATTCTTCACTGTTTGAGGTAAGCTATTCAGCAATCTACAAATGGTATGTTTCCCACTCTCTTATTCATAAATTGAAGAGGTCGTTTTTGGTTTTCATAAGTTGCCTTCCACGCACTACTCCCGATTCTTCTCTCACTATCTACTCGTGCCTGGGCTCTCCTACACTCTCAGCCTCTTGTTCGCCGGCCTCATTTCATTCAAACGACCCAAAATTCAGATTATTTATCTTATAAGCTATGTGATTCTAGATCCCATACTATCATATTGTGCTCAACCAAAGTTTTGTAAAAATTCCTTCGTACCTCCGCCCCTCTAACGACTACAGGCTCACTTTAAAAGCTCTCCTTATCACATTCTGAATGTTTCCTGCCCAAGTTGGTTCATTTATCAAATTATATAACAAGCCACATGTTTCTTTACACTTGGTAAAGATTTAAGCCCGAAATATTGTGTTTGTATATTGTTTTGTGTTGCTGCTGCCCTCCTCCCTTTCAACTTTGGTGAGTGTTGGGTATTTCTTCCCATTACACATGTATATAATAAGTTATTCTGCTTTATCCAGCAATTCTAATTTACTATACAATCATACCTTTATTTTTTTTTTATATATATGTACTGTATTCCTAATGCGCCAGTTCTTCTTTTGCATTATATCCATTTCATGTTGAACTACGAACTAGATATTCTGACGAGGCAGCTATAAAGCAGTTCTACAAGTCTCCCTCAGTTAATGCTGTTGTATAACACTGTCTCCTGTAAGTAACTTAATTTCTAACTTTAAAGCAGAAACCTGAGTCATTCACTAAAATCATAAACAGGAGTGGTGCTAATTTGCATTAAAGTGTAAACGTCAATGTTACTAGTACAAAACTATGAACTAGTGGATTATTGATGTTAATAGTTATGAATGTTCGTAACAGAAGACAGTGTATGTAACTCGCTGAAGGTGTAGTGTTGGCTTCCTCTCTTCCTTGGAAGGTGATGGAAAGTAGCTCCCTTATCTGGTACATGAAGAAAGGTGCTTTTGACTTTGGCCAGTGTTTACAAATAATTGGCTTCTTAGATGCCAGATTAATTTCAGGAGATTGAAATAGTAGTTAACAATTCTCAAGAAATGAGTAGCTGTGGTAAAAATTATTGAACTGTATGTAATGATTTCTTAAGCCAGGGGTGGCCAACCCGCGGCCTGTGGGCCGCATGCGGCCCGCCAAGGACATTTTTCCAGCCCGCAAGATTCATCACACTTTTACAAAATACATTAATTTTATAATGGCCAAAGTAGTGAAAACAAATGTATTAAAAAATAAATTATTTGTGCATCCATATATTACTTTCAGTTATATATTTCATTACAATGTGCGATTAGTGTCGTTGTTACTATATTATCTATATTTACATGTAAGAATAATAGTAAACACAATAATAACTCATTATGTTTCAGTTTTTCACTCCAAAAAAATATCTATAGTGGGTCTAAATCAAATATGGGGATATATAAATTTATATGCGCCCCCCGAATTATGATGCATTTCCAAAGTGGCCCGCAAGATCATTTGGGTTGTCCACCCCTGTCTTAAGCAGTTACTTTTTTTAAAAAAGTAGTATTCACACAGTAAAATTATTACGTAATGAGAACAAGGATCAGAAAGGCATTCTGCAAATCATGCTTCGTTGATCAGTATTCTGAAGCTGTTTTTGAGAAAGTATGTCAGTTCTTACAGTTGTAAATCTGTTTTTAATATATGAAGGATAGAGGCATTTTGAGAAATAGTTTCCTTTGATGTGAGTGTGAAGCATATACAACATGTTAATTGTTTTATGACTTTAAACCATGTGAAGTAATTGATATTCAATCAGATCATCTTGTCTGTCATGCACGAATTTAATCGGCTGTACAAAGTGGTTTAAATATGATTCTTTTACCTGTTTACTGTGATATGGATACTATATATTAGTAGTTGTTTCTCAGTAAGGAATAATAAAAACTTTTGATGGAAAATAATAACGTTATATTGCCTTATTTATTTAGTAAATCTGTTATCTTAAAGGGAAAAAAAATGTGTTAAGTATTAATTAGTACAAGGGGTGTTTCAAACAATTTTAGTTAATATATGTTGATTGTTACTGTAAAAGATGTAACAAGTTTCATGCCAGTCTTAGCTGACGCGTCTTTCACAAAGAATTAATTTCATGTCTAGTTTTCTCAAATAAATGTAAGTTAATGTATGAATTGCAATGTCAAGACTTCTAAAATAATAATAAAAAAAACGCTTCAATGGCAATAAAGAAATTTCTTCATATTCTCTAATGTACCTACCTTCCGCAGACTTGAAACACTCAACAATCACAGTTGTAGAATATGTGTAGGCATTTTCTTTATGATGGATTTCCATCAAGAAACTTTACTGGAGGACTATTTTCACTACTGAATATTTTATATTGCAGAAAATCATTACAATCTAATAATTAAATTGGCATTAATGGGGGAAATTGTTTAATTCTCCTTGCCTTGTGGATCAACAGATCTTCTGGTTTCTGCTGGAATTCCAATTGTTTATAGCTAGAGTTATTAATGAAGATACATTATACATTGAATCAATGGAACAAAAGTTTTATCATCTTTGACCTTTGCTATTGTGATTTTTACTACTGCATAATGAAGCAAGCGTGTGTGATGTGGAAGTTAAAAACTATTAACCTGGTGATCATAGAAAATGCATCGGAAGTGACCTTTTTACATTAACCAATTGTACCTTCCAATTCAAGTTTAATAGTGGTTTGTGTCCCTAGCCAAATATATCTTTCTCTGCACTGAAATGGTGCTAGTGCAGTTACCAACTCGAAGAAACAAATTATTCTGCATTATTGCACAATTCTCCACCCTTTTGCAAAGATAACTCTGAAAAGAGTAGTGCCTCCTTATAGGGGAGCGAGCATAAACCACATAGCTCCATTTTGGCCTCCTGTGAACCCCCCCCCCCCCCATGTAGCCTTACGTGGCTTTTGCCTCCCCCCCCCCCCACGTAGCACATAGCCTTTTCCCTTTTTTAATCCAGAAGACATTTTGTACCGTTTTCTCTTGTCAGACGATTGCAAATTACATAAGGAGGCAATTAACTGAGGGAAATAAATAGTCACATGCTGTTGTGTGTTCTGTTCCTCATTTTAACTGTGAAAAATGTTATGAAAGGAAAGCTAAGTGGCCTAGCTTGGAAAGGAAACATACAAGCTTCAATTTTAATGTTTGGTAAAAAATGTAAATCAGTTATGAGAACATTTCATTTCCTTGGCTTTGATAGTTTCTCAGTTTTTGTCTTTGATCTGATTAATAAAAAGTGAATTATTTTGAAATGATTTTTATTTATTTGCTACATACACAGTTCAAAATATATTTGGATTTTCCAAACAGCGCATAACTGCTCTATTAGTTTTAGAAACAAGTAACATTACTTAGCAAAACAAAGATAAAACTCATGATAAGGCTGTTTCATAACAACATTACTACTAGATAAACCACTTTTGAGTAGTGTGTAGTCTCTTAAAAAAGTCACAGAGCACCAAAGTGTTTGGTAGGATTTACTTCTCACCTTCAAGCTGCAAATCATACATTCACATCAATTGTGCAACACGTAACTGGCAACACTAGCATCTCGGAAATGCTCCGTAATACAAAAATAGGCTTTCTGGTTTTGCAGAATAGAACCATATCGAGAGCAAAAACAATTTTGCTCCCTCCAGTTATTCACTTATATAAAAAGTTTAATTGCACGAGTGCAACAATGAAAACTATATTTCTAATAACCTTTGTCTATATTCCATGGACATGCGGAGGCACTACAAGGAATGTTTCAACAAAATTACACTATTTTCCTTTAAAAGAAAGTTACTTTAACAATTGTGATAAAAATAGCAATAATACAAAAACAGATGAGAATACAGTCCAGCTCCAAATAATAATGCACAACAAAAAACAATGTGTGCATATGGGACAGGAAACTGGCTCATTCACTCTTCTGCAGCAACAATAACATGGATTAAAACCTGCAAAGCATATAAATGATTCTTGCCATGAAAATAAAATGAAGCAGCAAGTAAGGAAATGATTACAGGTACTACTTCAGTTGTAAAATATTCAATAGACTAACAAAATAAATTGTGTAAACTGCTATTTATAGATACATCAGTTTGCTTTGATTGTACAAAACAAATTTCTTTAATCAGTTTTTTTAAAAAAACAGTAGCTCCCAATTATACCAATTTCAATGCTTTAGCAATTAACTCTACTAGAAGATGCAGGTGTTTATTTGACGGAGTCGGATCACCAGGGCCTGTTCGGTGGCTGCTGCTGCTGTTGGTTCTGTTGCGGTGGCTGTTGTGGGTATCCCGGGTAGCTCTGGTACGGCGGAGGCTGAGGAAACGGATACACGTAACCTGTCAAAAGAAAAGGTGGACGGTAATCACGGCACTGGCCCAACCACTAGAAGCATCGTTCACAGAAAAGCTTTCCGAGCTATACTGAAGTTTACCCATAGGTTGGAATTAGTGACAATTTCGAGGAGTGGTAGAAACGAATAATGGGCAAAATCACATTTTAAAAATTTACTTACAATCTAAACTTAGAAGGAAAGGAGATTCCAGAAAGAGGAGAAAAATAGGACTGTCTCTGTTTTAGCTCATTGAGCCAACATTTCTTTGACAGTTTATCTGTGAATTTCAAATTCCATGTGGACAAAGTGCGGGTACAGCTAGCTAAATAATAATGCCTTCTGCTTGTCAACCACATCCTGTAAGCACATTCAAACCTTCATAAAGTTGTTGTTGTTGTTAGGGCTTTAGGGCGCGTCAACATCTAGGTTATTAGCGCCCTAACTAAAACCTGGTTTAACAGCGTGATTTATTATCATTTTCGTAGACGACTCTGACTTGGTCGGCCACGCAGATGGTAAAACAGCACTAGAAATACCGCCCGCATGGCTGACTGTAAAGGGGTCAGCCACACAGACGGGAAAAAAACAAGACTAAAATACTAGCAGAAAAGCCAACTGCATGACCGGCTACAAAGAGGTCGGACATACAGACAGCTAGAAGGGGTACTAATACGGTCGCTGCAAAATGGTCATAAAAAATTAAATTAAAAAATAACTGGTTCACTGTAAAAAGGCCAACCATGTTAAATGATAAAGGAAACTCGCTGGCTAGTTCCTTTAGGGTGCATCGATAGTGGGGTCATTAGCGCCCTATTACCAGCTACCTCTGTGGATTAAGAAAGTACTAAAATACTGTCTGCATGGTCGACTGTAAAGGGGTCGGCCATACAGACAGCAAATAAAATAAGTAATAAAATCAAACGTGGCTTTAAAGTGACCACAATGACTTAAAACCGTACAATACCTGTAAGGCTGTAAAGGGGCCAAACAGGTTCAAAAGAGGATAAAAAACACTACATGTCTTGCTGGCTGTATATTGGCCAGACAGACATGAATAATAACAATACAAAAAATAAAAATCATGCATATCGATTGGGTGACTGTAGAGAGGTCACCCATCAGTCTTAAAACTGGACCGACCTGCCTAAAATTGGTTTCACCCGCCTCGGTTCGGGTGGGTCTTCGATCATTGCCTGCTGAGGAACGGGATCAGGCTCGTCCACCAGCATTTCAATTTCTTCTGGCTCCGAAGAGTCAGACGACTCCGGCTCAGTTGACTCCTGGCTATTCTTCTTCTTCTTCTTCTGCTTCTTCTCCGCCCCTTTCCCCTTCTTCTCCCTACTACTTGGTAGTCTGGGAGGGGACGAAGAGGGGGATTTCACAAAGTGAGTCGGGTCCGTCAGTCTAAACTTCGGGCCACGGATCTTCTGATTGCCTCCATTCTCACTTGTAGCAGTTGGCAATGCTACCACGGTGATAGCACGTGGTGGTATTGGAGGTGGCGTGGTTTTCGCTATCAGTGCTGGTGGATCCTTCTTCGCTGCTGCTGGTGTGGTCGAGGACGCAGACGTGTTGCTACCCACGTCCGCGGTCTTAGATGTTGCGATCTTAGCGGATTTTGCACCGCATTTGCACTGACATGAGCACGTTGTGCTAGTGCTCATGTCTGCAACTGACGTCTGGGTAGCAACACTCTGCTTCCTGACGGGAGCTGAAGCCATCTTAGCAAAAGTAGTTCCGAAAATTGGAGCGGCGAGCGACTTGGCCTTCTTTTTGGCTTCCCCATAGGGAATCCGCTCTTTGGTCTTCAGCTCCTGTATCTTGCGCTCTTCAAGATACACTTGACACTCCCTACTCCAGGCAGGGTGCGACCCGGAGCAGTTGACGCACACATGTGGGAGCGCGCAACTAACACCCGGCTCATGGGCGCCCTTCCCGCAATTACCACAGGTTGGTTTTCCTTTACATGACGCCGTCGTATGTCCGAACCGCTGACACTGGAAACAGCGCATCGGGTCCGGAACATACGGACGGACGTTCAAATTAATGTACCCTGCTTTGATGTTCTTTGGCAGTACTGGAGTGTCAAACGTCAGGACGAAGGTGGCAGTCTTTTCAATACTGCCATTTACCCTTCGAGTGATCTGACGTACCTCGACCACTTTCTGTTCCTTCCACTCCTCAACGAGTTCCTCAGTCCCTATGTCAACTAAGTCACGGCAGGTGACAACGCCTTTGCTGCTGTTGAGGGATTTGTGGAGTTCGCAGGTAACGGCGAACTCCCCGAGCTTCTCACAGTTCAGGAGTTGGGTAGCTTTCCTACTGGAAGTTGTTTCCAGCAGCAGCGTCCCGTTCCTCAATTTTTTTATGGTATTTAGGGTCCCTACCAGACCCTCTAAACCCTTAGAAATATAAAAAGGTGAAACTTTTTCTAAAGATCCTTCCACTCGTTGCATAACTATAAAAGCATTCGCAAGCGAACAAACTTTTCTGTTACTATTACTTTCTGAAGAGGGGGGGCTATCAACCCTCACCCTCTTCTTAGAATTGGGTGTATTTTGATTATTCTGCGGCACACCCGTACTGCAGGGTTTTTTGTTTTTATTGTGAGTCTTAATTTTGGTCCCACGAGTAAAAACAATATAGAAGGAAATGCTAATACAACAGGGGTGCGCAGGTGCCCCTGAGGTTGCACGTTAGCGGGTGATTTCCCTCATCACTCATTCGCCTCCTCGGCACGTGTCTGACCTTGAGGTTGAGGGGTTTTTTATAGAGGTTTGTTCCGTCCTCGCAATCCGGGCGATGAAGCCAAGATTCCCGTTCTCCTAGGCACACAACGTTCCACCGCCACGCCCTACGGTGGTCGTTGAAGCATGGTAGGAGCTTACGGTGTGGGAAACTTGCGGCGCTCACAAGTTTCCAGCTCGGGCACCACGGGTTCGCCAAACCCGTACCTGGCACTTGTGTACCAGGCCCCTGCGGGGCTTCATAAAGTATTTCCGGAGATTTCATTAGCTTTAACAAGATACTGATCAGGACAGTTCAATTCTCCAATTTGTGCTGGAAAGTATAAAACAATTTGTACGCATAATTTAACATTTTTGTTTCAAAACATGTCAGTTTCGGTAATGATGATCGAATTGGTATGTTTGAATATACATATTAAAGTAATATCACATGGCCAATGCTGCATTTAAGCACAGGTTACCCAGGCTGTAGCCTTGGGGCCTGCAGAAGTAAGATCTAAAAAAAAAGGCCGAATTTCGAATTTAAGCATCCACGGCCGGAGGCAGCCTCTGGTCGGAGGGCGCCACTGCCCGACAGGGGGGCCCGCAGTACTAGGGGTCCCCCCGAGCCTAAATGAGGAACTGCACGTGGCATTCCCGCAGTTCAATTAAAAAATACAGCACAAGTCTGAACGGCAAGTGGTTCCATCGTAGAATACAAGTTGAATGTTATAACCAATGCGAGACACGCTGCAATTTCTAAAGATCGCACAACCGTCTTCTCACTTTACCCTCGTTACAGGTAGTATCAATTCACTTACACCGAACTTAAACATTGTCACTGTCTCATTGCAGCGAAGTTATTAATTTACCCTCTCTTTAATTGCTTCACCAGAATTGCTCTTAATATTTTCAAAACACACCGAATCTGACATACGCACCTTTGGGCCTCTCCATTGCAGCCTTCCTCTGAAAGCATACCTCTAAAACCTCTCATATGCCTCAAACACAAATGATGTTTTACAATCTTAATGTAGTGAAATACATATCCAGTAATAATAACGAATAGGAAATAATGCTACAAGTAATCTGAATTGTGAAAAGGGCAGAGGCAGTAAGGTAGCAGGTCTAGAATAGCATAAAATAAGGCAAAGGCGGAAAAAAACACCTTGGGCGATTCATCTTTTTTTTTTCCTATTCTAGACCCAACAACCACAGTTATAATAAGTGATGATTTTACGTCCTTGATACTTCTTTCAATTTGTATTGACTATTCATTTATTTGATTGGGGATACTAGTGTGCCACCATATTGGTATTAAGGAGGAACCCAATTCACATAAACCTGCACATTATCTCTACCAACATCACAGCTGCTGCACCAACGTTCAACATACAAGTTTCTTGAGCTCTTATATTCCATGATTATGCATTGAAGTGAAACCTTATCCAGATCCACCCATTACAGTTGAATTACACACCAATGTTAAGAAAAATTAAATACTTATTAATTCATTCACTCCAATCCATTCAACAAATCCAGTAATAGAAATACAATTTTTTCAATACTTTCTTCATAAGTGAAACCCCCCTTCTTAAATACAATCTACCATCCATGTGGTAGATATGGATGTGTGAACATCTCCCCCCCCCCACCATATGTCTCACATGACTTAAGGTTATAAACTGAAATATTCTAAAGTATGTTTGTTTGTATGTTGATCTTGTTCTCCTGCCTTTTTATCTGTGGTAAGTGATGGGTTATTTACCGCATCCTATCTTATCTTTAAATACCAACTAGGTATTTTAAGAATGAGCCTTATTCTCTCATCTGTGACATGAAGATATTACTCCTCAAGTCATAAAACACTTAGACCCAGAAACTTTGCTCTATCCGCTACTATACATCTACTTCTATGCTATCTATATTAGTGGGCTTTATTGGAAATAAAAAGTTTTAAATTACCAAATTTAGTTGTTAACTAAACTGTCTCCCCAGTTCATGCCATGTTCTGCTAACAAAGCATTTATAACCAAAACTTTCATGTATCTGTGCTATCCTGTAAATGTAATCAAATGTGGCAAACAATGGTTCCACACTTATTTTAATATTGACATACTTTTTTGGATCCATTTTTAAACTTAAATTTATTTTGTAACTGTTATACATAAAATACTAGGTCTTAATTTAATTATGCACTGTGAACGAAACCATACAAGAATACTACATACTGCGTATTATTTCCAGTATAACTGTAAAACAAATCACAATGCCGAGGGCTTAGAGTTACTTTGCTCACCCGGCTGGTGGGGGTACGGCACAGCGGCCCCTCCCACTCCTGCCGCGTACGGGTTGTAGGCGCCGACGGGAGGCGGCACGTACGTCGGATACGGTGCGGCCGAGGACGTCCCGTACGGCGTCGGCATGCCCTGGGGGTACACGGGGTACGGCAGCGAGCCCGACGCCGGAGCGGACGCCCCCGAGCTGGGGCCCTGGCCGACTGCCGGTGGTGGGGGCCTCGGGGGAGGATTCTTCTTGTCGTCACTGGAACCTGCAGTCACACGAGATGTAATGAATAACATGCCACAAAGCAAACGCTTTGACAATATAGGAGCTAAATCAAAAGAGCTACCACCACACAAATTTGCCATTCGCCACCCCTAGGAATGTGACTTTGCCGCCCCCTGAAGTTGAATCCCGGGGCAATAGCCCCATTTTGATTTGGTGAAACCGTGGAACACCCAAATCTGGATGCCCGGACGGGGATTCGAACCTGTGTCCTCCCGAATGCGAGGCCAGAACGTTACTGTTCACCTGTCACAATCTGTGTGACTTAACTGATTTAACAAGTTTTAAGACTAATTTAAATATTGGCGCAGACCATCAGCAATATTAAGACTTCATTGTTCTGAAAATACTAACGTACTAACTGTTTAACAAGCTCACCACTGTTCAATGATTGATCACAGAACCTAATTTGACTTTTAAAAAAAAAGAAGCTAAAGATTCAAATCTACGTTTAACACAGTGTGATTATTCAAGAGATTTCATTGTCAGAGATAAAGGTGAACTACCAAAGGGGGGGGTAGGGGTGGGGTGGGGGATTAGAAGGAAACCCCAGCTACAGAAATTAAGAACACTACTGGAGTCACATGAGTAGCATATTTATTAGTGGATAATATTTGACATTCAACTGTGGCATATTCACACAGTCCGAGTCAAACATCAGACAACCAGCATATCTATAATAAATTAACAAAATGAACCGTTCTCCCTCTGTCTACACACACACACACACACACACACACACACACACACACACACACACACACACACACACACAAAAGTCTGTGAATTGCCAGGTAACAATTGGAGACCAAGCTATTTTCTGAGCTCATCTTGCCCAAGCAGATAATAGAGACTTAGTCCATCGATACGATTTGTTTTGTCTCTGGTGAAAGTTAACCTTCCCACACGTGACTGTACGTGATAGTGATCTTATTCACCTGTTTGATGATGCTGTGGCATGGAGGGAGTGACTCCAAATTCTTGCCTGGTCGGATTCTGTGTCAAGTCCTTCATCAATTCTTCCTTCTCAGTCTTGCGAGCGAAGCAGTAATCAGAAATCTTGTTTTGGAACACTACAAGAAGCTGGAAAAAAGGAAGGAAATGTGCAAACGATTCAGTTTAAATATCTTGTAAAAGCAAAGGTCAATTCAACAAATCATTTTAACACTGGATTATGTATAAATGAGACATGGGTGCCGACAGGATTAATTTAAGGGGGGTGCATCTTTTTTTTAATGTACATTATATAAAAAACTTATTAACTAAGGATGCTGAATTTATTGACGAGGTGTTGGACAAATTTGGACAGCAACCTAGGTGCCTCAAGTTATTATTTTAACAGTGAATTTAATAATAAAATGTTTGTTTCTCAATCTTTTATGTGTATTTTCTTTCATAGCAGGGGGGTGCAAGTGCACCCCCTTGCACCCCCCTCCCGGTGCCCATGAAATGAGATTATGTAAGAGAAATTTTGCACTACCATGAACAGTTTAACTATTTCAGCTGATAAATAGAATTGGAAAATCAAAAAAATTACATCAATGACAGCAATAAGATAAAAGAGGCACTTGAATTTAAAATTTATATGTGGAAGGTATTCAATGGTCTGTTGATTTTGTTTGTTGGATGATAGGCATTTTCAATTTCTTCTTTAAAGATACCAGAGTATTTTGCAAGTTGCAGAAAGCCTTGAAATATTTTTGATGTAATGCTAGTAACGACAAACACATGCAGCTATCATTTGAATGAAAGGATCCCGGCTTATCAACTGTATCCTGTGTCATGATCACTTTCACTACTTGTATTACACCATTCCTGTTTACAAGAGCCATGTTAAACTTCAGTCTATTTATGATTATGATAATACGTATATGCCCTAGTACCTAATTTTCTCACAGATATGCTTTTATTTTATGGTTAGTTTTGCTCTTTTGTTACTGCAGTTATAAAGCTGCTGAATGTTTCTGGTTTAATGGTATACTATTTGTTAATATATCTACACATGGATAGGTACTGGACTTTGATTCTTAAATGATTCGATCCCACAGCTTGTAGTTCAAGCCTGATCGTGCTGAAAGATTTCTATTCACAAAGTACACAAAGTATAAATGATCTTCACAAGGATTACAAGTCATTGTCATTTGTTCAAAAAGGGGTCCGATATTCAGGGATACATATCTTCAATAAGCTCCCAACACATATTAAATGTCTAGCAGATGATAAGAATAAATTCAGGAAAAAATTAAAGGAATTTTTAATTGACAACTTCTACTCTGTCGAAGAATTTATTTCTAAGGTATCTAAAAACGAACTGCTAGTAGCTTGTGTAAATGTAGATTACATAATTAATTTACCATGTATGCTATGACTGTACATCTACTGGTGTACTTATTATTTTGTTATGGAATTGTTTAATGTACTATGTATGCTATGACTGGACATTTACTGGTGTACTTATTATTTTGTTATGTAACTGTTTATCTGTAAATTGACAACTTTCCACATCCCACAGAGCCAGTCTCTTATATTGGGATGAATGGAAAATGAATGTATTGTATTGTTGTATTGTACACGCTTTTTTTTCCCACATGAACAAACATTTATTGTCAGTATTTTTTGACACAATTACCTCAATATTATTTAATATTCTCTGAAATGCATTTATAGTAATGATACCACCTTTTTTAAAAAATAATATGATCATCTTTCATGTTATTTATTGTTTTAAACACTTGGATAAGAGAATAACAACCATTTACCAAAGAAAATTTTACTGGTTAATATTTTCTGCCAACTCATTCCACATGTCCGTGACTTGTTCCCGTAATACGTTTCCAATTTTTCAATTCTTAGTTTCACGCCTTTTGTCTCCCACCCGTGTTGATTTTTTCCCCACCACAAGCTGCCGACCAACATTCAGTTAGCTGAGTCTCCATCAGAAAGCGACCTCACTATTCTTGAAGAAGGAATACGACTCCAAAATTTTCAAAACTTTATGTGTGTATGTGACTTTCTGCGTTTTAATGTTGGCAAGCGCCATCTCCTATCCAATGTTTATTTAATCTGCATTATAGTGCCTCTGTTTCTTAACAATAGTTATTTGTTCTTTTGTTATATCTGAGAGTATCTTTCACTCAGGTTAAGTTGTAGATTCTTTTTCTGCCCCAGTTTATTGTCCTTATATGTCAAATAACTAAGGATAATTTTCTCCTACAGGAGGAAACACATTATCATTTGTATGTATACCATGTATCTTTATGCTAATATATTCTTGTTTTATGTTTAAGCAAGAGAATGCCTGATTTTCTTTTGGTGTGTGTTTGTGTAGCACTATTCTTTATGACTGCCTTCCTTTCTTTAACTATGGTAAGTGATGGGTTTTCTTTCCATTTCCTTGCCAGATTAGTATCGCTTTGCAGCCTTTTTACCTGCTCCACTGTTTCCAGGTACGTTTGTGTAACAAGTATTACTGATGCAGGAATCAGTTTTTTATACATGCATTCAATGAAACAATTCAAAAAAATTACCTAAAAATTGTTAAAATGTCTACGACATAGGATTTTAATTTTCATTGTTCTTGTCCAATAGAAGTGCCGATTGAGAGTGTCACGATCATTCTCACGAATTTCGCTTACCAAATCAAGTTCTGAGTAATTAGCCCTGTCTTTACCTGAGTGAGCTCGCTGTAGAATTTAGAGCCCTCCTGCAGGTTCCCCTTGAGCTCGAAGAACGCGTCGTGGGCTGCGGCCAGCTGCTTCAGCACTTCCTCGCGACGGGCCGCCGCGCCGCCTCCCGACTTCTCCTTGCAGAACTCTGTGTTAGCCTCCTATACAGTGCAGAAAATGACTGTTTCTAATTACATTAGATTTTGATGTTGCACTTTATAAAATTTAGAACTGCAGAAATATTGAAAAATAGGAATTAAAAAATAGAAATAATCATCAGGAACTATAGGAGATAGAAGAGAACATCAAAGTGCAATAGATAAATTGAAATCTTCTGCCTTAGTTTTTAGTAATGGCAATGGGAGCCTTTATGAATGCTATACTCAATTTGTATATAACAAAACATTAGTCCAAAACAATGTACAGCCAATCATGAGAGCTGTACAGTAAACTAAAAATGCTAATCGATGAAAAAAAAAAAACCCTGCAGTATGAAGTTTCCGAAATAAGCTATTCAAAAAAGCAAGCAAGGACTAATTAAAAAATGTATACATAGCTAAAAACAAAGGCTGACTTGACAACAGAAGAAACACTGAGCAATGCAAGGGTAAAGCGCTTTATCCATGAACAAGTTTTCAATATCAAGACAGTAAGTATCAGATAGAATAAAGATAAGCTGCATGTCCTAGAACACTGTTGGGTCATATTAAGGATAATTTACAGAATAAAGGAGAAAGACTGGAAAATGTATAGAGTGAAGAAATTTATTAATACAGAAATAAATGTTGACAAATAATAATAAAACCTTCTTACTCTGCTGGATAAATACCATGTTAACCATTTTGGCTGAGAGAAATTATTGAATTTGGTCCACTGTTTTTTCATGAAATGTCTTCAACAAAAAATGGATACTAACTTCTCAGTTTTCTGACTTCACGTGAAAATTAAACAAAACCTATTTTTTTCCTGGGCCACTGGATATTGTTTGACCCTCCTCTCCCCATCAAAATCCAACTTGCATTTTTTCGGTGTATCCCATTCATCCAAACAAAGAGACAAAATTTTAAAACTGTTGATTCTGTAACCACAGCTTATAAAAGGTACCACAAACTTATTTTTTCCCCCTTCTTTTCAGAACTATCTTAAATTTATTGACTTGCTTTCAGGATTTTTCCACAGTCACTGTTGTACTGTTGTTGTTATAAATAAATTGCAGTCAACAAACCTGAGTTACCTCCCACAGTGTAAGTGTTTATGGTGTGGCGATGTATAGAAGGGCCACAAGAAATATAGATCATATCATCAGAAAACCACCAAAAAAAAAAAGCAGTAAGTCGGTAACAATGGAGTGAAAGAACTGCCGCAAGATGATTTTTATGTGGAAATGAAAGATATATTATACCCAACACTCGCCAAAGTTGCAAGGAGGAGGGTAGCAGCAACACAAAACAACACACAAACACATGTGGCTGTGTTTCGTGTTTCTTTCACCTGATAGAGGGTTAACCCCAAAATATAGTTTTTGTGTGTCTGTGCTGCCCTCCTCCCTTCAACTTTGGTGAGTGTTGGGTATAATTCATCTTTCATTTCCACATGAAGGAGTAAATCAGATACACAAAACTTTCACAATGCCTGGAGAACTCCATTGCCACTACTGTTTCTTCTACTCCAAGATAAATCGATTACTCCCCTCCAAACTACCAGAAAAATACAAGGTACTTCAAAAACGCAGGTATCAACATCTGGGTGTGATAGGGCCAATGCTGCCATTTCTACGGATTTATGCGTAGATCTACGGATTTTTATGAAAAGTTAGGAATTTTGGATTTTGTTGGACATCTACGGATTTTTGACACTTTGACATTTGTTGACTTTTCCTTATACTGGTGTTTCGTTAAACTTTGAGTGTACAGTGTTAATGCATAACAGAATTGTTAATAACTGTGAATTTTCTTGCAACCGCTTGTGTGAATCAACGATTGAAATAAGGCTCATATTTTGTTTGATTATAGATTTTATAGATCTTAAAAGACCGTATCACAAAACTAGCAGCGCACTCTTTACGCACGGTAACACACTCGGCACGGCTTACAAAGCAGTGGCTTCCGAGAAGGCCTAACCGATATCCGATAAACAAAGGGCTCACAGTTTTCATTTCATGTTACAGAAGACATGCTAAATTTAATATCAACAAAGAAAATGAATGGTCAATAGGGAAAGATAAAAAAAACTACTAGGCATAGCAGCAGCAGTGATGAAAGTAACGATGTATAAAATATGTTCAGAGATATTTCTTACTTTCAATGTAGAATAATATTTTTGTAATTTTAAAGACCTGGAAATAAAAATTATTTGACTCTCTCGTCAATAACCACTGTTTCAGTTAGCGAGTCTCCGGATTTTTGTACTAAATCTATGGGAATTTTAGCGGCCGTCTACGGATATTCAGAGCTGGCTGGCTGGCAGCACTTGATAGGGTGCACAAAGATAAGCAGGAAGATGGCACTGTCAGTTCAAAAACACCATTGCTGTGCAGTATGTGGCACTGTAACACTGATAGTGTGTGGACACTCGCCTGTATCTCTGCGATGAGCCTCTCCTGCCGTGCTAGACTGTCCTTGACCTGGGCCTGCAGGGGCCCGAACACGCGACCCAGGCTCTCCACGGACACCGCGGGCTCGCTGATGGCCCCGTCGTGAGCCAGCGCCGTCAGGAACTGCTGCTTCATGTCCACCGTGGCCGACCTCAGCTCGTGCTCCACCGCGTCGCGCTCCGCTTTGATCGTCTCTACCTGCAAACACACATCACAGATAAATAACACCGTCACTTTATTCCGATATCTAGGCATGTAGGCGGACGATGGGGTATCTTTTCCTCGTTGACATCTCTTCTAATGCTTCCACTTGTTGTCTTTCTGATTTTGTCTTTCCTCGTGATGTTCTCTATCCCTCTCAGAAACCTCATCTCTGCTGCCTGCAATCTGCTAATGTCTCTCTTTGTCTGAGCCCATGTTTCAGAACCATAAGTCAGCATGGGCTGGTAATATGGGAGCATAATTTTGGCATCCTTCCCTATATTCCACCTACAGATTACATCCTTTATCTGCTGATACAAATGTCTGCTCTTCCTTACTCTCCGAATTATTACTTCCTCTGTCTTTCCATTGGTATTTACCTTGCTTCCCAGATACACAAACGATTCTACCCATTCCAATTTTTTCCCATCGAGTAACGCATCCTTCGAAGGGCCAGTGTTTCTTGTTATCTTCATTATTTTGGTCTTTTCTGCACTAATCTCCAGGCCATGTTTACCCATTGCAGTCCACCATTTCCATAATTCTCTTTCCAGATCTTGTTCTGTCTCCTGCCATATTATGATGTCATCAGCATGTGTTATCACCTTCAGCTCTGTTGGATCTCTGTGTCTCTGGACTTCAACTATTACTACATCTAATACTACATTAAACAGGACAGTTGACAACACATTTCCTTGTCTTACTCCTGTTTCTGTGTGAAACCATTCTGAATGTTAACCGTCTATGCGCAAGTAATTCTCACACTTCTCATAGATGTTCTTTATTAATTCCACAATCCCTTCCTCTATTCCTCTCTTTTTTAAACTTAGCCACATGCTTTCCCTCAGTACATTGTCTTAGGCCTTTCTTATGTCAATGAAAGCTATTACTGTTTCTTTGCCATATTCCCACCTTTTCTCTACGATTTGCCCGAGTATGAAAATTGTGTCAACTGTAGGTCTTCCTTGCCTGTAACCAAACTGCTCCTCTGTAGCCTATGCTCAATTTTATTTAGAATAATTACCCTGAAAAATGACGGCTTAGCAAGCCGGTAGTGGATGAAGAACATGATTCAAAATAAAGCATAGCCTCTGTTAGTTATCAATGGAGATATTTGCTTGTGACAAGACGCACACCTTATAGAAATAGTATATATGATACTGATGATTGACAGTATGTTACCTGCTCGATGAGCTCTCGCAGCCTCGCCGTGGCTGCCGAGCCGCCTGTAGCGCCACCACCGGCCGGAACTGCGGCCCTCAGCGCAGACTCGTCCCCTCCGAGGAGACCGATGGCTTGCCGGTGGGCTTCAAACTTGTCACGCACCACCTGTCAACGATCGTGTACGTAAAACGCCAACATAGTACTTGTCCACTTTTGTCAGCAATCTAGCAGTAGCAATACATACAAAATTAGTTCTGTCTGCACACTGAGCAATACATCTTATTTCATGTTAACGGATGTGTCTGGATAACAGAGACAAAGAAGCTGTCATTAAGCACCGATAGTAAGACAGGACGGGGAAAAATAACCTGTCAATTACCACAGATGAACACGGGAGACGAGCATGTAAAACACAAACAAAAGTCACAATATTTTTGTTAACCTTAGTCATGTCACATATGGAAGGGGGGAAAGATGTGACCATGTCCTGACCTGCATTATGAATGAAACAAAGATGAAATGTGCGGGAAAAGGGGGTTTGAACTGAGTTTCATTCTCGTGGCTGGTTGGAATGCAGTCACTTCTTTCCCCCTGCCACTTCTCGCCTCCTACAGGACTAACTTTGTGTGTGTGTTTTTTTTGTGTTTGTCTTGCCCTCTTGCCTTCATTTGCAGTAAGTGACAGGTTAATTTCCCTATCCTATCTATTTTAATTTCATTTATAGAAATACAATTCATGGCTCAAGGATGCATATGACCTAGCAAACAAAATTTCTGCGTGTGTCTAAAAAGATTGTTCTGTATTTATGACACACATTTCATTACTTAGAAAAATAGCTATAAGTTCCATCAAAAAGTCAAAAAAAGAAGATTTCAAGAGCATTGAAATATCCCATTTTCTCATATCTCCATTACATTAAAAGTGTCACTGAGCATGGTGGGTGAATGGTCACAGTCAGGACGACACAGGTTTGAGTCCCCGTCTGGACATCAAGATTTGTTTTTCCATGGTTTCATCAAATCACTCCAGGCGAATGCCAGGATGGTTCATTTAAAAAGCCTACAGCTGAATTCCTTCCTGTTCCTTGCCCCCAATCCTTTCCCACCTCTAAAGACCTTGAGGTGTAAAGCCAGAATATACATATATATGCTGCTTCCGATTCAATTAGTAACAGAGGAGATACGAGTGATTATTTGCTCAGAAAGTGAGGCACAAGGCCACTACTACTGAAAGATTGCCTGTTCTGATTCAATTCACAAATATGGAAATAAAATTAGCTATCACTAACATTTTAAATAAATGAAAAACATCTGTTTTCAGAAAGGCTCTGAAAGCAGTCTGCGGAGTGCTAAAGATGTGCGGTGTGTCAATTTTTTATTTAATAAATCTACTATAACTACTGCAGACTACACGTAACTACCAAGCAGGGCCCAAACTACTTAATGATCTGAAACAAGCATAAATTCCAAAATGTTGCAATTCTTCTTGATAATACTCGCACACTTGCAATAATTTGGTTCATCCTCTGTATGGAACAGACTTGTCACCATACAGATTGGTTAGTGGAACTTGTCTACAAAACTCAGAGACCCAGTTTCAAATTCCAGTGAAACCAGGAATTTTTATGTGCTTTGCTTTGATCGTAACAAATTCAAAGGAATGATTTCGATTCCAAGAAACTAAAGGTTCAGTCATGGCACAGGCAGAATGTACGGCAAACCTAAAATCCGTCAGTTGACCACTGAAAAACCTTTTGTGCTGTTCGTACAAAAAATCCCACAAAAATTTATTTTTCATTTCAATGCAACTACCATTTCTTTGGTACTCTGTATACCTATGCAGAAATAAATCTTTTAACAATGAAGAGATACAAGACTGGTCTGCTATAACAAACAGCACAAACAGATTTTGGTGAAGCAGCAATTAAACTGTCATGGAGATGGGGGTGGGGGGGAAATTGTAAATTGTAGTATGGGATAAGTAGAATAACTGTTTGTACTTATTTAGACACACATTAATCTCTCATATGCAACAGTTCAGATAGAAAAACCATCCACAATACATACACATAAAAACAAATTAACAAACACAATAGAGAAACGTTAGTAAGAACAAAAGCTGTAAGAGATTTCATGTGAACAGCATTTCTGTTTTCCAATCTATCCTGATGTCATTTAAGTTGAGGCAACATCTTCAACTCCTGAACTGAATATAAACTACAATCATAAAATCATTTTTGGATAACTTGGCAGTAGGGATTGCAATCCAGCAAAGCGGATCCCGCAATCCCGCAGGATCCCGCATCATTAGACAATCTGCCAGATCTCGCACAAAATTAAGCGGATCCGCAATCCGGCGGAAATGCGTGTCAGTCTGCGTGACTCGCTGCCCACTCGGTCTCTGTCGGATATTTTGCACTGTTTGCCTGTACCCTTCCAGTTGGCATTTGACTTATGTGAACAAGCGTTTGTTTTTGTCAACCTTCGTCATTCGTAAGCAAATAAATACTTTTACGTATTTACCAAAACTTACGTTTGTTCCGAGTGTACATACATTTCTGTAATTTGAGTTATGTTGCGTATTTAGTACGATTTTCTAACTATATAATTATTTTTTAAGAGTCGCACACGTTATCTGAACTACACGGTTACAGCTTTTTATTCGCGGTTTCATTATTCCCATTTTCTGTATTTGCAGATAAAGTAATTGTGGCAATTTCCTAATTTGCAGCTGAAAATTTGATTATTCGTTGATACGAAACTAATGTTATTGTAATTTTAACGATCGCATACCTATTTGTTTAGCAGCTATCAAATGCAATTGTATATCCTTTGACTTATTGTTGTTTTGGTCGCCACCTCAATGCGTTACTTTGACGAAAGCCGCCTGCTTACTTGTGCCGCTCAGGCTTTCGATTAATCCCTCTTCTCCTTGTTATAATTTCGACTAAAGGGAAAAAAAGTTATAATGAAATTTTCACGGGTGTATCGACGAATTGTGTTGTAGGAACACCATACTTCGACGGCTGCCTCCGCCGTCTTCCTCATGTGTGTAATTTCGTGTGTTTGCAATGAAATCCGGAGATACAACCTATGAGAACTTCACTGCAATCATTCGCCGAGAAAGTCTCCTTTCTTACTAAAAAAAATAATAATTTTCCACCCTAAAAATGGCGTTACGCCACATAAGTAAATCTGAAATACTTGACAGTTTACGTGTTGGTGAGTAGTTTCTTTTAATAACATTGAATCAACTGTAATATCAATCAAGGAATGAGGAGATATAATAATGAATCACGCACAAAAAGGCCAAGTCTCGTGCTTGTGCAGTGACAAAAAGTTATGAGATCTTGTTCTGAGCCAAGTCTACACTTTACAGAGTATATTCACTTCACTTTGTGAAATGGAATGCTTTTCTCGATGTTATGGAACGTTTATTTAGAATTTAAAAAAAAAATCTGGTAACTTGGCCATTATGCAAACCATATTTATAAAAATTTGTGATGTATTGTAAGGCACATAATATGACCTAAGACTCAATATTTTTCATTTTTATTATTTATTTAAAAATTGGTTTAGATTAAAAAATAAAAATGTAAAACCTCGAAATACATTTAAAGACAAGCTAAAAAGTTTTAATGTCATTTTGCCAATCAAAATATTGTTAACTGTTAGTTTTTATCATTTAAAATTAAAAATTATTTATTAATTTAATTATTACTTAATTTATTAACATTTTAATTAACTATGTTTTAAACATATGCGTTAAAAAACTGTTTGTTCCATTCCCGCGCAAATCCCGCGGGATTGAAAACACTGCAGGCTTGCAATCCTTACTTGGCAGTACATTCTCAATTGAAACTTCTAAAACAATTTTTTCCTCAACTTTACAGCAAATGTTAGTAATATAAAAATTTCAATCACACATATTAACTGCAACAAAAAGTGCAATTTCCACCATGTTCCAATAGTTCCACCCACTTTTAAACAATAAATGATTTTTTTTTACTAAAAAGTATACATTTGTTTTGTACTCTGGCAATTTAACATATTCTTTCTTATGTTAAGATTCTAGGCACAAAAGCAGCAACATCAATTGAAATGAAACTAATGATTCTAAACTAATATAGTTGGAGTAAACAGTGAGAACTAGATAAACTGAATGGTAATTACATCTGAATCTAAAATCTGTGAAAGAAATTTACAATGGTTGCAAATTTTAGTGTAAGGTTCTGTTTTTACCTTGTCCGCGTTCTTGGCATTGTTGAGTATCTCTCGGTACTTCATGAGGTTTGCCCTGAAGGTCTCGGTGAGCCTCTCGCTGGGCAGACGCGTCCACTTGCTCCCAAACTGCTGACGGAGCTGGTCGTCCGACTCCTGCTCCTCGCGCAGCATTCGCTCTGCCTGTAAACAAAAACACAAAGGTTTGATACGATATGAAGGTCTCTTACAAGATGTGTTAACTTTGGACAATATTCCGTAAAGGAATAGAGAATTATATACCATTTCTTCAAAGTTTTCATTTCCTTGCTCAGGCTACGACTATACTATGTGACCCTCATGAGCCAACATAAGTTGCTGCAAATTATAAACAAATCATATCTACATCATTTCTGGGATATAAATAATTAAGGACAGGGTAATTAACCCACCACATACCAAAGTGGATGGCTGCGGTGAGAAGGAACACTTATGCTACCAAACAAATACCCAATATTTCGGATCTGCCTTCTTGAGTGGTAGATAAATGGGCCATTGGGCTCTGTACGTGTGTATACAACGAAATCACCCAATGACTAACTGGGTAGTGGGGGGAGGGTGGGGAAATGGCTAAGGAGTTGACTATCGATATATCGGCAATGTCTGACAACATATTGCAGGTGATGGTAAAATGAACATATGTAGCAAGGGTACGGTATTGACGCGAAAAGTTATATCCAATTAGTAAAAAAAAGTGATGGGTTAAGTGGCTGCTACATATGTTCATTTTACCATCGCCTGCAATATATTATATCAGACATTGCCGATATATCGTTAGTCTACTCCTTAGCTATCCCCCACTACTCAGTCATTGGGTGACGTTCGTTGTGTACACATGTACAGAGCCTAATGGCCCGTTTATCTAGCACTGAAGAAGGCAGATGCTGAAATATTGTGTATTTGTTTGTCAGCATAAGTGTTCCCTCTCACCACAGTTGTCCACTTTGGTATGTGGTGGGTTAATTTCCCTTTCCTTTATTATTTATATCGCCTAGAAGCCGCTTCCATTTTCCTTAGTTTCTACCTCATCTCTGGTATGCCACCTCAGTTAAGCTTCTGTTTATCTTCTTCTACCCACATTCTTACTTGAAATAATGCCTGATGATAATCCAGCAAATTACCCACCTCATCCAGAATGTCAGTGTTCCTGGTCATCAGGCTGGGCAGCTCTGCGATCATCTCTTCGATGTGTCGCAGCCCTCCCGCCTCGCGCACTGCTGCGGCTTTCTCCAGGACGGACTGCGGCAGCGAACTACCGCCGGAGCCCTCTGCATCCTCTAAGGCCGCTGGCAGGTTCATAGATGCCAGAACACTGCAAGCACGACAGGTTTTAAACAACTTTTTGTAAACTGTATATTAATCATACATTTTTATTCTTGTACACATCTATAATTCCTTTTGTTTCATCTCAAACCTTCTAACCAATATACTTTTTACATCAATTTTTAAAATGCAATTCGTGCAGCGTAATGTTACACAGGCATCTTTTTCCATTAGAGTTTAAAACTTGTTAATGACAAAGTTGTCATAGTTGAGAGGGCAGTGGACAGGAAATGGGAAGGACATTGGTTGTGACCTATGGCAGAACCGTGCTGATATTAGTCTCGGATGATTTTGGGAAACTAAAATCTGTATGGCTAACCACGAATTGAGTCTGTACCCTTTGGAAAGTCAGATACAAACAAGTATGTCCGACCACCAGAGTTAGCAACATATAAAACAAATACTTGAACCAACATCTGGGAAGTGAAAGAAGCCAGATGTGTAAATACTTATTTTTGAGCTTTAAAGTTTATCATTAATGTCTTCAGACACACTACGCAGGTTATTCAGCTACTATCAAAGAACTCATTTGAAACAATTTTTGAAAGCCATTTAGAATTGGGAAATACTTCTAAATTTTAACCCAACAGTTTCTCTATAGCCTGTCTTCACAAGCAGAATTCTACCTATGACAAAGTTTCAATCAATTTTTATGTTCAGCTTCATGTTCCAAAATTAAGATTTTTTCCATAAAAATTCTGAAAAGTTATAGATGGCACAGCTCCATTTGTATGGTCTACATATAATTTATGGAATATATTTTGTCATTATTAGAAATTCAGTTCAACATTTAAGTGCTAGAGTAGACCCTACTTAGTTTTTGCTAACAAGAAGAAAAGAAACTAAAGGTAGCCAATTATAAGAAGTCAATCTGAACTTCAATTTCATTCATTCATTCATGGATAGATAGATAGATAAAAAATAAATAAAAAACTCTTTAAATTGAAAATACTGAAGCTTTTGTCATCATACTAGGTGCATCATCATTAATATAAATATACAACACACTAAATTAAGCAAATACTGTTTAATAATCTACGAACGCAAGTTTTGCACTTGACTGAAAGGTTTGTAACAGATTTATTTCACCCACATCTGCAAATGTTTCAAATTTTTGAAAATCCCCCCCCCCAAAAAATGTGAGTAATTTGCCAATAATGCAGCATATGGCTTGCAGTTGAGTTTCTGCCAGTACTAATATTGCTACAACATGGCTGATAAAAATTTTGGGAGATAAAAGAAATGACGAAAAATAGTTCAATAAATTAGGGTAGCTCTAGGCCAAAATAAAGCAACAGGTGGGGGAAAGGTAACCGAATCTTGTTGTACCTGTTTAGGAATTGAGTAGATTCTCTGAGCTTGGTCACTTCGCCGTTGACGATCTCGTTCTTCCTGACGTCGTAAGCTGCCAGAGCCTGGTGTACAGCGAGTGGAACCAGCTCCGCAAACAAGTCTGCAACAGCAACGAAACAACTCCTCAGCATTACAGAATGGCAGCTTATGAAATAGGATACGGAAAATAACCTGTCACTTATCATAGATGAACACAGCAGGGATAAATGAACCAAAAAAAAAAAAAAAAAACCAAAAACTTTTACTTATTGCTATACACCTCATTGAGGTCATAAGAGGTAGGATGGGATTGGGGCAACGAACGGGAAGGAATTCGGCCATGGCCTTTTCAAGAAAGCATTCCTGCATTCGCCTGGAGTGATTTGGGGATACCACGGAAAACCCAAATCTGGATGCTCAGATGGGGATTCGAACCCGTGTCCTCCTGAATGAGAGGCCAGTGCGTTAACCACTCACCCACCACGCTCGAGTAAATTTTTGTCAGTAACCTTAGTCATGTAGTAGGCGAGACATATGGCAGGTAGGAAGATATGCACATCCAGACCTGCATTCACGTGCCGAGTCAGGATATGGTCACAACTTTTCCGCTTCCATATATCTCACCTACTACATGACTAAAGTTAATAACCAAAATATTGTTTGTGTTTTTTTTGCGTTAACCTCGCCCTCCTGTGTTCGCTTGTGGTGACAGGTTATTTTCAGTGCTAAACAGCAGTTTTATTGTTACCATTATGCAACATGCAGTTTAGTATGATAACCTGGGTGAAAGGGACAAGGGGGATCACAACAGTGCAGTCTGCAAGGTATCTGGCGAAATGAGCCATAGAATGATCAAGAATAAGACAAGAAAACAAAGTATTGAATTGAGGCATGGCTCGCTAGATTTAAGAAGCAGGAAACAAAGTGTCACAGTTTAGAATGTGGTATTAAAAGAGAACCACAGGGTAGTGTTTTGAACTCATGCTGTTCATCATTCCAATGAATGAGTACAAAGGAGGAACAATTAGAGTTATCTGTGGAAATTTCTGTTGAATACGTTCAGTTGCTTATGATAAAAAGAGTTGGACTGGAAGTCAGGAAACAGGAGAAGAGAATGCTGTAAGATGACAAAAGATGAAAAAAGTAAAGGTTTTCCATAATTATTGGGTGTAGGAGGAATTTCTTGTTAAAGTATGAGATTCAATGATAAACTCGATATGGCAGATGGTAGGGAGAGGTTTCAAAATCCTTCATTAATTTGAGAAGGCGATGTACCACTAAAATGGAGGAATTGAGTTACAAGACTTTGGTCAGATCATTGCTTGAATGTGGCGGTGCAGTAAGGGACCCACATTCTAGGTTTCAAAAACAGGAGCTGCAGGGAAGAAAAACAGCAGCTAGATTTGTTTAGAAATATTGCCGCACAACACAATTGGTAACTGATATGATACACGAGTTAAGTTGGGAGTTATTGGAAGATTCGTTGTGGGTGAAGAAAGTGCTGGGAGTGTACAAGGTGTATGTCGGTAATGAGGAAAAGATAGAGATTGGCAGAATAATTGGAAGTAGAAGGGAAGAGATTACGATAACCACAAGATGGCTCTGAATTTCAGATGGAAAAATTTTCTTTTCAGAGTCAGAAATGTGAAATACCGTGTCACTGACACTAAGTTCCATACAACAATTCTTTGGTTTTGTTGTTATTATTTGTGAGCGAGGGAGTGATTAGTAGCATCACGTTTTAAGATTAATTATATATCTGCAATACAACTAGAGAATTAGTAGGGGTACTGGTTAGTATTCATAATTTTGAGTGGAAGTATATAGGTTGTTGCCGTTCCAGTGCACATCCATATGCCTCCACTGAATATCATTGTGAGAAACTATTTTTTTTCAAACAAATTTTGACTATGCCTCATGTTTTCAACATACTCATCCCACTTTTACTTTACAACAGAGTTATAATGTATAATGTTACTACTTTAAGCATCAATACTTTAGATACTGATTACAAGGGGGAAAAGAAACACCCAGCACTCACCAAAGTTGAAGGGAGGAGGGCAACACTCAAACAAAGAAAATTCAATATTTCAGGGGAAAAAGGGGTTTTCACCCAAAATATTGTATTTTCTTTGTTTGTGTGTTGTTTTGTGTTGCTGCTGCCCTCCTCCCTTCAACTTTGGTGAGTGTTGGGTGTTTTTTCCCCCCTTTGTTTTCCATGTAAATATTGCCTCGCAGCATTTCTTTCCTTTCATTGTTACTTAGATACTGACTAGTTAGGGAAACAACACTAGTAATACATCAGGAGGAAACAAATCTCCCATAGCAATAAAGGCATTAGTATTGTTTTCTAAAATAGCACTACCATAAAGATGGAAAGACCTTACCTTTAGAACCGCTGCCAAAGCGTTCTGGCAAGGGGCTCGGCTTCGCAACGGCAGCTTTGCCGACTGCCGGCAGACTCTTGATGTCAGGGATGCGCTCGTGGTAAATGAAATCGTTGTCTTTACGAGCCTCTGCCACATTGCGCTGAACTTTGTTCAGAAAATCCTGGAAGAAGCTGGGACGTCCAGACCTCTGCTGGGCTGCCTTCAGTAACTCCTGAGCGTGCTGTACAACAAACAAACCAAAAATTAAAAGATACACTATGGTGGAAATTAAAATGTTCTCATTAAATATTCTTATAATGAAGTCAGAAAATACTGATACAATGAACAAATTACATGCTCAAGCAGATTTAATGCACTTTCTCAGCGAGTAGATGAATGTTTTAGAGTTTATGACACAGCTTGTTTGCATACTCTAAATAAAATTTTTCAAGAACAACACATTAATTTGATACTTCCAAGATGATCTCAAGTTTCTTTAGATTTAATTAAATTGATGCAAGGAACTGGGTTATTATTGCAGAATTCTGAAGAAAGATATACTACTGGACGGATTGCGAGAATTGCGATGTTCCTGTTGTATTGCTTCTACATAGTGTCCGTGGGTACTCAGGCAGATAAATTCTGCCATACGCAATGTTTCAGCAGCGTCCATCACTGTCTTCATCAAATCTTGATCGAGAGGTCATTATTTTTAACGCTTTTACTATGCAATGAATAGCATTGTCTGTACAAAACCTCTGTCTATGTAAACTCAACAGATTTCTTCAAAATTTGCGGAGTGAACTGTCAGGATGAAATAAAGGTAAAGTAAGCCAGATTAGGTCACGCTATCATGATCACCTTTGACCTTCAAAACAGGAAGTATTATAGATCAGCGACTCCAACCAGAAACATGGTTGCAGGATTACATCTAGTATTGCAATACGTGTTAATCTTCAATGTGTTTGGTGTCATGCTTACTTTCCACGATTCCTTCTTTGCAAAGTAGTGACATATTTTTCGGCATTAATTAAAATACATACAATAACAATGAGCAGGAAAATGCTTTAAGGCGATAAAACTAAGGAAGGATAGGGAAATATGACCCAACACTTACCACAGATGAAGGCGGCTGGGACGACGAACACAAAAAAACAAACACAAGAGAAGTGCAAATTTCAGCCTCCAACCTTATACGTGCAGAAGTGAGACACCAGACGGAGTCAGATGTGTACACAGAGACTGCCATCTGGTGAAAATGGTCGCTGGCGCGGATGGTGGTATAGGGAGGGGGGGGGGGGCAGAACTCAAATATTGGATTATCATTGTTTTTTGTTTTCGTTGTCCCAGCTGCCTTCATCTGTGGCAAGTGTTGGGTCATATTTCCCTGTCCTTCCTTAGTTTTATAGATATACACAAACAGTTGGCAGGGAAGCACAGCACAGGAAATGCTGTAGCAAACGAAGTGGAAGTGAAAATGGGAGGGCCAAAGATAAGTGTATTGGGGTGTCACAATTATTCTAATGAATGATTGTGTTGATTGTTTACTGTCAGAAGTTAGGTTGTTGAACAATATGATCAAAACGGGATAAAAATGTGGG
>CM061918.1:150152008-150335671 GCA_031002005.1 Vandiemenella viatica
CCTAGATGTGGTAGTACACTAAACATCAATCGCAACTAATACAGAGAAATAATCGCTGTAAAAGTGAAGTGGTGTCGTGAGGTGAGAGATGTTGATTTTTGAGGGGGGCGTCACTTGATGGTGCCTGCGGCCGGGGTAGAGAGGACGCGAGGTATGTCGCGACAAAAATAGTTCCCTCGGCGGTGCTGCCAAACAGACTCTCTGCTCCAACACGGCCACTGGAGAACATACTGACCTGGCCACAGCCAGGGGCGGTACCAACACGACAACAAACAAATAGAGTGGCTCTCTGTACAACACTGCAGAGAGTTAAGTCATCATCAACACAATGTCAACAGGATACGATACCGAGCGTGGTGGTGTAACGGTTAGCGTTCTGGCCTCGCATTCGGGAGGTTCGAATCCCCGTCCGGGCATCCAGATTTGGGTTTTACATGGTTTCCCAAATCACTCCAGGCAAATGCCGGGATGCTTCCTTAAAAAGTCCGATTAAAACATTTTTTCGTCGTTGTGTTGGCAAAAATGGGACTGCACCACTTAAGAAACCTTCTCGAAACTGATACTAACATCTTGAAATTTACATCAGTCGCTTCGTCAAAATGTCCTCTTCACGTTTTGCGTTCATACTTTGCGGAAAAGACGCTAGAAATTTAATTAAAAATACCGAAATATGAAAGGCTGAGCAACTGGTAAATGCTATCAGCACTGCAAAAATAACATAAAAATTATCGGTACAGGGATCATATCAACCTAAACAGTTTCGTTTTGTCATAGAAATCGTGGCTGGGTTGAAATACGGCCTGGACCAAGTGAAAAAATTTTAGGAAATTTTCGCTATGCGGCATCCCATCACGGAAATGGCGTATTTGTTTACAATGGAAGCAATCGATTATCTCTGGTTGCTTGTTGCTATGTAAGATGGCGGGCATCACCGTATTATAACTCGGATAAATATTGTCTATTTGTGAATTTTGTGCGACGTTTTACAACGGAGAAGAAATGAAAAGGCAGAAAAACATTACAACAAAGGATTAATTCAACATTTTAAGAGTCTGTCACTGATTTTTTCAACGTTGGCGGCATCGAACGGCTGTACGTCATGTTATATTTAGGCATTTCTAATTAAATTCCTGGCAATTTTTCCGCAAATTATGAACGCAAAACGTGAAGACGACGTGTTGACGAAGCGACTGATGTAAATTTCAACAGGTTAGTACCAGTTTCGCGAAAGTTCCTAAAGTGGTGCAGTCCCCCCAAAAATTCTTAAAAGTATATATACATTTTGAGCTATATTGGATGTTTAGTCTCTCTTTCTCTCTCTCTCGTTTTTACTTATGGCTTTACCCCTCGTCAACGTCGAGGTTATTAGAGCCTGGATGGGATTCTGGACAAGGAACGGGAAGGAATTCGGCCATGGTCTTTTGAAGGAAGCGTCCCGACTTTCACCTGAGGTGATTTGGAAAACCATGGAAAACTTACATCTGGATGCCCGGACAGGGATTCGAACCAGCGTCCTCCAGAATGCGGGGCCAGAGCGTTAACCATTCACCCACTACGCTCAGTTTTTATTCTCTTGTTAGCTGTTAAAAGGATAACATTTGTATAAATCATGGATCAGAGAATTTGCATTAAATTTTGCTATAAAAATGGTATTAAGGGCAACAAAATTTTATAAATATTAAATATTGAAATCTTGAGCATAGCTGCGTGTCAGCAACGATAAAAAAAATTATATTAGCATAAAGCCACGAAAACGCCACCAGTTGCTTAAAAGTTTTTTATTCTTTAAAACTTTACTGCAGTTTCGACAAATACAGGTTTGTCTTCTTCAGAAGTATGACACGTTAAAATTACATAGGCGGAAGCATTGTCACAATTCAGTCACTTTCGTGCGAAAGTTGCACATCGTCACGATTCTTCCTTCCGTCTACTAGAGAGCATCTGTACAAATACACTGGGCGGCAATGACCTGTTCACCGAGCGTTCTGGCCTCGCATTCGGGAGGACGGCGGTGCGCTATGCCATTAGTATCGAAGAACACATTGAGCATAACCTTCACATTTGACCGAACTTGTTGAGCTTTGGCGATCCAGAATGCCTCCACTGGGACGGTTGAGCCTTAGTTTCGACGTCATACCCATAAACACATGTTTCATCACCTGCTATGACACGTTTCAATACTTCTGCATCGTTGTTGACGTCATTTAGCGATTCCTGAGCAATTTCCATTCGCCGCTGTTTTTGTTCGAAACTTAACACTTTTGGAACAAATTTTGCTGCAACACGTTTCATACCCAAAACAGATGAAAACATTTCATAGCATGAGCCAATTGATACGCCAACATCATCAGCAACTTCTCTAATTGTGGTTCGGCGATCGTTCATAATCATTTCTTTCAGTTTTTCACGTTTTCATCAGTTACTGATGTGCCAGGACAATCCATTTTTTTTTTTTTTTTTTTTTTTTTTGACTGCGTAACGTTTTTTAACAGCGAGGTCTTTAGACAAGGGAAAGGATTGGGGGCCAAGGAATGGGAACGAATTCGGCCATGATCTATTGAAGGAAGTATCTCGGCATTTCTCTGGAGTAATTTGCGAAACCATAGAAAACCCAAATCTGGATGCTCGGACGGGGATTCGAACCCGCGTACTCCCGAATGCGAGGCCAAACGCTAACCGCTCACCCACACGCTCGTTTGAATATGATGGTGTAGTTTGGGACCCACAGTTTGGGTATCAAATACAGGACGTGGATCGAGGGCAAAGAAGAGCAACTAGATTTGTCTGTGGTAAATTACAGCAGAACACAATCAGATATGATAAAGGAACTGGATTGGCAGTCATTGAAAGACAGGAGGATGATGAAGAGTGCTGGAAATGTACAAGGCATATGTTGGTGATGGGGCTTGGTGAGATATTGACTTAAGAATTATGAGTAACGTAAGGAATAGAAAAGATCACCATCCACAAACTAGCATTCGATTTCATGTATAAAGGAGTTGGAAAATGTTCTTTTGTGGTAAGGGTGTCAAGGATTGGAACAAATTGCCAAGTGACGAATAATTTACCAAAAACGCTGAAGGAATTTAAAACTAAAATTTTAAATGGCAAAGAAGTAGATGTGGGGGGAATTTTAACCTGAAATTGTATAATGCAATTAAAATTAAAATAAAAAAGGGGCAATTAGTTGACAGGGAATTCTTTGGCCCAACGCAATTAAATTAATAATAATTCCACATATCTTCAACAAAATTGACGTATTTTATTGAAAATGAAATGCTACGAAAAGCAAATTTAATTAAAGAATCCGGCTATTAATTTCCTTGTGACCTCGATTTTGTTGTACACATCTTTGGTCGCTGCCAGTCCGAGCGCGTGTCCAATAATAAACAACCAAAGATGATGATCCATTCATAAGACCTGGCTGACTCATGCTGTATTTTACCCATACGGTTCGATCTGCAAAGAGGCGGCCATTAATTACGTAAGGTGTTTTTTTCGGAAATCCATACCTCCCCCCCCCCCCCCGTGATGATATTTGGTACGCCTCTCGCTACCGATGTCGTAGGTTTTCAAGCTCTATTGCTTTTTAAGGAATTAAAAAGATGACGTGAGATTACTGCCGCCCTCGCCCCCTTGCTGAGATTTCGCCTGAACCCTCCCTCCCCATTTCACCTCACATAGTTAATGGACGCTCCCTAACACTAATGGCCTCGCATTCGGGAGGACGTGGATTCGAATCCCCGTTCAGCCATTGAAATTTCCTTAAAGAAACAAAACAAAAAGTTCTGTAAAATTTAAAGAATGTCTGTTTAGGTTGAAGGTAGGTATCGTGGTTAGAGACAGACACCGTCTTCATTATCTAATAGTGTATGATTCGCTATAGGTACAAACATCACCATTTGCCTCACGAAAACAGTATGGATTCAACACACTCCTAACATGGCGATGGAAACTAGGGTGGAGCTGCTAAATTACAATTTCGATCTGAAATCCCCGCGAGCTAAAGAACGTAACTACGGTGTGAGTGTGTTTATCGGTCCTGCTGGTCGCGATGAAACTTAAAACTCTGTGGCCTGCGGTGTGCGGCGCTTCTGGCCGTTCAATTGTCTGGGAGGCGAGAGTAGTTCGTCCTCGTCCCCAAAATACCTCCGCCGCCCGCATTTGGAGCGGCGGCTTCCTTCCCAGGACAGCTCGCTCCCTCCGACCTCTCTCGTCAGCCCAATCAGTTCGTCTCGGATCGATCAACTGGTTGACCACTGCTTCAATATGGTGGTGCAGTGTGGGACCCACATCTCGACATTCCCACTCATTAAGGCGACAGACCTCCTCTCCAGTCTGCGCAATAAAGCAAAACAAATGTGGAACACATCGTGCAAGACACCATAAAAACAAAAGGAAGGCCCTACGGTACCATTCACCCGACCATCCTAAGGCGCAGTGACTCCAGACTAAAATACACATCCAGGAAAATGATCGATACCATCACGAGACTGAAATTTAACCACGGAGTTTAATTTAATTGCAATGGAGCACAGGCTCCGGTGGCAATTTCCCTACACACCCAACTTCCCGCTATCCTTCACTCACCTACATTTGCCCTCTACAAATTTTAACTTTAAATTCTTTTAACGTTTTTCGGTAGGTTATTCATCATTCCCCTTGGTAACTCATTCCAATCCCTGACACCCTTACCTAAAAAGAAAATCTTCCCCCACCCCTGTGCCTGAAATCGAGTGCCAGCTTGTGGTCATGGTCATCTTTTCCCTTCCATTCACTAATTCACTACTTTTCATACCTACTGCAATATCTTTCCATGCCTCATCGCCAGTATACGCCCTATATACTCCCATTACCCTCCTCATCCTCCTCCTGTCTTGCAATGAATCCCATTCCAGCTCCTTTATCATATCTGTCACTGATTGCATTTTCCTATAATTTCCAGAAACAAATCTAGCAGCCCTTCTTTGCACCTTCTCCAACTCCTGTATTTGATACTCAAAATGTGGGTCCCATACTACACTACCATATTCGAGCAATGGTCTCACCAAAGTTTTGTAACCCAATTCCTTTACTTCTCCCGTACATCCCCCATCACTCTCTCCAACAAGTGCAGAACTTTGAAACCTTTTCCTACCACCTGTCCAATGTGTCCTGCCCACTTAAGCTTGTTATCAAATGTAATGCCAAGATATTTACATTTCAAGTCTTCAGCAAGCAATTCTTCACCCACCTTATATTGATAATTAACCTTTTGTTTTTTATTTGTGTATCTAATTAGCTGACTCTTCTTTGCATTTATCTTCATCCCATGTTTACCAACCCAACTAGATATCCTGTCCAGATCACCCTGCAACTGTTTTCAGTCCTCTATCGTTTTGGTCCTTTTTTACAGCATTATGGCATCTGCAAACAATCTTATTTCAGACAGTAAACAATCAACACAATTATTCATTATAATAATGAATATTTCCCCCAAACACCTGTATTACATCAATTTACGGAACAGATCAAGTTGCAACTGTGATGGAATCAGAGAATGTGAACCGAATCAGCTCCTATTTGCTTGTAAGGAGAAATGGCGGAAGTGCACGCTGTTTATACAGGAACTTGTGAGACTAGGGTTACAGCTACCACTAAATGTGACCCACCTCCTGGCCTTGGAAGACGTCGCCGTCTATCAAGCAATAGTTAAATTCATGGAAGAAAACAATATTAGGATAAAATGCAAACTGACACCTTGTGGCAAAGCGTGAAAGTTGTATCTCTGAAGAAACAATGAATCATTACGTTGTAAAGTCGTGCTAAATTTTGAAGTCATTGTCAATGATGAGGTAACCTCAACTTCCGCTTCATTTCATGTTGTTGTTAATTCATGTACCTATTGAATCAAAACATTGTTATTAGTTTAATGTATTTTGTTACTGATATACGTATATATACATATATACTGATGTTATCCTCATGTAGTTTGCTGGCTGTATGGAGAAAATTCGAATGCCAATAGATAAATAAATAATAAAAAAAATAAAAATCCAGCAGTTGGAATGGGTGGAATGGAGGATAGCTAGACTTGTAAATTACAGCAGAATACAATCTGTAACTGATATTATAAAGGAGCTGGGTTGGGAGTCATCAGAAGACAGGAAGAGGATGAACGGGTGTAAACGGGCCTTACATTGGCAGTGATGTTTTGATGAATATTAGTAAAGAGAAAAGTAGGTGTATGGAGAAATATCACTCAAAGAATTTAAGATAAAAAATAACAAAGTAGGTGTATACAAAGTGTGTTAAAAAAAAAAACTCGAAATTTTCATAATTTTTTTATTATTATTTATTCGTCTACATCGATGTTATCACCTTCAAAATAGTCTCCATTAGATTTATACACTTATTCCAGCGCTTCTTCCAATCCCCAAAAAGCTTCTGGAACTCAGTCAATGGGATGGCTTCGAGCTCTTTCAGCGATGCACTTTTAATATCATCTATACTTTTAAAACAACGCCCCTTCAAGGTTATCTTTATTTTTGCGAACATGTCTGCCGAATATGGAGGCTGGGGCATCATAACACTGTTGTCTTTTAGTCGAAAATTCACGAATAAACAACGATGTGTGGGCAGGTGCATTATTGTGACGCAAAACAATGGATTGTTTCGCTACAAATCCGGGCGTCATCTTTGGACTGCTTCACGCAAACGGCGTGGAACTTGAAGGTAGTATTCCTTATTGATTGTTTGCCCTTATGGAAGTTATGGCAAGTACTTATGAAGCATAATAGGACTAAAATCGAAGAACACAGTGAGCATAACTTTCACATGTAACCGAACTTGTCGAGCTTTGGCGATCCAGAATGCCTCCACTGGGACGGTTGAGCCTTAGTTCGACATCATACCCATAAACCATGCTTCAACACCTGTTACGACATGTTTCAATAGTTCTGCATCGTTGCTGACGTCATTTAGCGATTCCTGAGCAACTTCCATTCGCCGCAGTTTTTTGTTCGAAACTCAACACTTTTCGAACAATTTTTTTACATGTTTTTTACCAAAAAACCAGAGGCGGATCCAAGGGGGGAGGCTAGGAGGCTCAAGCCCCCCCCCAAAGTATCTAGATCCACCCCCGACATTGTGATTTTGGAGACCCTTTTTTTTTTTAGTTCTACGGATTCGAGGCCCGTAGAGGCTATAAAGACTACCCCATGGCCGACTCGAGCCGCCCCCCCCCCAAAAAAAAAACAAAATTTACTCAAGCCAAGCCCCCCTAAAACCAAAATCCGCTCAAGCCACACCCCCCCCCCCAAACCAAATTCTGGATGCGCCCCTGCTCAAAACAGATTAAAACTTTTTATGGCATGAGCCAAGTGAAGTGCCAACATCATTAGCAACTTCTCTAATTGTTATTCGGCGATCGTTCATAATCATTTATTTCACTTTTTCCATGTTTTCATCAGTTATGGTTGTGTTAGGACAACCGGTACGCTCGTCTTCATGGTCATCTTGAAAACGTTTATATAGATAGATAGATATGTTCCCTTTGATCCCATGTGAGAATAATCTCGGGGATGTGGAACAGTACATACACTTATTAGTAATGTCAATATTACTATATAATTGATAATATTATATACCATTCGTAAACCCTTGTTTTACTCATAGTAGATTCACCAAAAGAAGTATTTAACATTTCTAAAACTTTGCTGCACTTTATTCCATTTTTATAGCGAAATTTAGCGCAAACTCTCTGATCCATTATTTATATAAATGAAAAATCGCAGACTACCAAAACAAGTGTTATCCTTTTAACAACTGACAAGACACTAAACATCCAATATAGGTCAAAATGAATAGAAACTTTTAAGACATGTTTGCCAACACAACAACAAAAAAATCGTGTCAATGGGTCTAATATAACCCGCGAAATTTAAAAATTTCCGTCACTTCTTGAACACACCTCAATGCCACCAGAGCATACGCTTCAATGTTAAGAGATTAAATTATTTTGTTTAGCATAAATTTGCTTAAACAGAGAAAGTACATCAATTATATCTTTACCCTATGCACTTATCGGCGTAATAATTAGTGTTTATAAGCTAAGTAAGCCATTAACCCATTAAAACACGTGTTAGTGCTGTTGTACACAATAAAATGCGGATTGAAAGCTGCGGTTTAGTGATGTTTCTAACATAAACCACGGAGTTATTATGACAAAGAGTTTTTTCCGAGACAGATCGTCCACGTTGGCCATAACGCCCTTTCGACTTATAATAAATTATCATCATTAATATATTAACAATTGGTATGAATAATTTGATGAATCTGCATCGGGCATAAAATCAATAATAAAGGGTTTGAAAATAGAATTTAAATAATCCATTATTTTAATTTCTCAGTTTGCTGACGTCACATCAAAAAACAACATATACTATCAGTAACGTTACAGAGCTTGTACTTTCGTCTAAATATGTTCGTTAGTTTTTGCTTGTCCGCGCACAGACATGCAAATATTTCAGAATTTACGATTTCCGCCCTTGTATCTTCGGTAATCATGTTAGTAATCGGGGAGAAAAGTAGACAGACCCTATCGTTTAAATGCGTTCATTAATTTTTGCTTGATGCGTACTCGAATATACAAAGTTTCTAAATTTTTCAGTTTTGATCTTTGCACCATGGAGAACTATGTTAATAATCTTGATTAAACGTATCTTTCATAACAACCGGTGATATTACGTACTACGTGCTCTTTCGTTAAAATCCATTATATACTTTTTGCGTGAAATGTTGACAGAGAGAGAGAAAAAAAAAAGACAGGGGAAAAAAACTGTTTTGGCCTCAGACAGACAGACAAATATTCAAAATTGTATGGTTTGACCTCTCTACTACCAGTAGCGTGTTATTTTTCAAATAAATTGCACGTGTAGACACAAATTTTCTACAACACTATTACATAAGTAGTAGGGATACGGCAGAAACGATGTGTTCTATTAAGATGGAATCCGCTAAACAAATGATTCTTAGTAATTATTTGTTGTTAATCGGAAACATTAACAAAAATGTTTTTTCTTACGTGAAACTAAAACCGAATATACCGCAGTCGCATACCTCTTCCACACAAAAAATTACGGTAATTTTGCCTCAGTTATGCTTAGTCTGGAATTTCAGAAAGTGTCCCTTAAGTTTATTCTTCAAAAAACAAAACAAAAAAATTGCACAGGATCACAAAACATGTAGGAGATAACAATCGAAACAAATTCTAAAGTACAAAGCAGAGTATTGCACAGTAACCACCTTCATTTAGTGCTAACTTCAAGATTTTATCGCAATTCCATATTTCAGCCTGCCGCTTCACAGAAATCTCGCCATGCATACAGAATTACTGTCATTATTTCGGGAGCGCTATATGTATGTTATTCGTCTAAGGATCATAACTTCCTATTGTAGGCCTATGTTCCACAGGCGATACGGTCTTTGGGCCGCAACATTCTTAAAGAAGTTGCGAGTTATTCCAAATAACGTCGTGTATTCACTGCGATTTGTCGCAAGTCGTTTTCCACCCCATGCATATGTCGTAGACTGTCGATGTCGCACATAAATCAAGATGGCTACTACCGATTGCACTACACCAGAGAAAATGTAGTGAGAGCTCGAACATCTTTGGCGAAATGTACGCGAGCGTTCCAAGCGTTTGTGAGGTTGCTAGGCTGTGGGGCGCGGGAAATTTGTGAAGTATTATTTAGCACGTGTAATTTGAAACGCTTTCACGTGAAGAGAGCGGGAAATTAGAAAAAACTCTAACACATGAACATTTTTTTAGCGTGCTTCCTGTACTGCAATATCCTTTTTCTCTTCACAACCCAGTTCACTGAAATTACTGGTTTACCCCTCATTCATGCCCAGTGGCGGATCCTGGGGGGGGGGCTAGGGGGCTGAAGCCTCCCCCCAAAAGCACCCCGACGACATGGATTTTGTTTCTTTTTTTTTGCTCTACTGTTTTTATAAGGGCGGGATTCTGGAAAAATTCTCTCCTTGCCAGAGTCAAGGCCCCCCCCCCAAACCAAACAAACCAAATTCCTAGCCCCCCCCCCAAAACCAAAATCCTGGATTCGCCACTGTTCATGCGGTAGGGAATGAGCGATTTGGTTCGGGAGGTGTGCATATGCTGAAGTTTACCCCCTGTTTTTCATTGGTCGCAGCATGCAACTTTGGCGAATGATGGGTTATTTTCCTAATCCTTTGTTATTTAAACAAGGAATTAATAGTACCAAAGATAGAAGATATTGGTAGGTTCATTAAGAATATTATGGGTGCAAAGGAAATTCAATGGATATTTTAGAAATTTGAAGAGTCTAGATTTTCATAAATTTACTAAGAAGTATGATTGAAAAGTTACTGATACAACTAAAAATCAATTAGATTCAACAGCAACTTCAAGACAATAATAAGCTCTTATATATTGAATAGTACTAGACACAACCCATCATATTCAAATGAAATAACATGTTCCTTTTAATTTAATCCATTAAAATGGAGCATATGCCCCATTGGTAAATTACCCAACAAACCTACAGTCAACCTTTGTGGTTTTTATCTTAAATTCAATCAGATTTTATATTAAATTCTTTCAGTGTTTTTTTTTTTTTTTTTTTTTTTTTTTTTTTTTTTTTTTTTTTGTAAATGATTCAGCTCTTCCCTTCGCAACTATAAAATAAAACTCTCCTCTTATGTCTAAAATCAAGAGACAGCTTGTGGCCTTGGTTATATAATCCCTTCCACATTAGCACCCTCTTCACCAACGTTCTGTACTTCAATGAGTGCAAACTCAGCTCTTTCATAATATCATTTACTGATTGTTTTCAGCAGTAATTTTAACAAACAAATCAACCTTTCTTCTTTTGTATACCATCCAACTAAAGTATTTGATCCCCAAAACACGAGTCAAATACTATGCTCCCATATTCAAGTGATAGTGTCAACAGGGTTTTTTTCACCCAGAGCCTAACTTCTTTCATAAAGTCATCATCACCCTTTTTATTAAATGAAGAATTTTAATACATCTTTATTCCTCTTGTTTAAAGTAATAATAATAATGATAAATTAAATTGCAAAGGAGCACATGCTCTGGTGGCAGTTTCCATAAATACCCATCTTCCCCCTATTCTGCATTTTCCCTTTACAAATTTTAACTTTAGATTCTTTCAAAGTTTTTGAAAATTATTCAACATTGCTCTTGGTAACTTATTCCAATCCCTGCCACATTTACCTAAAAAAGAGAATTTTCCTACATCCTTGTGCCTGAAATCGAGTGCCAGATTGTGGTCATGGTCATATTTTCCCTTCGATGCATTACTTTAAATTCTTACACCAATATCTTTCCATGCCTTGTCCCCAATATATGCCTTGTATACTCCCATGACCTTCTTCACCCTCCTTCTGTCTTCCAATGAGTCCCATTTATCATATCTGTTACTGATTGTGTTCTGTGATAATTTCCAAAAACAAATCTAGCAGCCCTTCTTTGCACCTTCTCCAACTCCTGTATTTGATAGTCGAAATGTGGGTCCCATACTACACTACTATATTCAAGCAATGGTCTGACCAAAGTTTTGTAACCCAGTTCCTTTACTTCTATCGTACATCCCCTCATCACCCTCTCCAACAAGTGCAGAATTTTGAAACCTTTTCCTACCACCTGTCCAATGTGTTCTGCCCAGTTAAACTTGTTATCAAATGTAATGCCAAGATATTTACATTTCAAGAAAATGTCCTGCCCTATTGAGTTGACTACCAAATGCAAAGATATTTACACTTGGTGTGTTTAACAAACAATTCCTTTCCCGCCCTATAATAATAGAAAAATATTTTTTTTTATTAGTGTGCTTTATATGCTGACCCCTTTTGTCATTTATCTTAACTCCATGCTGGACTACTACCCTGTAGCTGTTCAAAGTCCTCTACTGTTTTACAACTGTTGTATAACATTGTGTCCTCAGTAAACAATCCAACTTATGACTGTGAATCATTAGCACACTCATTCATAAGTATAGTGTACAGCAATGACCCCAATTACTTATTCTGTAGTATTTCAATTTACACTTCCTTCTCTTTTGATATTGCAATTATGATAAAACCATTGCAGTAAATTTCCATACTGCTCAAAATAGGAACCCTGCCAACCCAAATACTATTTTGAACAATCAGACTTTAACAAACATATTAGACTCAAAATTTTTAGGTTTATGTATTTAATGTGATCTTAAATGGAATAGACATATTCAATATTTGAACTCCTAATTAAATCAAACCTGTTATGCATTACGTATTTTAAAATTAACCACAAGTAAAGAAACTTTTAAAAATGCATATTTTTCCCATTTTAATACACAAATAAAGTATGGAATTATATTCTGTGGTTTATCATCAAATGAACTAAATACTTTCAAAATTCAGAAGAGAGAAATAAGAATAATGATGAATCACAATTCATGGGAATCTTGTAGACCCTTATTTAAATATATGAATATTCTTCCACTACCAAGCATTTACATCTTTGAAACCATTCCGTCTTTAAGAAAAAATGCAGCTCTAAAAACAAATAATGAGGTAGGTACATGAACATTTCACAAGGAAACAATTAGACTTGCATATTATGCATACAAAAACAAAAATGCATCAAAATGGAACATTTCACATAGAAATTAAGCTTTTAAATAAATTACAGCATAATATAAAAGCAACACCAGAAAGGGGAAATTTTTAGAAATTATTGACATCATATCTTCAATACCACTCCTTTCACTCTGTAAAAGAATATTTGAATTACCGGTATATGAAATAATTTAATGTAAATATCTTAATTTATGATTTATGTGTCTGATATCATTATGTATATTGTACATGTATATGATTTAGAGGACAAATAAAATACTACTACTACTATTTCTTATCTTTTGATGTTCTACCTTTTGCAACCACTCCAATAGTTTTTACCTTACTTACTATCATTTCATAGCTCACTCCATCAAATACCTTGGAGAGATCTAGAGGTACACTATCAACCTAGCCTCCCCTGTCCATCCCATCCAAAATATCTTTCACATAGCCCACTAACTAAGATTCACATGTATATCATTAGCTGAATCCAAGTTGCTATTATCAAAACACGTGCATTTCTGACATAGTTACACATCAACAACTTACAGTACTTATCTCTGATATCAAGCTAATAGCCCTGCATTTTTTCAACCTAATTTATTTCTCTTCCTTTGTGTATGGGTACTGCTATCACACTTTTTCAGAGCACATATTCAGACACAATCTAAATATTACAAGATATGCTAAATATTCCTATCCTTTGGTTTTAATATATCCACACCAGCCTGTTTACTCTTTATACAGCTTTCTTAGTTCACTCCTGATATACTCAGAACCAGTCTCCAATTTTATGTCTTCTCATTTCTGTATGAAGAGGAGATCCTATTTTGGTTTCCACTATCCTGTCGCTGAACACTTGCTTAATACCTTTGATATTTTTCAAATCTTTAGCAGCTTTTTTTCAGTTTTCTATACAAACTTCTAGAAGCAAGGGCATAACCAGGATTGCTTCAGGGGAGGGGGGTAAAAACAAGAAAACTATAAAAATCCCTGTTGAAAGTGGTTTTACTTGAAAAAATAAACACTCCTTTAACTTATTTAAGTGTTAGTTTGTAAGGGTTCTGTCTAAATTTTAACAAAATTTATTTTTCAATATTAAAAGTTGGAATTTTTATTTTCATATATTTTTTGCTTGACAACAAGAGTGAGGTCCCACCCAAGCTACTACCATGTCTAGGAAGCGCAAATCTGTGATCCTACTGCACCCATAATTTCCTTCATAAACCCATCTGTAGCTTCTCTCCTTGCTCCTTGCCCCACTTAGTTGTTTCCACTTGCTGTTACTTCTTCTTATTAACCATTTGAGCCTTCTCACCAATTTATTATAGTATAATTGTAAGGAAAGGGAAAATGACTCATCACTCACCAAAGTTGAAGGCAGTGACGAGAGAAGAACATATATTACGAACACACAAATAAACTCAATATTTCGGTTATGAAACCTTATTCATGACGGAGAAAATGAGTCATGAGGCTCGGGAGGTATTGAGTTTATTTGTGTGTTTGTAATATATGTTCTTCTCTCGTCGCTGCCTTCAACTTTGGTGAGTGATGAGTCATTTTCCCTTTCCTTACAATTATATTGCCTAAAGCAGTTTATTTTTTCCTTAGTTTAATTTTATTATAGTATGTAAGTCCTGTATTTTTATTTATTTTCTGTTTTGGAACAAACATTTCTTCCTCCAATTTTATCATCCATTTGAACTCTTAAAACCTCTTCTCCACAAACTGGACCTTCCCTAAAATATCTCTTCAGTTCTTTTTGTAATTGTACCTATAAGCATACTCAATTTCGGCCACTAGTTATTGAACCATCTTACATCCATCAGAACTGCTTCATGCTCACCGATTCTTTCAGTATTTTGAGACACCACAAATCATCATTAATCCCATTTCCTTCCAGCCTCCCTCCAAATAATGATCATCCTACCCAGTGGTGTACCTAGGTCAACAAGGGCCCTGGTGAAAAAATGTTTATTTTTGACCCTCAGGCCAGTTGGGTGACCTTTTTTCTGTTTTGTGTTGCTGGTAGGGGCCCCTTAGCTGAGGCTGGGGCCTGGGGGCTCCTGAGTTGTGCTTGGGGGGCCCCCTGAGTAGTGGTTGGGGGCTCCTTATGTCTCAGGGGCCCCCTTAGACGACGGTAGAGCTACTAGCCCTATGGTAGCTGCGCCCTGATCCTACCGTCATCTATGAAAATTAATTTATTTTTTTCTGTAAGAACCTGATCTTGGTAATTCATTTTCCCGATTTAATAAGCAGCCAAGATCGTTATTCTCTCTCAGTAACTCATGTCCATGATCTGTGAATATCGGCGAACTTTAGCAGTCTTTTCAACAGCCCCAGTTGGCCCTCCTCTATCTATGCTGTACAATCTATAACTGTCGGAGAAAGTCTTGCTGCTAGGTAGTAGCCATGGACGAGGTGTTGGGCCATTGGTACAGGAAAAATTAGGATCAGGTTTCCAGGTCATGAGTTTCTTCAAACCTAGTGCTAGTCTTGGTCAGGTAGTAGAAGATATAGGTTCTTTGTGTAAGGATTTCACAGATGAGGATCATGTAGTGATAGTGGGAGGAGCGGGAAATAGTTTGGGCAGGAATGATAGGTATAGCATCAGAGATGACCTGGAGAAAATAGCAGAAGCAACGTGCCACACTCGGGTCAGTGTGATGTCGGTCTTGAGACGCTATGATCGGCCACAGATGAACTCTGCTGTGAGGCGAGTGAATCTGGAACTGGAACGGTATCTTATGTCTGATATTGGCTCTGGCATGGGCTTGGTACCTGTAGATGCTATTGATAGGTGGGATTATACTAGGCATGGCCTACACATCAATAGTAGAGGGAAGGGGGTTCTTTCAGATCTCATAGCAAAACAATTAATTGGGGCCACAAATTCACATGAAAAGATATCTGTTGTTAATGGTGTTAGGGCAGCTCCTTTTTTAGATTAGGGTCAAGTATTAGGCAGAGATTTTTAAGAGAAATTAGTTTAAACAATAATGAGTTTTCAGATACCGAAACTAAAAATTGTGTAGGGATTAATTTACTACATCAGAATATCAGAGGGTTAACAAATAAAGTGGATGAATTGCTAGTCCACATAAATGTATTAAATGATATCAGTAGAATTGATGTTTTATGCTTGTCTGAACACCATATAACTGCAGGAATAGGTATGTCATATGTAACTGATTTAATTTAGCTTCTCATTATTGTAGAACGAACTTGGAGAAAGGAGGAGTTGTCACTTATGTTAGAAATGGTTATAGTTTTGAGGATATAAGTATTAGCAAATATTGTGTTGACCAACATTTTGAAGCCTGTGCTACACAGCTAAGATTCAATAATGAAATTTTCATAATAGTAACAGTATATAGAGCACCATCGGGAAACTTTTCTCTTTTTATGAACCAGTTTGAACTCTTATTAACATTTTTAAGCAGAAAAGAAGTCAACATAGTAGTATGTGGTGATTTTAATGTAGATTTTCTAAATAACTTACCCTGTAAAGTCATGTTAGAATCATTAGTCAGTTCATTCAATTTAACTCAGGTAGTTAATTTTCCAACTAGAATAATGAATAATAGTCACTCGGCTATAGACAATGTTTTCCTAGATACCTCAAAATTCAGTTATACCATCAAGCCATCCATCAATGGACTTTCGGATCACGATGCCCAGTTATTAACCATCAACACTTCAATAGGAACTAGCACTAAGAGTAATGTCTTTAAACTTCAGCGTGTAATAAATGATGAGTCAGTTACTTGTTTTAGAAAGTGCCTGAATGCCACAACTGGGAACAGGTATACAGTGCTCAAGGTATGGATGAAAAATACAACATTTTTAGTGACATTGTATTAAATTTCTTTGAAAGTTGCTTCCCCTTGAAAAAGTGTCATGCTTCTCAAAAAAGAACAAAAGCCTTGGATAACTATTGGCATTAGAACATCATGCATTAATAAAAGGAAGTTGTATATTGCCTCTAGGAACAGTGAGAATGCTAATGTTAAAACACATTACAAACAGTACTGCAAAATACTGAAAAAGGTTATTAAAGAATCTAAAAGTATGTACTACAACATAAAATTCATGATTCTGAAAATAAAATTAAAACAATATGGGACATTGTAAAAAAGGAAACAGGAAAGAGTAATCAAACAAGTAATGATATTTTTGTCAAAGAAAATTCAGTAGATTCTAATTTCTCAATTGCTGATAATTTTAATAAACATTTTTTATCTGTTGCTGATAAGTTGACTGCTAATAGCTCAGTGACACACAGTATGGATTTTGTCAAAAAGGCTTCCAAGAAAAATTTAACTCTATGTCTATAAAATTAGCTACTCCAGAAGAAATAAGAAAAATTATCAAATCCCTTAAGAGCAAATACTCAAGTGGTTATGATGGGATTTCCAGCAGATTAATTAAATTGTGCTCCACAGAATTAAGTAAAATACTAAGTTATCTACTCAATATATCTCTACTTGAGGGGACTTTTCCAGAAAGGCTTAAGTATGCTGTAGTTAAACCACTCTATAAAAAGGGAGATAAGGCAGCCGTATCGAATTACCGACCAATTTCATTACTAACAGCGTTCTCCAAAGTTTTTGAGAAAGCCAATGTACAATAGAGTTTATGAACATCTAAAAAATAATAATATTCTAACTAAATCACAATTGGTTTTCAAAAGGGTCATTCAACAGAACAAACTATATTTGCATTCACTGACAATATTTTAGAAGGAATAAATGATAAATTAATTCCCGTGGAATTTTTGTGACTTATCTAAAGCATTTGACTGTGTAGATCATAAAATTCTGATACAGAAACTTAAGTATTATGGTATAGATGGCATTGTTAATAAATGGCTTAGTTCTTACCTTCTAAATAGAAAACAGAAAGTGTCAATGGAGAATTTTAAGGCTGCTTTAAGAGGTCCACTGTTTTCTGAGTGGAAATTAATCAGATGTGGAGTACCTCAGGGTTCTATATTGGGGCCACTATTGTTTTTAATATATATAAATGATCTACCCTGTGTTTCATCTAAAAACTCAAAAATTTGTCCAATTTGCAGATGACACAAACATAGGAATTAAAAACACTCCAGATTTATCTACAGAATATATTTCAAATTATGTCTTTGAACTGATTAATAAATGGTTTACAGCTAATGGCTTGTCTTTAAACTTTGATAAAACTCAGTATATGCAATTCAGTACATCACACAGAGTAACACCTGACATAGACATAAAATTTGCAGGCCAGTCCATTCAAGAGGTAGATAGTGTGAAATTTCTAGGTTTGTGTATTGATCATAATTTAAATTGGAAAGTACATGTTTCTGACTTACTAAAGCGATTGGGAGCAGCCACGTTTGCAATTCGTACAATTTCAGCTTTAGGTGATCTCCGTATGAGGCAGCTAGTTTATTTTGCTTATTTTCACTCCTTATTGTCATATGGAATAATATTCTGGGGCAATTCTACCCATAGAGATAAAGTGTTCAGAGCCCAAAAGCGTGTAATAAGAATAATGTGTGGGGTTAGCAATAGAACTTCATGTAGAGAGCTGTTCAAGAAGTTAGGGATTTTAACATTAGCATCTGAATATATATACACATTAATGTCCTTTGTAGTCACAAATTATACTTTGTTTGAAACAAATAGTAAAATACACAATTACGGCACTAGAAGTAAAAATGATCTTCACAAGACTTACAAGTCATTGTCATTTGTTCAAAAAGGGGTCCGATATTCAGGGATACATATCTTCAATATGCTCCCAACACATATTAAATGTCTAGTAGATGATAAGAATAAATTCAGGAAAAAATTGAAAGAATTTTTAATTGACAACTCCTTCTACTCTGTCGAAGAATTTATTTCTAAGGTCTCTTAAAAATAACTGCCAGTATCTTGTGTAAATATAGTTCAAATAATTAATTTACCATGTATGCTATGACTGTACATCTCCTGGTGTATGTATTTAGTTTGTTATGTAATTGTTTATAGTACCATATATGTTACGACTGTACATCTTGTGGTGTATGTATTATTTTGTTAATTTTTTTTCTTTTTTTTTAATGTACCATATATCCTATGACTGTACATCTTCTGGTGTATGTATTATTTTGTAATGGAAGTGTTTATGTACCATGTATACTATGACTGTACATCTAGTGGTGTACTTATTATTTTGTTATGCAACTGTTTATCTGTAAATTGACAACTTTCCACATCCCACAGAGCCAGTCTCTTATATTGGGATCAATGGAAAATGAATGTATTGTATTGTCGGAGAACAAACCTATTTTCCTAGCACGCCATGCTTTAACCTAGACTTTACCCCCAAAACTATTTATGGTCATGGGGCAACGAACCATTTTCTACAGTTATCCATCATTTGGTTAACACTGCTTGTTTTTTATGGTATATGAACGTACTTTAGGTATAATAACTTGATACGTCACTCACCCCGCCTTAAATTCAAAAACAGAGCTTCTTTAGCCAACCAGTTATACCAATCTAGTTAAAGCAACTACATTTCTTAGGCTTAAAAGTAAAAATTGTGTCAAATAAGAGGCGGCCTCCCATATTTTCAAAGTCCTTAGCTGTATTTAGAATGTGGTTTTCTATTAACCGTCGTAAATATGGGTTGATATAAAACAAAAATTTTCTCCCATAGCTCAGAATACATAATTTCCTGCAGCTGAGTCACGGGAATGTGTCAGTTCCAAAGATAATTTGTCAGCTGACGTTTAGGTACAGGTTAGACAACAAAAGGCGGTGTCGGAAACGAAGAGTGTGAGTAATTAAAGTCTATTTGGATTTGTGAGTAAAATGGCAGATTTGTTGGTTGTTCCACTGAAGAAACCTTCAGATGTAGATTTGGTAAAGCCGTTAAAGAACTTGATATCGGCTTCCTTTAGTACGTCAGATAAACCAGAAGATTATAATGACGCTATTAACGAATTTGCTAAACTGAGAAATAACGCAGTGTGGCGTGCGTTTGAAAAATATGAAAGTTCTCTAGAAGTTGTTTACAGGTGATTTGGTTTTTACTTACTTCGTTGATGTCATGTTACACGTGTCAAAAGAATAGTTTGTAGAATATTCATTTTGTGCATTTGCTGGAGTTCATTTCCACAGCATAATTAATAGTCTTTTCATCAATTACTCATAAAACTTACAAAAATGTGACTTTAGTAAAAACAGTTTGTGGCTAGTAAACTTCATTGCATAGGAACTGAAACATTGCTGAAATGACCTGTTAATTGATAACCTAACTTCATTTATCCTTTGTCAACTATTCAAGATTTAGTAATCAGAATCCTGCAGCTTCAATTCATTAAACACAAGAAGGTGTGAAACATCTTGTATCAACATTGTTTTTAATAAACTATGGTCTGACTAGTGTTTCAATGTTTCTGCCTCCACCTTTGGCTGTTGAAGTTTTCACATCCTCTTTTTGCAGTGTAATAAAGTTGAAATGTCATTTCTGCTACGTAATTATACGCAAGGAGGTTCAAAGAGCATTTGGCTACCTTTTACCAGTGTTAACTTCGCGAAATGTGAGTCAATTATTATTGTTTCAGCTACTATGACCAGTTGTGTGCACTTGAGGGGAAAATTCCATTCCATGAAATCCAAGTTCCATTCAAGTGGAAGGACGCATTTGACAAGGGATCCATATTTGGAGGCAGGATAAGTCTGAGTAAGTGCTTGTTTTGTCTCACATTTTATTAGCCTGAAAGAAGTTTTGGTATGGTTCTAATTCTTGCAACTCCATCTTTCAAAGTTACATGAAAGAAGGAAAGGTATTGAAATAATTAAAAAATAATACAACCATATCCGTGTTGTCTAATATTGTTCTCCAGAATGTATATTTCTTTTCAGTGTTATAGTTTGTCTTGATAAATTTTGCCATAGGTCAATTTTTAAATTGTATAAATGTCTTCATAGGTGTCCCTCTGAATTGTGTTGTAAAGATGTATTTTGACAGATAGCTCTGCCGTTTCCTTCAGGTGTAATCTTTCGTGATTTCATTGCTTGGGTGCGGGCATTGGACAGAACCGTGTGCAGAGTGTGGTGGAGGGGATGACCATATTAGAGAGGGACGCTGTGCCAGAGCAGACTCAATAGATCCGTTGACAAGTAAAGATGGTTTTACACCTGAAGAAGATGGAGGAGCTAATTGTTTAAATGTTGTGTTTTTATAATACAACCTGGCTGATTTCATCACTGGTACCACCAAGTCTCCAATGGCTGCATGGCTTAGTGAGTATAAATGACGCAAAATAAAAATTTCCCATTCAACTTCATGTCGACAAAGACTGAATGTGGTGGGAAAGTGGTAGGGTTGTAATGGAGGTCATGTTTGCGGATGCAGTTGTTCAGTGCTTGACATCCTCAGATGGAGATGTTTTGCGGAGGTGGAGAGGTAATTTATAAATATTTAGATTGTAATATTTTAGCAGTAATAAATTTAAAATCAAAATAAGCATATATTTTATATATTTTTTCATGAGTTAAGTCTGTTTCTATAAAATACTGCCATATTGATTTATTTTTGCCTCATCTTTCAACAACAAAACATGTGGGAAGACTTTACAGGTAAATTAAATTATTTACATAACTACACAAACATCTAAAAAATCAATCTTTATCATATAAATTTTGCAGAGTTCGTGGCTCAACTAATTTGAGTATCAAGCAAAAGACCACCACACCGCATATCTACATGCCCGCTTATTTTTTTTTTTCTTTTGTGAATATACGCATCGTCGACATGGAGGTCATTAGAGGCATGAAAGGTTGTGGCTAGGAATAGGAAGGAATTTGGCCATGGCTTTTTAAAGTAAGCATTCACCTGGAGTGATTTGGGGAAACCATTTGGATGCCCAGGCGTTGATTTGAAGCTGCATTCTCCAAAATGTTACAACTTGTAGGACGTACGATGATCCAATTTTTGATAAAGAACTCTTGATGGGTCGTGAAAGGGGTTTACAGGGCTACAGGACGTATTGCATGTTGTTGGACTCCCAGACAACCAACGTGAATCATTGCTGTCCAACAAGCTATGGATATTGGAGGAAACTATTGGAAGAAACATCCTATGAGAGTGCAATAAGGACACTTGGTGTGGCACAAGAAAGTATGAGTGGAAAGGATTGCTTGGGACATTTTGTTGGAACCCTTCTAGTAGCGTGAATGGGTGAGCACCTACTCCGGTAGTTCTATGCAGATGTCCTATAAGTTGGACCACAAATAGGTTGCTTTACTTTGCATGCATGTTCAAACTTGTAAATTCATCACTTAGATAATAACACTGTTCAGTTCATTGTTACTTTTATTGCAAAATTGTCAGGAAAACAACCAACCACTTTGTTTTTAGCTAAGCAACAATCTGCAGAATCTTGTGTGAAGAGAGAAATATAATACATTTTACAATGTAAGCAAAACATCTGCATTAAAAATTGGGGATGTGAAAGCGGATGTAGGATTTCAAGTGAAAGGTCCACACTTTTGGATGTGGATACCCGTTCATCCCTAATCCCGTGGCTTGGCATTCAAGAGAACACGGGTTCTAATCCCTCCGACCAATCAGGTTTTGGTTTTCCCAAATAACTCCAGGTGAATGCTGGGGATGGTGAAGTATGATGTAGAGGTGAAGAGAGTTGTTTGGAGATGAGGAGTAATCTTGGAATGACTGTCAGACTCGATATAGGATGTGCTGGACGACCCACAAAAATGTCTAAGGATAATTATGGTGATGGCTTTGTACTGCCTTTTCTTTATCAGTTGTACGCTTGTCCCTGCCACCACTTCCGTGCTGACCGTACATGTCTGATCCATTTGCCACATGTCTCATCCTTAAACATGAGGTTTTATGCCTAAATATAGTATAGTGTGTTAGTCTTTGTTGTTTGTCACTGCCCCCCCTCATTCACCTGTGATAAGTAATGGATTTATTTTATCTATCCTTACTTTTTTTTCCATTGCCTAAAGGCATTTTCATAGTGATCATTGTAATGATTGTTTTCTATTTTTGTTACTTCTGAGGACAAGATTCTTAGAGTTAAATTTTGTGATGCCTTCCTGCAACGTTACCTTTATCGATACGAGGTTTCTGAAAGAAGTGTGTATAAATTGTATTCCTTTAGTATTTATTCCTTACCCATGCAGATTACTGTACGATCTCATCTTCGGCTTTCTCACAGGAAGTCATGTACACGTGGTTGGCAGATTCATAACTGAGAGACTTCCAGTACGCTGTGTTTTTGTTTGTGCAGCCCATATCAGTTTGTGTTAGACAAATATTTCAATTTTCACTGCAAATAAGATATTTTTGTGATTAATGGATGCTTTTGTGGTATTCCACTATGGCAGAGGTCTTGTACGGGTGGTAGCCAGACAATTTATTCGAAATGCAATGTATTGAGAAATAGCTTCACAATCTTTATCACGCTAAGTTATAATAGGCTCCGCACTCAAACAATATAAGATGATAAAAAAGAACAATAATTAGAAACGGGTAAATAGATGACTAGTGAAATTACCACCGGAGTGTTCACTCCATTGCAATTAAATAAGTTAAATTACTACACTTCTTTGGGACTACTACTCCCCAAGACAAAGACAGTAGAATTTAGTTGTCCTGACTTCATATCACTGATACTGTCTAGCTTAAGACCATGTCATAACACATTTTTGTTTTTAAATACTGCCAGCTTTCTTACATGAATCTTTTGACAGCTGTGTCGTCCTTTGCGTACGAGAAGGTGTGCGTACTGTTCAATATTGCCGCCCTGCAAAGTGCCGTCGCTGCCAGCCAGAGCCTGGAGAATGACGACGGACTCAAACTGGCCGCTAAGCTTCTGCAGGTAATCTACTTCCACCTTATCGGCTTTAGGATTTGGGAAATATATTTTCATTCTTGTCTGTAAAATTAAGATTAACTCTCTAAGAATCTTCACTCATAATTTCTGGGCTGAAAGGCCGTGGTCAATAAGTAAATCGTTCCCCTGACGTTTCGTCTTCAACTACGGAAGACCCCAGCCCGGAAATTATGAGTGAAGTTAATACTGGCCATGAAAGCCTACATTGTATGATCTCTAAGAATCATTTGTGTTTTAAAAAATGCATTTGAAATTCTTCTTTTTGCTGTTGATCTCTGCAGATACTACAATTCTTCCATCCTGCAAATGTGTTAACAATAATGCAGGTAAATAATAAAAAAAGTTGCAGGAAAGAAATAAAAATGTGCAGAAGCTGATCTGGCATTAAAGAATGCCAGTCAGAAGATAAATATACTATTATATTTGAAGCAACACTGAGGGATTTGGTCTACAGAGAAAATATTTTCGGAAATTGTATTACTTAGAAATTCCAAATACTTTGATCAAATCATGTTTACATTTTTTGGTGGGCAGGGAAAGTAAGAATGAGTTAAATTTGCAGTGAGAGAACAGTAAACAAAAGTTGGGAACAAATTCTACATTTTAATTATACAGTAGAACTCCAATTATCCGAATCAATTGGGACCGGAAGCCATTCGGATAATCAAAAAATCGGATAATTGGATTTTTTCTGAGAAAGGTTCTGTTTTAATTAATTACTGTATGCATGTTGAAAATGGGAGAAAAAACTATTATTAAAGAAAAAGAGCTTTTAATTAATTAAATGGAAGAAGCAACACTTTTACATGTTAAGCATACTTACAAGTTGTCGTGGTTATGCTGGTGGTTCGGCTACAATACTTGCTCTGAACCTTTAAAGCTTCCACACACTCACTAGATTCTTTCTCTGACGGTCGCTAACCAAAGCTATGTTGGTAAATGAAATGAAAATGCACCTTCTTATTTGAAACACATGCGTTTAATAGTTAATAAGATAATCTCGCTCCAACTCCCAACATTTATGAATGTTCGCTATCGGTAATGCCTCCGATAAATTTAGACTGAATAACACCCACTCTTTTCATTCATACTCGTTCTCAGACCATACCTATGGCTCACCACGAAACAATTCTTATAAAATTCTGCAAATACTTTCTTCTTTACTAAAGTTCCTTCATATCACCAAAGAAATCACCTTCTACAAAATTAATTCTTTATCATAATGATTGAGTGCGAACACGCATTCTCGTCGACTCGACTGACTGTTCACTTTCACGACGTACTCGCCTACTCCAAGGCCAACGGCAGACTGCCCGCCCAGAAGCCTAGGTGCGTCTTTCTCCCAAGCGCACCATGCTTCCGAATTTGGGGTTTACACTTCCGAGCTCACGGACCCGGCAGATGCTGACGTCACTAAACGACGACCAGTTTCAACACATGTATTAAAAACTGGGTTCTACCTCCCTAAACCCACGGACTTGGCGGATGCTGACGTCACCAGACAACCACGCAAACCGCCAATATTTAAAACTTCTCAAATTATCTTCCAAAGTAATGGGGAAATGCCATTAACCCGTTACAAAGTGCTGTACATTAGTACAGTATGTATGTACCGTACTGTAAATAAGTCATTGCTTGCTGAACATCTCGGTCATAGTAAGCTGTTTGACTATATTCATCCGCTTGACAGTGAGAAGTTGCGTGTGGTCACACTCGGGCTGACGCTCCATCCACTTCAACGCAGTTTCAAGGCCGGCAAATGCTTCACTAGCTGATGGTCCCATGTCTGCTTCAACTTCGACATTAAGGTCATCTTCTTCCTCGACACTTCCTTCTCTCACATCATCATTTAGAATTTCATACCCAGAGTCTGACGAATCACACACCACCCACTCTCCAATATCTAAAAAGCGATTTGGATAATCGTAGTTCAAATAGTTGGAATTCTACTGTATTAATAATTAATCACAATGTGTATGTCCCAGTGCCAATAAACCCAAATTGGTATTTGCGCCACAAGTTTTCACTTTAAATTATTTCAATGTTACAATATTTGTGGGTGTCCAGCCCAAGCTTCCCAGATGAGCAACGGCATGTGGACACTAGATTAAGTGGTGGTCTAGCTACCTAGACGTAACTTCTGTTTTATCCTGTGGTTTCTTACACTTCTTGTATAGTTGGACATTTCATTTCCTGTCTTTTACCAGACAGTTTTCGTAGTGATCCTCTAATGTGATACAGATGGTGTCCAAATTCACCACACTATTTTTTGTACGAGGGCCATCTGGAAAGTAATCCTGAGTGTGTTAGGTGACTGGTAATGCTCTGTCCTCGCAGAAGGAATTTTCTTCCTCACACATTTTGTTACTGGGGATGAAACATGGTTTTTATTATTATTTTTTATTAAATACTTCAGAGCAAAGTGGAGTGACATCACACAAGTTCAGCAACCTAACATGTATAGTTCCACTCATAACCATCTACTCGATGACTTGTGGAGAGTGTCTTCTGGCACCAAAATGGTGTTTTGATCATTGATTCTTTGAGGAGCCATTATTAGTACTTATGCATATTGTAAAATTTTAGAGAAATTGCAACAAGCAATTCAAAATTAGTGGCTAGGTCTGTTCTCCGGACCTCGTATGGCTGAACAAGTTGAGAAGGGAAGTTTCCAGCCCCTCTCCCCTAAAGCTCAGATGTGGCTCTTAATTTACTTCTTTTTTACAAAATTGAAAGGCTATTTGGAAAGAGCATGTTTTTAAAGTAATGAAAACCTGAAAGGAGGAGTCATTAATTTTCTCAACAAACAAGGCAGATATGCAAAAACTCATTTCCCTGTATGACAGCTTGTGTTAGATTTGTTCATGTATCGTTTCAGCCTGGTGCCAATGATTTACGTAACTTCGTAAATCCTTGTGGAAAACAACTTTATTATCTTTGAACACGGCCGCCCTTCTTCTTTAGTTTATTTTCCATGAAAGCATCTAACAATTTTCTTCTTTATGTAATAAGTTTATTAAAATGGTTAATAATATCACATTTTCCACCAACACCAGCAGAAACTAAAAACCGTTACTTCTATATCGGACTTCTCGATATTTCCCAGTTCGTATATCGAATTTACGAACTTAAGATAATGGCTCAACTACGTCGCTCATTTGTCGCTCCTAGCAACCAACGTCATCTAAAACAACAACCGCACGAACATAACCAATTCTCAAGGAATCTATATGTGTATCAGTATGCTTGCATACCATGGAATAACCTATAATATATCTGTGATAGTCACAAACTGTTTGAATTTACATTGTGTGGTGGGCAAGCAGTAATGCTCTAGCCTCACATTCGGGTGGACGCACGTTCAAATCCCCGTCTGCCCATTCAGATTTTGGTTTTCCACGGTTTCTTGAAATCGCTCCAGGCAAATGTCTGTACTGTTCCTTCAAAAGGATCTGGCTGAATTCCTACCCATGCCCAGCTCCCAGTTCTTTCCTGGTTTTAATGACCTTGACATTGATAAGGTGTAAATCCATAAAAAAATGAATTTACACGGTGACTTTGTAGAAAAACGGTGTAAGTTATGTTTATGTAAAATAAAAAGTTTCTTTTAAAAATACAGTAGAGTCTCGCTTATCCAACACAAAGGTGCTGCGAGAATGTCGGTTTACCTGGAATGTCGGTTAATAGGGAAAGAAGAAACAATAATATCGTAAATGGTTGCTGGTGTCTTATAATTGATAAAGCTGATACAGTACAGTAATTACTTTCATTGTGTAATACAATTAAAAAGCATAAAAAGAGGTTGATATATATTAAATCTTGTTTAAAAAAGTTTGTAATAGACTTTCGAGTGTCTTTTTTTCTCGCCACCATGTCGCGCATTCTCTGTAGAAATAACACTTCTTGTTGCTCCATGTATTTCAGCACTCTTTCAAGGGCTTTGGATCATTCATTGTGTGTTATTTTGGCACTACCTTTTGTGTTTTCATCCTCTTCGTCTTCTGTTTCCTTTCCACTGTTGTTAACAATGCTGACAATGTCTTCGTCAGTGACTTCATACAGGTCATCAAGGGCAAGCCACTCATTAAGGTCCTCATCAGTTGCATCTACACATCCAGGGATTTATAGTGTGTGTGTGTGTGTGTGTGTGTGTGTGTGTGTGTGTTACTAGTTGGATAACACGGATTGTCGGATAAGCGAGACTCTACTGTATTTAATTATTCAGTGGCTGCTACGTTCCAGACTGCCATCATATATAATGTCGGTAATAAGCTGTACTGTTTTATGTTAACAGCAAGCGGCGGGTATATTTAATCACCTGAAGGCAAACGTGATGCTGGCGATACAGCAGGAACCGACTCCCGACCTCAACCCCGAGACTCTGGGTGCTCTGTCGGCGCTCATGCTGGCCCAGGCACAGGAGATCTTCGTGCACAAAGCCATACACGGTACGGACTGCACATACCTCAAGTATTAACATCTGTCTGCAATAATATATTTTGTAATGAACTTGTCTGACAATTTTGAAAACTGTGCCTGGTGGTTTATTGGTTAATGTTTAGGTCTGGAATTTGGGAGTACACAGCGTAGATCCCACCTGAGTATTTTGATTTAATGTTTTTCTAAAATCGCTGCAGGCAAATGTAGGATGATTTTCTGCCCGTTTCTTGTCTTTGACTCTGATCTACTAGTCAGTGAGCCATAATGCCTTTAAAGAAAAATGTTTAAAAATATAAATTTTGGCTTACTGAAAAGAGTTGATAAAACTGTTTCATATCAGTCAGAATCGTCTCAAATAATAATAATAATTTAAAAAGGAGGAGTTGAACTAATGAAAAAGTGTGTGTGTTTGGGGCAGGGGAGTATTAGCTCCATCACAATTAATAATATTGTTCACACAACTAATCAACTTGCGTGGTTAAATTTGGTAGGTATGGTATAGCAAGTTTTTATTTTACTGGTAAAAATCTGAATTTTTGGATAGTGGAGATGGAATTTTTCAATCCACTTTGGATTCATTCATATCATCAATGTCTCTTTACAGTTCAACAGAAAAGTGCCATTTTTGCAATTTACCATATTCTGTTTAGTGTTCGCCTATATTCCTAGAAGACAATGGGATTTCCAGTTACATAATTTTACAGCTTATGTCATTGCTATTCTTTTATTAATGTGCTATTAAAATGTTAATAAGTTCTAATATTCTAAAGCCTAATGAGCATTCAAGGAAGGTTAGTGATCCTACGCCCGTTACTTAGTAGAGATGAAGGCAAGAGTGCATTGACAAACACATTTTACAGTTTTTGTGTCAACCTTATTCATACACATGATGAAAATAGTCATTGGCTGTCTTCCTACTTTCATGTCTTGTAACTGTTTAGTTTATAGTCCTTGTATTTCCGTCTTCTCATTGCGTTCTCACTGTCTTAATTCAGACCGCATGAAGGACGCGGTGGTTGCCAAGCTGAGTGCGCAGTGTGAGGAGCTGTACGCAGAAGTGATGAAGCTCTTCCAGAAGGAGATGCTCCTGTCGCTGTGGGATCGTGAGTGGATTCCCACGGTCAGTAAAACCACTGCACTACACTACTGTATATTATATGTTGCTAATAATAATTGGAGATACTGGTATGAAGTTGCTGTGTGAGAAGTTTTATTACCTACAAATATTTTCTCACAAAACCGTATAATAATGTTTAAGCGAGTATGTTAGAAATGAAATATTTAATAGTGAGCCATCGTATAGACAAATTAGAAGCAAGGAATATATTGTAATTCATGATTTTGAGATAAAAAACTTCAGTTGTAGATTTAAATGTGAAGTAATTCTCCTTTGAAAATCTCTTCTTTTTAATTACTAGCGGTCAAAAAATATAGGTTTTTGCAGAATATATCTGTTGTACAAAACTGAAAGAGTTTAAATGATAATATTTATTTGAAAGCTATATAACTTACATTTTCATTAATAATAGGGAGAAAACTTCAAGGCAATACCAAGAAAAGTAAACTGGCTGGTTAATACAGTTGAAGGCTGTTTATAATTGTAATCTGCTGCAGGGGAAGCATCTTGGGGTTTTATATGGTGGTCATTCATTTCAGTAAACTTTCAACCATATTATATAATTTCTTTTAAAATATGGACATATAAATTAACTATCACAAGAGTGAACAGACCAGCAGAAACTTCAGTTCCTTTGCAATGAAGTCTTCACGGGTGTACCGCTGGATTGTAATCTGGAGTGGGAGCGAACGACAGCTAGACATTTGCCTAAATACAACCGGCTGGCGGGAACTCAGTGCCCCAAGGAACGTCCTGATGATAGTCACCAGTGGTGAACCTGAGCGGGTTGCAACTTGACGATGCCACCGTTTCTGTCTTTTCCAAAGGCCTCAACTTCGCTCCGGCGCTGAGACGCGTGCCAACACCTGACATCATCACCTCCGTCGAACAGGCAGTTCACGTCCTACCAGGGGATACGGCGGAACAGATCCGCAGGGAGAACTGCCGGGTCTCGGATAAAGCAAAACCCCCAAAGACCAACATAACCGAGGAGGAACAGAAGCACTTCGTGTCTTGTGTCAGAACGATGAGGTTGTTTTTTATCGGCGGGCAAGGGAAACACTACAGTACTGCTTACGGCAGAACAGTGCGAGCAGAAGATGAGGAACACCATTGACGATCCTTCCTATCATTGCACAATCCGGCGGTACACCCGTGAAGACTTCATTGCAGTCATACACCGGTAAAGTCTTCGTTGCTACATAGAGTTCCTTTGTCACTTCCTAGCATTGCTTCTTATGTTCTGCTGGTGGAATAAAATTTCATTTTGGCATTTCTGCACTGTCATTTGTGGTAAGTAACAGTTGCTATACCCTTGTCTATTAATCTGCATCTTTGATTTCCAATCAAGTAAATATTTGACAGAAGCTAGAGGTGCTGGTAAAATAAAAATTAGGATGAGGAAACAACCATCACTTACTAAGATGAGAAGTGTTAGCACTTCAAAAAATTCACATGCACACAAAATGTTAAAATTTTCACTCATAACATTTTTTATACCATAATTTACTGTCCATAAAGTGGGAACTTGTGCAGTAAACGTTGTTCTGTTGGTTAAAGGTTTTTCTCTCAAAATTCTGTGTTTTGAGTGTGTTGATGGCAATTGGCAGGCTATGGTTTATTCTTCATTCCCGGTTTTTTCCATTATCATTTTATTTATATTTCATGTCATTGAAGTAATAGTTAATTCAAAAAATATAAAGACAATAAACCTGTCATTTGACAAAGGTGAAGGCAGCAGGTCTGTAACGACATGAGGAAAATACAAATACACAGTATTTTGGCCAACTTCTGTCATCTGTTTTGTTTACTTTCTCTTATAGCCCAGGGATCTTCTTAAAAAGTATACGTTTACAAATTTTCTTATGTTTTGTGTTGTCTCAACCCTCGTGTCCCTACCTATAGTATATGATAGGTTCAATTTCCGTATTTAGAGCTACCTTCATGTTCTATCATCATTTCTGAAGCAAAAATAAATTGTTTCCCAAACAGGAAAGATTTATCTGAGTTTGATTTTTGTCATAAAATTAAAAGTTCCTGAATTTATTCTCCCAAAAGATGTTACATGCTGTTAATGGATGTTTTTTTCCCTATCTTTTAGTGAAATTTTTACGATATGTTCCATTGCTGTTTGATACTGGAGCAGCTGAAATAAAAAATTTGAAAGTTTGAGAAGGTAAAAACAAAGTTTTTTAATCTGAGACACATTTTCACAAGATGCCTGCTTCTTATGTTTACAAATATATGTCCATTTTATCAGTAATGATTGGAATTTACAGAAACTTGCTAAATAAAATTGTAATGAGGGAATAATTTACTAGTCATACTATGTTTCTGTTGTCACTTATGCTGCCAAAGGTTGGACAATGAGGAAGCAAGATACAGGCTTGTGAAACAGAAGAGGGTTAACAAACAATGGCAGGATAAAGAATGAGAAGGTTAGGAAAACAGTCAAAGAGGAACAAGATGTAAAAGGCAACACTCAAATGGAGTGAAGTGGTATAGAGAATGGGGTAGCAGAGAACACAAGAACGGTACACAAAATGAAGATACAGGGATAAATGGCCCAAAGAATACATGGCTGAAAGGGGTGGAGAGTGGGGACAGATGGTAGAAAGAGAAAATGAAAACGATTGTATACTTAGCAGCCCAATCAAACTTGGGTTATTAGGTCCCAAATTTTCGCAAGCTGAAGTGTGAATTTTATTTACAAAGGTTTGACAAAGTGGTATACCCATTTATGCCATAGCTGTTGTAATACAAAATCCTCTTATTTCTTTTCTGTATTGTGAATTTGTGTTGACGTGTTATGGTTTGTTGCAGGTGGCTGGAAAGCAGGCAGCTTTCCACGGTATCACAGAGTACTACCAGAGTCTGGTCTGCAAAGCCAGCAAGAACATCGGCGAAGAAATCGCACGCCTGGACGTACGTCAAACGTTTTCTGACACTTCTACTGTAACTGGACTTTAATTATGATGCAGCACATGCTCTAGTGCAATTTCCCTACACACCCATTTTTCCACTTTCTTGTACCCACATACTATTGCCTTCTGTGAATGTTAATTTTAAATTCCTTCAGTGTCTTTGGTAAATTATTCATTATTTTCCTTGGTAATTTACTTCAATCCCTGACCCCCGCTCTTAATTCTTCCACCAATGTCCATCCATACCTCATCACCAACATACTCCTTACTCCCTATACTCTCTTCGCCCTCCCCCTGTCTTCCAATGAATCTCATTCCAGCACCTTTATTGTATCAGTTACTGGTTGTGTTGCGTAGTAATTTCCAAAGACAAATCTAGCAGCTCTTCTTTGCACCCCCTCTAACTCCTGTATTTCACATGCAATATGTGGGTCCCATAATGCACCACCATACTCGAGCAATGGTCTGACCAAAGTTCCCTTACTTCTTTGGTACATTCCCTCATCACCCTAATAAGTACAGGATTTTGAAACCTTTTCCTACTACGTGTCCTCCCCAATTAAGTCTTCAACAACCAAGTGCTTCCCCATCTTATAATCAGAATCAACCCTTAGTTTTTTTATCTGTCTACTTAATATGCAGACCCCTCTTTGCATTTGCCTACATCCCACGTTTTTCTCCCGTTGTGATCGTATTGTACAACAACTTAACTTCTGACAGTAAACCACCAACACAATCATTCATTAAAATAATTAATAGTGACACCCCAATACATTTCACTTCCACTTCTTTGGCTACGGCATTTCCTGTGCTGTTCTTCACTTCCAGCTGTTTGTAATTTTTTATTATTATTTTTTTTTTTTTTTTTTAATGAAAGCCGAAAAATGTCAATACTTTGGAAACGGAAACGAGGAAACGAGGAAACATGGAAAGTAAGCCCCGGTGAAACCGAGAGCATGGCACCAAGGTGAACACGTATTACAATACTAGATGTAATCCTGGATGTAATCCTGCAACCATGTTTCTGGTTGGGGCCGCTGATCTATAATAGTTCCTGTCTTGAAGGTCAAAGGTCATCATGATAGCTTGACCTAATCTGGCTTACTTTACGTTTATTTCATCCTGACAGTTCACTCCGCAGATTTTGAAGAAATCTGTTCAGTTTTAAAAGACAGAGGTTTTGTACAGACTGACTATTCATTGCATAGTAAAAGGGTTAAAAATAATGATCTCTTGATCAAGATCTGGTGAAGACAGTGATGGACGCTGCTGAAACATTGCGTATGGCAGAATTTATCTGCCTGAGTACCCATGAAATCAAGGTAGAAGCAATAAACATCTCAATTCTCGCAATCCATCCAGTAGTATATCAGTCTTCAGAATTCTGCAATAATAACCCAGTTCCTTGCATCAAATTAATTAAATCTAAAGAAACTTGAGATCATCTTGGAAGTGTTGAATTAATGCGTATTTCTTGAAAAAATTTCTTTATAGTATGCAAACAAGCCGTGTCATAAACTCTAAAACATTCATCTACTCTCTGAGAAAGTGCATTAAATCTCCTTGAGCAGTGTATCAATATTTTCTGACTTTATTATAAGAATATTTAATGAGAACATTTTAATTTCAAGCATAGTGTATGTTTTAATTTTTGGTTTGTTTGTTGTACAGCACGCTCAGGAGTTACTGAAGGCTGCCCAGCAGAGGTCTGGACGTCCCAGCTTCTTCCAGGACTTTCTAAACAAAGTTCAGTGCAATTTGGCAGAGGCTCGTAAAGACAACGATTTCATTTACCACGAGCGCATCCCTGACATCAAGAGTCTGCCAGCAGTCGGCAAAGCTGCCGTTGCGAAGCCGAGCCCCTTACCAGAACGCTTTGGCAGCGGTTCTAAAGGTAAGGTCTTTCCATCTTTATGGTAGTGTTATTTTAGAAAACAATACTAATGCCTTTATTGCTATGGGAGATTTGTTTCCTCCTGATGTATTACTAGTGTTGTTTCCCTAACTAGTCAGTATCTAAGTAACAATGAAAGGAAAGAAATGCTGCGAGGCAATATTTACATGGAAAACAAAGGGGGAAAAAAACACCCAACACTCACCAAAGTTGAAGGGAGGAGGGCAGCAGCAACACAAAACAACACACAAACAAAGAAAATACAGTGGACCTCCGGTAATCCGACAAACATTATGCAGGGCAGTGTCGGACTATCGAGTTTGTCGGATTATAGAGCAACTGCCTAAGACCGCTATAGTCCGGAATTTTTTACAAAAGAGTACCTTGTAATCCGACAAATTACATATCCAATGATAAGAATCTATATGTTATACTGTATGTACATATGTACTTTGAAGTACAAATCATACTTAATTTATGTAAGTCGAATTTAGTAAATTAAATAACAATTGAGAGCTTACGTTTTATTATAAAATTAAGCATAAATGCACATACATATCTACCAAAATAATCAAGAATTATTAATCAAAATCATGTAGTGAATATATCAAATTATGAAGCTTTGAAATATTCATCAATTTTTTTTTTTGTTTAAGGTTGTTATAACGCGAGATCAGAGCTTTGTCCCTCAGTCTTCTCAAAAGTAAAAGTTCGTTGTAGGATGTACCATTCTCTTCAGCCCATTGTAAACCTAGCTCAAAAGCGTTAACTGCGTCTTGTTCTGTGACTTGTGGAGCAGTTGCAATCACGTCGTCGTTATCTTCCTGATTGTTTGTTGTATAATTAGAAACCTCTTTTATAATATCTTCGTCAGACATTTCATGAAAAACATTTTCTTCTTTATCCATTCCACGGCACCAGATTTCCAAATCTTCCGGACTTATCTGTGTTTCAGTAGCGACTTGTTCTATAACTTCCGAAGTTACACTGATTTGTGGATCGTTGCTAGGAATGGTGACTATATCTGGCCATAACTTTTTCCAAGACGATTTAATAGTTGACGGTAACGCACTCCATGACTGACTAAGAGCAAAAACCAAGTCTTTCATATTAAATTCTTTTAAATTTTTTTCTATTGGTTGGTCTTTTGATACGGCTCTCAGAAGTAGGTTTTTTTTATAGTCTTGCTTAACAAACTGAATGATGTTCTGGTCCATTGGTTGAATCAGTGCAGTGCAATTTGGCGGAAGAAACATCGCAGTGATGCATTTATCCTCAGTTGTCAGTTCTTCTTCAGACGGATGACCGGGAGCGTTATCAAGAAGCAACAACGCTTTTTGAGGAAAATTATGATCTTTTAACCATTTTCTAACTTCAGGTACGAAGCATTCATCAAACCACTTTCTGAAAAGGTCTTTTGTCATCCATGCACTTTTTTGTCCGTAATAGTGTACAGGTAAATCAATGTTTTTGAATGCCCTTGGTTTATTAGATTTCCCAATGACCACCATCTTAAGCGCGTGTGTACCTGCAGCATTAGCACATGGTAGTATGGTTACACGCTCTTTACTCACTTTTCGTCCAGGTACGGATTTTTCGTTACAAGAAACGAAAGTTTTGTTAGGCATCACACGCCAAAAAAGCCCTGATTCGTCTGCATTGTACACCTGTGACGGGTCAAGATTTAAATCGTTCACCTTTTGCAAAAATCTTAATTTAAAGGGCTCTATGCAGGTGGCATCGTTAGAAAGTTTCTCTCCTGTAATAGTCATTAAACGTATGCCATGACGACTTTTAAAACGTTCTAGCCATCCTTTGCTGGCCACAAAATCATCTTTTTTTGTTATTTCCTTATAAAAAAACTTAGCTTTCATGGCCAACATGGGTCCCGAAATTGGTGCATGCCTATTTCTTTCCTGAAGAAACCACATGTACAAAGCTTCTTCCACTTCTGGATGTTCAGCTTTCTTGAGTGTCTGTCTCTTGCCTGGCCCGCAGTCAGTAGTTGACAAGAACTTCTTAATCTTCTCGTGGTTTTTTTTAATGTCATAAATTGTAGATCGGCCTACGCCGTATTCACTTGCTAAACTACTGAAAGTTTCATTGCGATTTAAGCGATCTAAAATATCACATTTTTCTTTAATAGTCAACGTTTTGTGCTTTCGCTTCTGGGTTTGTGACGACATTACTAGGTACTATACCTAATACACAATGAATAAATAGTAAACAATGAACGCACGCTAGGCCGTACCGCTATCACTAGTAGTCAAATTCAAACTAAGTAAAACAATGCATACGCGTCGAGCACAATAGCGGTGGCGCGTATGAGTTGTGACCTGTTCAAACCTGCGTGATCTACATTAGCGAAGCTTGTCAAACATAATTCAAAGTCATGTCGGATTACAGGGAGCGCCGGATTAGACAGGGGCCGGATTATCGGGGGTCCACTGTACAATATTTCGGGTGAAAACCCCTTTTTTCGCCTGAAATATTGTATTTTCTTTGTTTGTGTGTTGCCCTCCTCCCTTCAACTTTGGTGAGTGCTGGGTGTTTCTTTTCCGTGTAATCAGTATCTAAAGTATTGATGGTTAAAGTAGTAACATTATACATTATAACTCTGTTGTAAAGTAAAAGTGGGATGAGTATGTTGAAAACACGAGGCATAGTCAAAATTTGTTTGAAGAAAAAGAAAAATATAGTTTCTCACAATGATATTCAGTGGAGGCATATGGATGTGCACTGGAACGAAACGACAACAACCTCTGTACTTCCACTCAAAATTATGAATACTAACCAGTACAAAGTGTTTACCCTACTAATTCTCTAGTTGTATTGCAGATATATAATTAATCTTTAAACGTAATGCTACTAATCACTCCCTCGCTCACAAATAACAACAACAAAACCAAAGAATTGTTGTATGGAACTGTAATTTCCTCAGTGCCAGTGACATGGTATTTCACATTTCTGTCTCGGAAACAAAAAATTTCCCTTCCATCTGAAATTGAGAGCCATCTTGTGGTTATCGTAATGTCTTCCCTTCTACTTCCAATTATACTGCCAATCTCTATCTTTTCCTCATTACCGACATACACCTTGTACACTCCCAGCACTTTCTTCACCCACAACGAATCTTCCAATAACTCCCAACTTACCAATTGTGTTATGCGGTAATATTTCTAAACAAATCTACCTGCTGTTTTTGCTCCCTGCAGCTCCTGTTTTTGAAACCTAGAATGTGGGTCCCTTACTGCACCGCCACATTCAAGCAATGGTCTGACCAAAGTCTTGTAACTCAATTCCTCCATTTCAGTGGTACATCACCTTCTCAAATTAATGAAGGATTTTGAAACCTTTCCCTACCATCTGCCATATCAAGTTTATCATTGAATCTCATACTTTAATAAGAAATTCCTCCTACACCCAATAATTATGGAAAACCTTTACTTTTTTCATCTTTGTCGCCTTACAGCATTCTCTTCTCCTGTTCGCTGACTTCCAGCAACTGAACGTATTCAACAGAAATTTCCACAGGTAACTCTAATTGTACCTCCTTTGTACTCCTATTGAACTCCTAATGAATCATTCATTGGAATGATGTATAGCATGGGTTCAAAACACTACCCTGTTCTCTTTTAATACCACATTCCAAACTGTGACACTTTGTTTCCTGCTTCTTAAATCTAGCGAGCCATGCCTCAATTCAATACTTTGTTTTCTCGTCTTATTCTTGATCATTCTATGGCCCATTCTGCCAGATACCTTGCAGACTGCACTGTTGTGACCCCCCTTGTCCCTTTCACCCAGGTTATCGTACTAAACTGCATGTTGCATAATGGTAACAATAAAACTGCTGTTTAGCACTGAAAATAACCTGTCACCACAAGCGAACACAGGAGGGCGAGATGAAGGCAAAAAAAACACAAACAATATTTTGGTTATTAACTTTAGTCATGTAGTAGGTGAGATATATGGAAGCGGAAAAGTTGTGACCATATCCTGACTCAGCACGTGAATGCAGGTCTGGATGTGCATATCTTCCTACCTGCCATATGTCTCGCCTACTACATGACTAAGGTTACTGACAAAAATTTACTCAAGCGTGGTGGGTGAGTGGTTAACGCACTGGCCTCTCATTCAGGAGGACACGGGTTCGAATCCCCATCCGAGCATCCAGATTTGGGTTTTCCGTGGTATCCCCAAATCACTCCAGGCGAATGCAGGAATGCTTCCTTGAAAAGGCCGTGGCCGAATTCCTTCCCATTCGTTGCCCCAGTCCCATCCCACCTCTTATAACCACGATAAGTAAAAGTTTTTGGCGTTTTTTTTGTTCATTTATCCCTGCTGTGTTCATCTATGGTAAGTGACAGGTTATTTTCCGTATCCTATTTTATAAGCTGCCATTCTGTAATGCTGAAGAGTTGTTTCGTTGCTGTTGCAGACCTGTTTGCGGAGCTGGTTCCACTCGCTGTGCACCAGGCTCTGGCAGCTTACGACGTCAGGAAAAACGAGATCGTCAACGGCGAAGTGACCAAGCTCAGAGAATCTACTCAATTCCTAAACAGGTACAACAAGATTCGGTTACCTTTTCACACACCTGTTGTTTTATTTTGGCCTTGAGCTACCCTAATTTATTTTTCGTCATTTCTTTTATCTCCCAAAATTTTTATCGGCCATGTTGTAGCAACATTAGTACTGGCAGAAACTCAACTGCAAGCCATATGCTGCATTATTGGCAAATTACTCATATTTTTTGAGGGGGATTTTCACAAATTTGAAACATTTGCAGATGTGGGTGAAATAAATCTGTTACAAACCTTTCAGTAAAGTGCAAAACTTGCATTCATAAATTATTAAACGGTATTTGCTTAATTTAGCGTGTCATATATTTATATTAATGGTGCTGCACCTAGTATGATATGACATAAGCTTCAGTATTTTCAATTTAAATCTTTTTTTTTTTTAATTCTGTATCTATCATTGAATGAATGAATGAAATTGAAGTTCAGATTGACTTCTTATCATTGGCTACCTCCTGTTTATTTTCTTCTTGTTAGCAAAAACTAAGTAGGGTCTACTCTAGCACTTAAATGTTGAACTGAATTTCTACTAATGATCAAATTTATTCCATAAATTATATGTAAACCATACAAATTAAAGGTGATTGTACATGGAGCTGTGCCATCTATAACTTTTCAGAATTTTTATGGACCAGCAGAAAAAAGTCTTAACTTTTGAATGTGGAGCTGAACATAAAAATTGATTGAAACTTTGTTAGGTAGAATTCTGCTTGTGAAGACAGGCTATAGAGACACTGTTGGGTTAAAATTTAGAAGTATTTTCCAATTCTTAATGGTTTTCAAAAATCTTTTCAAATAAATTCTTTGATAGTAGCTGAATAACCTGCTTAGTGTGTCTGAAGACATTAATGATAAACTTTAAAGCTCAAAAATAAGTGTTTTACACATCTGGCTTCATTCACTTCCCAAATGTTGGTTCAAGTATTTGTTTTATATGTTGCTTACTCTTGTGGACTTTCCAAAACGGATAGACTCAATACATGGTTAGCCATACAAATTTTAGTTTTCCAAAATCATGGGAAACTAATATCAGCTTGGTTCCGCCAAAGGTCATAACCAATGTCCTTCCCATTTCTTGTCCACATCCCTCTCAACTCTAATGACTTCGTCATTAACAAGTTGTAAACTATATTTCGGTATGCCTGTGTAATACTACACTGCACAAATTACATTTTAAAAATTGATGTAAAAAGTGTATTGGCTACAAGGGTTTGAGAGGAAACAAAAGCTATTGATGAGGAGTTATGGATGTGTACAAGAATACAAATGTATGACTAATATACAGTTTACAAAAATTTGTTTACCACCTGTCGTGCTTGCAGTGTTCTGGCATCTATGAACCTGCCGGCGGCCTTAGAGGATGCGGAGGGCTCCGGCGGTAGTTCACTGCCGCAGTCCGTCCTGGAGAAAGCTGCAGCAGTGCGCGAGGTGGGAGGGCTGCGACACATCGAAGAGATGATCGCAGAGCTGCCCAGCCTGATGACCAGGAACACTGACATTCTGGATGAGGTGGGTACATGGTAACTTAATTTGCTTGATTATCATCAGGCATTATTTCAAGTAAGAATGTGGGTAGAAGAAGATAAACGGAAGCTTAACTGAGGTGGCATACCAGAGATGAGGTAGAAACTAAGTAAAATGGAAGCGGCTTCTAGGCGATATAAATAATAAAGGAAAGGGAAATTAACCCACCACATACCAAAGGTTGCGATGAGAGGGAACACTTATGCTGACAAACAGATACACAATATTTCGGCATCTGCCTTCATCAGTGCTAGATAAACGGTCCATTAGGCTCCATATGTGTGCACACATAGAACACCATCCAATGACTAGCTAGGTAGTGGGGGGAAGGGGGGGAACGGCTAAGGCAGGGGTAGCCAACCCGCGAGCCGCATGCAGCCCGCCTTGAACATTTTTCCGGCCCACGAGATTCATCACACTTCTACACAGTATTTTTTATATTTCATTTTTAGTGTTATATATTTCTTTACAATGTGCGTTTAGTATCATTATTATTATATTATCCATGTTTACATGTAACAATGATAGTAAACACAATAATAATTCATGTTTCAATTTTTCACTCCAAAAAATTGTCTCTAGTGGGGATATATAATTTTATATATGGCCCGCGGAGTTATGATGCACTTCCAAAGTGGCCAGCGAGATCATTTGGGTTGGCCACCCCTGGGCTAAGGAGTAGACTATCGATATACTGGCAATGTCTGACATAATATATTGCAGGTGATGGTAAAATGGACATAGATAGCAAGGGTACGGTATTGACCCACCCTTGCTACACATGTTCATTTTACTATCGCCTGCAATATATTGTCAGACATTGCCAATATATCGATAGTCTACTCCTTAGCCATTTCCCTACCCTCCCCCCCCCCCCCACTACCTAGCTAGTCATTGGGTGAGGTTCGTGTGTACACATGTACGGATCCTAATGAACCGTTTATCTACCACCGAAGGAGGCAGATGCCGAAATATTGTGTATTTGTTTGTCAGCATAAGTGTTCCCTCTCACCGCAGCCGCCCACTTTGGTATGTGGTGGGTTAATTTCCCTGTCCTTAATTATTTCTATTCCAGAGAGATTTTTTTATAATTTGAAACAACTTATGTTGGCTCATGAGGATCATCCAGTTTAGTCGTAGCCTGACCAAGGAAATGAAAACTTTGAAGAAATGGCATATAATTCTCTAGTCCAAAGTTAACATCCATTGCAAGAAGTATTCGTGTCATATCAGACCTTCGTGATTTTGTTTACAGGCAGAGCGAATGCTGCGCGAGGAGCAGGAGTCGGACGACCAGCTCCGTCAGCAGTTTGGGAGCAAGTGGACGCGTCTGCCCAGCGAGAGGCTCACCGAGACCTTCAAGGCAAACCTCATGAAGTACCGAGAGATACTGAACAACGCCAAGAACGCGGACAAGGTAAAAATGGAACCTTACACTAAAATTTGCAACCATTGTAAATTTGTTTCACAGATTTTAGACTCAGATGTAATTACCATTGTTTATCTAGTTCTCACTGTTTACTCCAGCTATATTAGTTTAGAATCATTAGTTTCATTTCAATTGATGTTGCTGCTTTTGTGCCTAGAATCTTAACAGAAGAAAGAATATGTTAAATTGCCTGAGTACAAAATAAATGTATACTTTTTAGTAAAAAAAAAATCATTTATTGTTTAAAAGTGGGTGGAGATATTGGAACATGGTGGAAATTGCACTTTCTGTTGCAGTTAATATGTGTGATTGAAATTTTTATATCACTAACATTTGCTGTAAAGTTGGGGAAAAAATATTTTAGAAGTTTCAATTGAGAATGTACTGCCAAGTTATCCAAAAATAATTTTCTGATTGTAGTTTATATTCAGTTCAGGAGTTGAAGATGTTGCCACAACTTAAATGACATCAGCATAGATTGGAAAACAAAAATGCTGTTCACATGAAATCTCTTACACTTTTTTCTTACAAACGTTTCTCTATTGTGCTTGTTATTTGTTTTTATGTGTATGTATTATGGATGTTTTTCTATCTGATCTGTTGCATATGAGAGACTATTTTCTTAAAATTAATGTGTGTCTAAATAAGTACAAACAGTTATTCTACTTATCCCACACTACAATTTACAATCCCTTTCCCCATCTCTGACAGTTTAATTGCTGCTTCACAAAAATCTGTTTGTGGTGTTTGTTATAACACACCAGTCTTGTATCTCTTCATTGTTAAAAGATTTATTTCTGCATAGGTATTCAGAGTACCAAAGAAATGGTAGTTGCATTGAAATTAAAAATACATTTTTGTGGATTTTTGGTACGAACAGCACAAAAGGTTTTTCAGTGGTCAACTGACGGATTTTAGATTTGCCGTACATTCTGCCTGTGCTGTGACTTGAACCTTTAGTTTCTTGGAATCTGAATCCTTCCTTTGTATTTGTTACGGCCAAAGCAAAGCACATAAAAATTCCTGGTTCCACTGAGATTTGAAACTGGGTCCCTGAGTTTTGTAGACAAGTTCCACAAACCACTCACTTTGTGTGGTGACAAGTCTGTTCTATACGGAGGATTAACCAAATTATTGCAAGTGTGCGAGTATTATCGAGAAGAATTGCAACATTTTGGAATTTATGCTCGTTTCAGATCAGTAAGCAGTTTGGGCCCTGCCTGATAGTTAAGTGTAGTCTGCAGTGGTTATAGCAGGTTTATAAAATAAAAAAAACTGATGTACAACACATCTGTAGCACTCCAGCAGACTGCTTAGAGAGCCTTGTTGAAAACTGGTTTTTTTCATTCATTTATATTGTTAGTGATAGCTAATTTTATTTCCATATTTGCAAACTGAATCAGAACAGTCTCTCTTTTAGTGGTAGTGCCCTTGTGCCTCACTTTGTAACCAAATAATCACTCGTATCTCCTCTGTTGCTAATTGAATCGGAAGCTTTCTTAAAAGAGGTTTGGAAACCGGTATACATATATATTCTGGCTTTACACCTCAAGGTCATTAGAGGTGGGAAAGGATTCAGTCATGGGCTTTTTAAATGAACCATCGTGGCATTCGCCTGAAGTGATTTAATGAAAACATGGAAACACATATCTGGATGGCCAGATGGGGACTCACACTTGTGTCCTCCTGAAATCTTTTTTGACATTGTGATGTAACTTATACCTATTTTTCTAAGTAATGAAATGTGCACTATAAATACAGAAGAGTCTTTTTAGACATACAGAAAGAAATTTTGAGCCATGAATTGTATTTCTATAAATGAAATTAAAATAGATAGGATAGGGAAATTAACCTGTCAGTTACTGCACATGAAGGGAGGAGGGCAAAACAAACACGTAAAACACAAACACACACACACACACGAAGTTCACAATATTTTGGCTAATAACGTTGGTCGTGTAGGAGGCAACACGTGACGGGGGAAAAGAGGTGACCGCCTCCCGAACAGCCACAAGAATGGAACACAGTTCAAACCTCACCCTTCGACATGTTTCATCTTTGTTTCATTCGTATCGCGGATCAGGATGTGGGCTCATCTTTCCCTCTGCCAAATGTCTCGCAACATGACTAAGGTTATTAACGAAAATACTGTGAATTTTGTTGGTGTCTTTTACGTGTTCATCTCCTGTCTTCATCTGTGGTAAGTGGCAGGTTATTTTTCCCCATGCTGTCTACTGTTGGTGCTTAATGATTGCTTCTTCGTCTCCGTTATCCACACATCCGTTAAATGAAATAAGATGTATTTCTCAGTGTGCAGACAAAACCAATTTTATATGTATTGCTACTGCTAGATTACTACGTTGGAGTTTACATACACGATCGTTGACAGGTGGTGCGTGACAAGTTTGAAGCCCACCGGCAAGCCATCGGTCTTCTCGGAGGGGACGAGTCCGCGCTGAGGGCCGCAGTTCCAGCCGGTGGCGGCGCTACAGGCGGCTCGGCAGCCACGGCGAGACTGCGAGAGCTCATCGAGCAGGTAACATACTGTCAATCAGTCATGAGTATCATATATACTATTTCTATAAGGGGTGTTTTTTTTGTCACATGCCAATATCTCCATTGATAACTAACAGAGGCTATGCCTATTTTTGAAAGCATGTTCTTCATCCACTATTGGCTTGCTAAGCCAGAGCCCCATTGGCCATCATTTTTCAGGGTAATTATTCTAAATAAAATCGAACAAAGGTTAGAGAGGAGCAGTTTGGTTTCCGTCAAGGAAGAGCTACAGTGGATGCAATTTTCATACTCGGGCAAATTGTAGAGAAAAGGTGGGGATATGGCAAAGACACAGTAATAGCTTTCATTCACATAAAAAAAGGCCTATGATAAAGTACTGAGGGAAAGCATATCGCTAAGTTTAAAAAAGAGAGGAATAGAGGAAGGGATTGTGGAATTAATAGAGAACATCTATGAGTAGTGTGAGAACTGTGTTTGCATAGACAGTAAACATTCAGAATTGTTTCACACAGAAATAGGAGTAAGACAAGGAAGTGCGTTGTCACCTGTCCTGTTTAATATAGTATTAGATGTAATAATAGCTGAAGCACAGGGACACAGAGATCCAACAGAGCTGATGGTGATAGCATATGCTGATGACATCATAATATAGGAGGAGACAGAACAAGATCTGGAAAGGGAATTACGGAAATGGTGGACTGCAATGGGTAAACATGGCCTGGAGATTAGTGCAGAAAAGACCAAAATAATGAAGATAACAAGAAACACTGGCCCTTCGAACGATGTGTTACTCGATGACAAAAAATTGGAATGGGTAGAATCATTTGTGTATCGGGGAAGCAAGGTAAATACCAATGGAAAGACAGGAATAAATAATTCAGAGAGTAAGGAAGAGCGGACATTTGTATCAGCAGAAAAAGGATGTAATCTGTAGGTGGAATATAGGGAAGGATGCCAAAATTATGCTCTATAAAGTATATCACCAGCCCATACTGAATTATGGTTCTGAAACATGGACGTGGACAAAAAGAGATATTAGCAGATTGCAGGCAGCAGAGATGAGGTTTCTGAGAAGGATAGAAAATGTCATGAGGAAAGACAAAATCAGAAATGAAAACATCAGGGAGAGACTACAAGCGGAAGCATTAGAAGAGATGTCAACGAGGAAAAGATACCCCACCGTCTGCCTACATGCCTAGAAGTGACGGTGTTATTTATCTGTGATGTGTGTTTGCAGGTAGAGACGATCAAAGCGGAGCGCGACGCGGTGGAGCACGAGCTGAGGTCGGCGACGGTGGACATGAAGCAGCAGTTCCTGACGGCCCTGGCTCACGACGGGGCCATCAGCGAGCCCGCGGTGTCCGTGGAGAGCCTGGGTCGCGTGTTCGGGCCTCCTGCAGGCCCAGGTCAAGGACAGTCTAGCACGGCAGGAGAGGCTCATCGCAGAGATACAGGCGAGTGTCCACACACTATCAGTATTACAGTGCCACATACTGCACAGCAATGGTGTTTTTGAACTGACAGTGCCATCTTCCTGCTTATCTTTGTGCACCCTATCCAGTGCTGCCAGCCAGCCAGCTCTGAATATCCGTAGACTGCCGCTAAAATTCCCATAGATTTAGTACAAAAATCCAGAGACTCGCTAACTGAAACAATAGTTATTTGACGAGAGAGTCAAAATAAAGAATACTTTTTATTTCCAGGTCTTTAAAATTACAAAAATATTATTCTACATTGAAAGTAAGAAAAATCTCTGAACATATTTTATACAATCGTCACTTTCATCACTGCTGCTGCTATGCCTAGTAGTTGTTTTTTATCTTTCCTTAGTGACCATTCATTTTCTTTGTTGATATTAAATTTAGCATATCTTCTGTAACATGAAATGAAAACTGCGAGCCCTTTTTTTCTCGGATGTCGGTTAGGCCTTCTCGGAAGCCACTGCTTTGTAAGCTGTGCCAACGAGCGTGTCACCGTGCGTAAAGAGTGCGCTGCTAGTTTTGTGATACGGTCTTTTAAGATCTATAAAATCTATAATCAAACAAAATATGAGCCTTATTTCAATCGTTGATTCACACAAGCGGTTGCAAGAAAATGATTCACAGTTATTAACAATTCTGTAATGCATTAACACTGTACACTCAAAGTTTAACAAAACACCAGTATAAGGAAAAGTCAACAAATGTCAAAGTGTCAAAAATCTGTAGATGTTCGAACAAAATCCAAAATTCCTAACTTTTCATAAAAATCCGTAGATCTACGCATAAATCCGTAGAAATAGCAGCACTGGCCCTATCGCTCCCAGATGTTGATACCTACATTTTTGAAGTACCTTGTATTTTTCTGGTAGTTTGGAGGGGAGTAATCGATTTATCTTGGAGTAGAAGAAACGGTAGTGGCAATGGAGTTCTCCTAGGCATTGTGAAAGTTTTGTGTATCTTCATGTGGAAATGAAAGATGAATTATACCCAACACTCACCAAAGTTGAAGGGAGGAGGGCAGCAGCAACACGGTATAATATACAGACACACAAAAACTATATTTTGGGGTTAACCCTCTATCAGGTGAAAGAAACACGAAACACAGCCATACGTGTTTGTGTGTTGTTTTGTGTTGCTGCTGCCCTCCTCCCTTCGACTTTGGCGAGTGTTGGTTGTAGTATATCTTTCCTTTCCACATAAAAATCATCTTGCGGCAGTTCTTTCACTCCATTGTTACCGACTTACTGCTTTTTTTAAAAAAGTTTGGTGGTTTTCTGATGATATGATCTATATTTCTGGTGGCCCTTCTATACATCGCACACCATAAACACTTACACTGTGGGAGGTATCTCAGGTTTGTTGACTGCAATTTATTTATAACAACACATCTGTACAGTACAACAGTGACTGTGGAAAAATCCTGAAAGCAAGTCAATAAATTGAAGATAGTTCTGAAAAGAAGGGGGAAAAAATAAGTTTGTGGTACCTTTTATAAGCTGTGGTTACAGAATCAACAGTTTTAAAATTTTGTCTCTTTGTTTGGATGAATGGGATACACCGAAAAAATGCAAGTTGGATTTGGATGGGGAGAGGACGGTCAAACAATATCCAGTGGTCCCAGGAAAAAAATAGGTTTTGTTTAATTTTCACGTGAAGTCAGAAAACTGAGAAGTTAGTATCCATTTTTTGTTGAAGACATTTCACGAAAAAACAGTGGACCAAATTCAATAATTTCTCTCAGCCAAAATGGTTAACATGTTATTTATCCAGCGGAGTAAGAAGGTTTTATTATTATTATTATTATAATTTGTCAACATTTATTTCTGTATTAATAAATTTCTACACTCTATATATTTTCGTCTTTCTCCTTTGTTCTGTAAATTATCCTTAATATGACCCAACAGTGTTCTAGGACATGCAGCTTATCTTTATTCTATCTGATACTTACTGTCTTGATATTGAAAACTTGTTCATGGATAAAGCACTTTACCCTTTCATTGCTCAGTGTTTCTTCTGTTGTCAAGTCAGCCTTTTTTTTTTTAGCTATGTATACATTTTTTAATTAGTCCTTGCTTGCTTTTTTGAGCAGCTTATTTTGGAAACTTCATACTGCAGGTTTTTTTTTTTTTTTTTTTTTATCGATTAGCATTTTTAGTTTACTGTGCAGCTCTCATGATTGGCTGAACATTGTTTTGGACTAATGTTTTGTTATATGCAAATTGAGTATAGCATTCATAAAGGCTCCCATTGCCATTACTAAAAACTAAGGCAGAAGATTTCAATTTATCTATTGCACTTTGATGTTCTCTTCAATCTCCTATAGTTCCTGATGATTATTTCTGTTTTTTAATTCCTATTTTTCAATATTTCAGCAGTTCTAAATTTTATGAAGTGCAACATAAAAATCTAATTACATTAGAAACAGCCATTTTCTGCACTGTATAGGAGGCTAACACCGAGTTCTGCAAGGAGAAGTCCGGAGGCGGCGCGGCGGCCCGTCGCGAGGAGGTGCTGAAGCAGCTGGCCGCAGCCCACGACGCGTTCTTCGAACTCAAGGGGAACCTGCAGGAGGGCTCTAAATTCTACAGCGAGCTCACTCAGGTAAAGACAGGGCTGGTTACTCAGAACTTGATTTGGTAAGCGAAATCCATGGTAATAATCATGACACCCTCAAATAACTTACTTGGCACTTTTATTGGACAAGAACAATGAAAATTAAAATCCTATATCATAGACATTTTAACAATTTTTAGAAAATTTTCTTGAATTGTTTTGTTGCATGTTTGTATGTTTCCTGTATCAGTAATACTTGTTTCACGAACACAGTGGAGCAGGTAAAAATGCTGGTAAGGAAATGTAAGTAAAATCCATCACTTACCAAGGTTAAAGAAAGGAGCACTGCAGTAACAAATTGTGCTGCACACACACACACAAAATTGGACACTTCTCTTGCTCAAATATAAAATAAGAACAAATTAGCACAAAGATAAATGGTATACATACAAATGGTGACACGTTTCCTCCCACGGGAGGAAATTATCCTTAATTATTTGACATCTGAGGACAATCAACTCTGGCAGAAAAAGAATATACAACTCAGCCTGAGTGAGATATACTCTCAGATATAACAAAACAATAAGGATTGTTAAGAAACAGGGGCACTGCAAAGCAAATAAATGAAACATTGGTTATGAGAATGACCACCGCTTGCTGAAGGCTGGTGCAACATTAAAACGCAGAAAGTCACATAAAGTGTTGGAATTTTTGGAGTCATATTCCTTCTTCAAGAATAGTGAGGTAGCTGTCTGATGGAAACAACAGCTAACTGAAGACGCTGATAGGAATTGTAAAATTGGAAACGTATTAAAGGAACAAGTCACGGACATGTGGATTGTGTTGGCAGAAAATATTAACCAGTAAAGTTTTCTTTGGTGATGTTTATTGTCTTATCTAAATCTTTAAAAGAATAAATATCATTGAAAGATGGCCATACTATTGAAAAAAAAAGGTGGTATTATTGCTATAAATGCATTTCAGAGTATATTAAATAATATTGAGGTAATTTTGTCATAAATTAGTGACAATAAACATATGTTCATATGTAATGTATGCTTTAGTGCTTCGTTTTACTATAAACACCTGTTCTTTGTGAATAGAAATCTTTCAACAAGATCAGCCTTAAACTACCAGCTGTGGGAACCGAATCATTTAAGTATCAAAGTGCAATACCTATCCAAGTTTAGTGTATTAACAAATAGTACTACAGTGCTGCAATAACATTAAACAAGAAATGATTCTTAAGACTTCCGCGGACGTCTTTGTACATGGTTTATAGCTTTACGGGCTACGCCGCGTCGTTTATTGGATTATCTAAGCTTTCGGCTGTTATACTCCAGCCTTCTTCAACGAAGATAGTGGCCTTTTCCTCTGCTATGCTTGGCGACTGTATAACGGCCGAAAGCTTAGATAATGTAATAAACGATGCGGCATAGCCCTTAAAGCTATAAATCATTAAACAAGAAACATTCAGTAGTGTTGTAACTGCAGTAATAAAAGAGCAAAACTGGCTAAAATAAAAGCTTATCTTTGAGAAAATTAGGTACTTGAGTCTTTAAGATAAAATAGAGTAAATAATATCATAGTCGTCACAAATAGGCAGACGTTTGACACAGCTCTTGTAAACAGGAATGGTTTAATACAATTGGTGACAGTAAACTGGTTGCCTGACAATATTTTATACAGTTGATACACCGCATATGTTTGTTGTTACTAGTATCACAGCAAAAATATTTCTAGGCTTTCTGCAACCTGCAGATTACTCTCGGGTATCTTTAAAACAGAAATTGAAAATGCCTATCATCCAACAAATACAAAATCAGGAGACCCTCAAATATCTTACAGATAAATTTAAATTCAAGTGCCTCTGTTATCTAATTGCTATCCTTTGATCTAATTTCTTTAATTTTCCAATTCTACTTATTGGCTTAAATAGTTAAAATGTTCATGACAGTGTAAAAATTCTCTTACATCATCATATTTATACATAATCCTGTGTTAAAATCTTTGCTGATATTAAAATCTTCTTTTTCCAGCTTCTTGTAGTGTTCCAAAACAAGATTTCTGATTACTGCTTCGCTCGCAAGACTGAGAAGGAAGAATTGATGAAGGACTTGACACAGAATCCGACCAGGCAAGAATTTGGAGTCACTCCCTCCATGCCACAGCATCATCAAACAGGTGAATAAGATCACTATCACGTACAGTCACGTGTGGGAAGGTTAACTGTCACCAGAGACAAAACAAATCGTATCTATGGACTAAGTCTCTATTATCTACTTGGACAAGATGAGCTCAGAAAATAGCTTGGTCTCCAATTGTTACCTGGCAATTCACGGACTTTTGTGTGTAGGAGTGTGTGTGTGTGTGTGTGGACAGAGGGAGACGGGTTCATTTTGTTAATTTATTATAGATATGCTGGTTGTCCGATGTTTGACTCTGACTGTGTGAATACGCAACAGTTGGTGAATGTCAAATATTATCCACTAATAAATATGCTACTCATGTGACTCCATTAGTGTTCTTAATTTCTAAAGCTGGGGTTACCTTCTAATCCCCCACCCCACCCCTACCCCCCCCTTTGGTAGTTCTCCTTTATCTCTAACAATGAAATCTCTTGCATAATCACACTGTGTAAAACCTAGATTTGAATCTTTAGCTTCTTTTTTTTTAAATGTCAAATTATGTTCTGCGATCAATCATTGAACAGTGGTGAGCTTGTTAAACAGTTAGTATTTTCAGAACAATGAAGTCTTAATATTGCTGATGGTCTGCACCAATATTTAAATTATTAAATTAGTCTTAAAACTTGTTAAATCAGTTTATAAGTCTCACAGATTGTGGCAGGTGAGCAATAACGCTCTGGCCTCGCATTCGGGAGGACACAGGTTTGAATCCCCGTCCGCACAGATTTGGGTATTCCACGGTTTCCCCAAATCAAAATGGGGCTCTTGCCCCGGGCTTCAACTTCAGGGGGCGGCAAAGTCACGTTCCTAGCGGTGGCAAATGGCAAATTTGTGTGGCGGTAGCTCTTTTCATTTAGCTCCTTTATTGTCAAAGTGTTTGCTTTGTGGTATGCTATTCATTACATGTCGTGTGACTGTGCAGGTTCCAGTGACGACAAGAAGAATCCTCCCCCGAGGCCCCCACCACCGGCAGTCGGCCAGGGCCCCAGCTCGGGGGCGTCCGCTCCGGCGTCAGGCTCGCTGCCGTACCCCGTGTACCCCCAGGGCATGCCGACGCCGTACGGGACGTCCTCGGCCGCACCTTATCCGACGTACGTGCCGCCTCCCGTCGGCGCCTACAACCCGTACGCAGCAGGAGTGGGAGGGGCCGCTGTGCCGTACCCCCACCAGCCAGGTGAGCAAAGTAACTCTAGGGCCTCGGTATTCAGATCTGTTTTACACTTATACTGGAAATAATACATAATGTGTAGTATTCTTGTATGGTTTCGTTCACAGTGCACATAATTAAATTAAGACCTAATATTTTATGTATAACTGTGCAAAATAAATTTAAGTTTAAAAATGGATCCAAAAAAGTATGTCAATATTAAAATAAGTGTGGAACCATTGTTGCCACAGTTGATTGCAGGATAGCACAGATACATGAAAGTTTTGGCTATAAATGCTTTGTTAGCAGAACATGGCATGAACTGGGGAGACAGTTTTGTTCACAACTAAATTTGGTAATTTAAAACTTTTTATTTCCCATAAAACCCACTAATATAGACAGCATAGAAGTAGATGTATAGTAGCGGATAGAGCAAAGTTTCTGGGTCTAAGTGTTTTATGACTTCAGGAGGAATATCTACATGTCACAGATGAGAGAATACCTAGTTGGTATTTAAAGATAAGATAGGACGTGGTAAATAACCCATCACTTACCACAGATTTAAATGCAGCGTTGGCCATGTGATTTTACTTCAAAATGTATATTTCTGCCTATTCAAACATACCAATTCAATCATCATTACCGAAACTGTAATGTTTTGTAACAAAAATGTTAAATTATGCGTACAAATTTTTTTTTACTTTCCAGCACAAATTTGAGAATTGAACTGTCCTGATCAGTACCTTGTTAAAGCTAAGTGAATCTCATTTTGTTATAATATTCAACACTGAAATTACTTTATGAAGGTTTGAATGTGCTTACAGGATGTGATTGACAAGCACAAGGCATTATTATTTAGCTAGCTGTACCCGCACTTTGTCCACATGGAATTTGAAATTAACAGATAAACTGTCAAAAAAATGTTGGCTCAATGAGCTAAAACAGAGACAGACCTCTTTTCCTCTCCTTTCTGGAATCTCCTTCCCTTCTAAGTTTAGATTGTACGTAAATTTTTAAAACGTGATTTTGCCCATTATTCGTTTCTACCACTCCTCGAAATTGTCACTAATTCCAACCTATGCGTAAACTTCAGTATAGCTCGGAAATCTTTTCTGTGAACGATGCTTCTAGTGGTTGGGCCAGTGCCGTGATTACCGTCCACCTTTTCTTTTGACAGGTTACGTGTATCCGTTTCCTCAGCCTCCGCCGTACCAGAGCTACCCGGGATACCCTCAACAGCCACCGCAACAGAACCAACAGCAGCAGCAGCCACCGAACAGGCCCTGGTGATCTGACTCCGTCAAATAAACACCTGCATCTTCTAGTAGAGTTAATTGCTAAAGCATTGAAATTGGTATAATTGGGAGCTACTGTTTTTTTAAAAAAACTGATTAAAGAAATTTGTTTTGTACAATCAAAGCAAACTGATGTATCTATAAATAGCAGTTTACACAATTTATTTTGTTAGTCTATTGAATATTTTACAACTGAAGTAGTACCTGTAATCATTTCCTTACTTGCTGCTTCATTTTATTTTCATGGCAAGAATCATTTATATGCTTTGCAGATTTTAATCCATGTTATTGTTGCTGCAGAAGAGTGAATAAGCCAGTTTCCTGTCCCATATGCACACATTGTTTTATGTTGTGCATTATTATTTGGAGCTGGACTGTATTCTCATCTGTTTTTGTATTATTGCTATTTTTATCACAATTGTTAAAGTAACTTTCTTTTAAAGGAAAATAGTGTAATTTTGTTGAAACATTCCTTGTAGTGCCTCCGCATGTCCATGGAATATAGACAAAGGTTATTAGAAATATAGTTTTCATTGTTGCAGTCAAGCAATTAAACTTTTTATATAAGTGAACAACTGGAGGGAGCAAAATTGTTTTTGCTCTCGATCTGGTTCTATTCTGCAAAACCAGAAAGCCTATTTTTGTATTACGGAGCATTTCCGAGATGCTAGTGTTGCCAGTTACGTGTTGCACAATTGATGTGAATGTATGATTTGCAGCTTGAAGGTGAGAAGTAAATCCTACCAAACACTTTGGTGCTCTGTGACTTTTTTAAGAGACTACACACTACTCAAAAGTGGTTTATCTAGTAGTAATGTTGTTATGAAACAGCCTTATCATGAGTTTTATCTTTGTTTTGCTAAGTAATGTTACTTGTTTCTAAAACTAATAGAGCAGTTATGCGCTGTTTGGAAAATCCAAATATATTTTGAACTGTGTATGTAGCAAATAAATAAAAATCATTTCAAAATAATTCACTTTTTATTAATCAGATCAAAGACAAAAACTGAGAAACTATCAAAGCCAAGGAAATGAAATGTTCTCATAACTGATTTACATTTTTTACCCAACATTAAAATTGAAGCTTGTATGTTTCCTTTCCAAGCCAGGCCACGTAGCTTTCCTTTCATAACATTTTTCACAGTTAAAATGAGGAACAGAACACACAACAGCATGTGAATATTTATTTCCCTCAGTTAATTGCCTCCTTATGTAATTTGCAATCGTCTGCCTAGAGAAAACGGTACAAAATGTCTTCTGGATTCAAAAGGGAAAAAAGCTATGTGCTACATAGGAGGGAGGGGGGGAGAGGCAAAAGCCACGTAGGGATACGTGAGGGGGAGGGGGGGGGGTTTCACAGGAGGCCAAAATGGAGCTACGTGGTTTATGCACGCTCCCCAATAAGGAGGCACTACTCTTTGCAAAAGGGTGGAGAATTATGCAAAAATGCAGAATAATTTGTTTCTTCGAGTTGGTAACTGCACTAGTACCATTTCACTGCAGAGAAAGATATATTTGGCTAGGGACACAAACCACTATTAAACTTGAATTGGAAGGTACAATTGGTTAATGTAAAAAGGTCACTTCCGATACATGTCAGTCATTTTCTATGATCACCAGGTTAATAGTTTTTAACTTCCACATCACACACGCTTGCTTCATTATGCAGTAGTAAAAATCACAATAGCAAAGGTCAAAGATGATAAAACTTTTGTTCCGTTGATTCAATGTATAATGTATCTTCATTAATAACTCTAGCTATAAACAATTGGATTCCAGCAGAAACCAGATCTGTTGATCCACAAGGCAAGGAGAATTAAACAATTTCCCCCATTAATGCCAATTTAATGATTAGATTATAATGATTTTCTGCAATATAAAATATTCAGTAGTGAAAATAGTCCTCCAGTAAAGTTTCTCGATGGAAATCCATCATAAAGAAAATGCCTACACATATTCTACAACTGATTGTTGAGTGTTACAAGTCTGCGGAAGGCAGGTACATTAGAGAATATGAAGAGAGATTTCTTTATTGCCATTGAAGCATTTTTTATTATTATTATTTTAGAAGTCTTGACATTGCAATTCATACATTAACTTACATTTATTTGAGAAAACTAGACATGAAATTAATTCTTTGTGAAAGACGCGTCAGCTAAGACTGGCATGAATTTTGCTACATCTTTTACAGTAACAATCAACATAAATTAACTAAAATTGTTTGAACACCCCTTGTACTAATTAATACTTAACACATTTTTTTTTTAAGATAACAGATTTACTAAATAAATAAGGCAATATAACATAATTATTTTCCATCAAAAGTTTTTATTATTCCTTACTGAGAAACATCAACAACTACTAATATAATATCCATATCACAGTAAACAGGTAAAAAATCATATTTAAACCACTTTGTACAGCCAATTAAATTCATGCATGACAGACAAGATGAACTGATTGAAAATCAATTACTTCACATGGTTTAAAGTCAAAAAAATTAACATGTTGTATATGCTTCACACTGACATAAAGAAACTCTCAAAATGCCATGGTTAATAGAGATCAATTTTTTTATTCTACTACATCAACTTTAAACACCTCTATCCTTCATATATTAAAAACAGATTTACAACTGTAAGAACTGACATATCTTTTCAAAAATAGCTTCAGAATACTGATCGACAAACATGATTTGCATAATGCCTTTCTGATCCTTGTTCTCATTACGTAATAATTTTACTGTGTAAATACTACTTTTTTTTTAAATAACTGCTTAAGACAGGGGTGGATAACCCAAATGATCTTGCGGGCCACTTTGGAAATGCATCATAATTCGGGGGGGCATATAAATTTATATATCCCTATATTTGATTTAGACACACTATAGATATTTTTTTGGAGTGAAAACCTGAAACATAATGAGTTATTATTGTGTTTACTATTATTCTTAAATGTAAATATAGATAATATATTAACAATGACACTAAACGCACATTGTAATGAAATATATAACACTGAAAGTAATATATGGATGCACAAATAATTTATTTTTAAAAAACATTTGTTTTCACTACTTTGGCCATTATAAAATAAACGTATTTTGTAAAAGTGTGATGAATCTTGCGGGCTGGAAAAATGTTCTTGGCGGGCGGCATGAGGCCCACAGACCGCGGGTTGGCCACCCCTGGCTTAAGAAATCATTAAATTCAGTTCAATAATTTTTACCACAGCTACCACTTTCTTGAGAATTGTTAACTACTATTTCAATCTTCTGAAATTAATCTGGCATGTAAGAAGTCAATTATTTTTAAACACTGGCCAAAGTCAAAAGCACCTTTCTTCATGTACCAGATAAGGGAGCTACTTTCATCACCTTCCAAGGAAGAGAGGAAGCCAACACTACACCTTCAGCCAGTTACATACACTGTCTTCTGTTATGAACATTCATAACTATTAACATCAATAATCCACTAGTTCATAGTTGTGTACTAGTAACGTTGACGTTAACACTTTAATGCAAATTAGCGCCACTGCTGTTTATGATTTTAGTGAATGACTCAGGTTTCTGATTTAAAGTTAGAAATTAAGTTACTTACAGGAGACAGTGTTAAACAACAGCATTAACTGAGGGAGACTTATAGAACTGCTTTAGAGCTGCCTCGTCAGAATATATAGTTCGTAGTTCAACATGAAATGGAGATAATGCAAAAAAAGAACTGACGCATTAGGAATACAGTACATATATATAAAAAAATAAAGGTATGTTTGTATAGTAAATTAGAATTGCTGGATAAAGCAGAATAACTTATTAGATACATGTGGAATGGGAAGAAATACCCAACACTCACCAAAGTTGAAAGGGAGGAGGGCAGCAGCAACACAAAATAATGTACAAACACAATATTTTGGGCTTAACTCTTCATCGAGTGTAAAGAAACATGTGGCTTGTTATATAATTTGATAAATCAACAAACTTGGACGGGAAACATTCAGTATGTGATAAGAAGAGCTTTTAAAGTGAGCCTGTAGTCGTTAGAGAGGCGGAGGTACAAAGGAACTTTTACAAAACTTTGGTTGAGCACAATAAGATAGTACGGGATCTAGAATCACATAGCTTATAAGATAAATAATCTGAATTTTGGGTCGTTTGAAAGAAATGAGGCAGGCGAAAAACAGGCTGAGAGCCCAGGCACGAGTAGATAGTGAGAGAAGAATCGGGAGTAGTACGTGGAAGGCAAGATATGAAAACCAAAAACGACCTCTTCAATTTAGGAATAAGAGAGTGGGAAACATACCATTTGTAGATTGCTGAACAGCTTACCTCGAACAGTGAAGAATCTAGAGCAACAGTTCGACGTAACATAAAATTTCATACTTTTCGCAGCAATCATTTTAAAAAATTGCACTTGCTTGCTTTTTTTTATTTAAGATTTGCACTGCATTTTTCTTGCTCAGCAGCAAGAAAAACTCAGTGTAAACCCCGAAAACGCGAGTGCAATTTTTCAGTTCCACCGAATTCAAATGTAGTTTAGTAGCGAAACTGTCACCAGGACGCAAGTTCTTTTAGAATAAAGGGCCTAATATGTAGTTAAAGAAATAGAATAATGAAGAACCAAACTCAGAGAAATTATAGGGATGTGGTGATCTCTCTTTTCTTCTACACTGCAAAGTAGCTGTAGACATTTTTTGCTGTAACACCCATTTGCATTGAAACGAGATGAAATTGGTAATAAACAGACAGGACATTGGCCGGACTGTGTGGTTGGGAATGAAATCACTTAATCGCTGGCACTGACTGTCCACTCCAGCAGTCCAATCAGAGTTCGCTGCATGTCTAGCAGCAGCTTGGTGAGGCCGCCTATGTTCTTTCCCCAGGGTGCGTGGTTGCTAGAAGTGCTCCTTCCTCGTTCTTCATCCTCGGCGGCAGAGCTCCTATAGGTGTTGCCGAATCTGGGAGGTGTGGAGGGGTCAACTGCATCATGGCAGGGCGGGGCGCTCTCTTGGCTGTCCGTCACGGGGGGATGGGGGATGTCTTGTTGTGGCTGAGCATCATCACTAATCGGGCCCGCAGTGGCCCTGCGATGGAGCCGACTCTGGGCGGCGGCTGAGAGAAAATTTCTCCTTGCTGGACAGCCACCGTAACAAGCAGCGTGGTCCCCGGAACAGTTTGCGCACGTCGGCGTCGCATCCCTTGCTCGGTCGCAGTCGCGAACGTTATGTCCGCCACTACAGCGAATGCAGCGCTCGGTGGCGCGGCAGTCTCTGGCCCTTCCTCGTTCTTCGTCCTCGGCAGCAGAGCTCCTACAGGTGTTGCTGAATCTGGGAGGCGTGGAGGGGTCAACTGCTTCATGGCAGTGCGGGGCGCCCTCTTGGCTGTCCGTCGCGGGGGGATGGGGGATGTCTTGCTGTGGCTGAGCATCATCACTAATCGGGCCCGCAGTGGCCCTGCGATGGAGCCGACTCTGGGCAGTGGCTGAGAGAAAATTTCTCCTTGCTGGACAGCCGCCGTAACAAGCAGCGTGGTCCCCAGAACAGTTTGCGCACGTCGGCGTCGCATCTCTTGCTCGGTCGCAGTCGCGAACGTTATGTCCGCCACCACAGCGAATGCAGCGCTCGGCGGCGCGGCAGTCTCTGGCCAAATGACCGAAGTACTGGCACCGGTAGCACTGGCGGAGAGTACCCGCTGGTTTCTTCTTCCTCCCGACCGTCACGTCTCGGCCGAGCAGAGTCTTGATCTTCGTTGCTTTGGAGGCAGGCGGATCAGCTGTCAGAGCGAACAGCGGCAGTTGCTTTTCGGAACCAGGGTTAAACATGGGACTCACATCTCGAACGGTGACTCCATGCTCGGCGAAACCACGAACGACCTCCTCTGTAGACGTTTCCTCGGGAAGTCCATGAACTACAAGGCGACGCCGGTGACCTGGCTGTTTTACTTCGTAAGTGATATCCTGGCCGTCGAGATAGAGCCTAACATTCTCGTGGTCCGTGGGACACGAGCATGACACTAAAAGCCCATCCTGACCCGGCCAGGTGAAAATGGGCAGTGTGGTGACATGTCGTAGAGCTTCAGTCAATTGTCCATAGTGGCGAGAGGAAAGTACAGACATCAATTGTACAGGGCCCTCTTGTAAGACGGGTGGTTCTTCTCTCTCCTCATTACTTGGCGACTCTTCCATCTCGTTAATGCTTGGCGGCTCCTGCCACTCATCGTTACTGTGATGCTTGCATGGCAGCTCTTCTCTTTCGTAATTGCAAGGCGGGCAATCCCTTTGGTCAATACTTGGAGTTTCTTCCAAGTGGTAAACGCTTGGCGACTCTTCATTCTCGTCACTGCTTGGCGTCTCTTCCTGCTCATCAATGCTTATTGGCTCTTCCATATAGTCATTGTCTGATGTCTCTTCCATATTGTCATTGTCTGATGGCTCTTCCTTCTCGTCAATGCTTATTGGCTCTTCCATATCGTCCTTGTCTGATGTCTCTTCCATATTATCATTGTCTGATGGCTCTTCCATATTGTCATTGTCTGATGTCTCTTCCATATTGTCACTGTCTGATAGCTCTTCCTTCTCGTCAATGCTTATTGGCTCTTCCATATCTTCCTTGTCTGATGGCGCTTCCATATCGTCATTGTCTGATGGCTCTTCCTTCACGTCACTGCTCGGTGGCTCTTCCTTCACTTCAATGGTTGATAGCTCTTCCTTCTCATCATTGGTTGGCACATCTTTCCTATCGTTAATGGTTGACGGCTCTTCCTTTTGATCAGTGTTTACAGGCTCTTCTCGCCTTCTCTTGCTTGGTGGCTCTTCCTTTGCATCAATGCTTGACTGGTCTTCCTTATCATCAACACTAGGGAGCTCTTCCTCTTCATCACTAGTAACCATTTCTCCTTCCTCGTCACTGTTGGACATCTCTTCTTCCTCGTCACTGATAGGCAGCTCTTCTTCACCACTGCTGAGCGTGGTTTCAGTATCCGAGCTCTCGCTTGCTGGTGTAGGCAACGGGAAGATTATACGGTACAGCTTCTTCAGATACTTGTCCTCGCTGAAATCATCGGCAAATATGCTTGGAAATGGTATTACCGTGGGCCAGTCTTCTCCTTCATTTAGTACAGGCTTGGCGAGGTATGAAAACGCTGGATAGCGCAGAGCTCGTTCGAACTCAGTGAAATTAAGGCTAGGTATCCACCAACTGTATATTTTCTTTCCAGCTTGGACTTTGAGCTGTACAGACCAAACAGAAGTATTATTAGAATCGAGACGTTTCTTCCAGTGATCAAGAGAGATAAAGTAAATCGGATTCTCGTAAACCCGGCCACGGAAAAGTGACCAAACATAGATCTTCATATCGTAGTCGTCTGCCATAGCGAAAACGTGTTTCACCTTGTCTCTGCTGCGGGTCGACTGAAGAGCTCTTTGTGTATCAAAACCGGCTACTCGATTCGCGCCAACCGCCAAAATACTCAAAGATCTTAAGGAAAGAATTTTCAGGTTCTGCTGGGAACAATATTGCTGTATATTGTTTCTGCAACATAACTTCAAGCAAGGAAAAAAAATTTAAACCCACATATAATCCAAATATTATGAAAAATCTTGCATTATTTTTCAAAACAAAACACATTTCCGTAATTTTCACTATGTTATGAAATTAACAATTACAGACGATTATTTTCTGATTACGAAGTACAGTATTATTTTTATTACTTGCGATGGAACTTATTTTCTGTTTCTGCTAATTTTTGCTTTTACATTAGGAATTTTTTTTTATTTAAATTACTTGTTATATGAGCTTCAAGATAATCTTTGGTTTCGTTTACGTGAAAATTTGAATTGTGAACATTTCAGTAATTTAAATTATACTCAGATATTTTTTGGAAGTATTGCTGTTAGTATGTTATACTGTTTCACCTGAGTGTATTAAATATTTTAGAAACAAATAATGTGGTTTAATTTATTCAGGAAGGTGCTGGAAGTGTAATTAATGCAAAACGTGTGCTCCCATTTCTGATGTGGATAGCAATACAGCTGGAGGTTCTTACATACAGCTGAAGCAATGACATTTATAGCGTTCATGAATGCAAATTAAATTCAGAAATTATCATAGCTCGCGGGATACCAATGTCCATAAATATCGTAGAATTGCGTTCACCCATAAGCACCGGCGTTATTTACATGTTAGCTTACTCATGAAAGAAACATAACATAATATAATTTAAATAGAAATCCTCATGTCTTGTGCTGTATCATTTGTCATTCCGGGCATTACAAACTCCGCTAATGTAGCCTAGCTGTTTGAAAATCAAAACATCTTCGCAGCGGGTTTAATTCTAGATGGGGATACCGCTACAATCTCTTACAGCATCGCATAGTAAATGAAGATGACGTGGTACATATGGCGTAATTGTGACTTATTCAGTCTGCGCGTACCTACACAGTAACAGCGATAGATATGATCTAAAAATATCGTGCGTTATGGTTACGTTTCACTTTGTTCCAGGCTGCATTAGACCAAAGCGCATATTTATAAAATGTGATTTTGTCAATAATCATTTGAGTTTATGTTGTAATGCAGCCTGGACCATACTTCACAATGACATCATATATACCGCGTGATCTGTGTGTTCACTATGCCATGTGGTAAGAGATTGTTGCGGTATCCCCATCTGGAATTAAACCCAAGAATACATACATTTCGCGATCTGTATCTGAAACAATTTCTGATAATGACTTCGGCGACTGCACGACTAATTTCAACAGCTTTGTCCAATTTTTATGATGCGTAATCAAAATAGACTTACAATTTAGTAAGCTAACAGGATTGAGGTAAAAACTGCATTGCATTTTCAGAAATAAGCAGCCTTTTAATTTCATGAAAATAAACATGTTTTCTGCTGTTCTTGTAGTTTGAACATGAAATATGGCTGCTGCAGAATGGTTGGCAAGTGTTACTTGACCTCATGCTCTATTTTCACTGCAAATGCTGAAGCACTGAAATTAAAGATTTCAATAGAAATTTAAGTGTAATTCGCGATACTGCTACAACAATTTTATGCTGCTTTGCAAAGTATGACTAGTAGTTCTTTCAGTTTGAAATTATGGCTGGCACATTCCTTAGTCATTAGTATACAAGAAAAAGCGTACACGAAGTCGATAAATCAGCTAAGAGAGAAGTAATACAATCCTAATTGTCGGGTTCCTTGTGATGATATGTAGCAGCCACAATTATCATGAATGCGCTACTTCCGCATGTTGATTTTCAAGGAGTTGTCTTAGAAATGCAGCCTGGACCGGAATGATGACTAATGTTCCATGGATTTTGATTGAAGAAAGTGGATGCATGCTGAATTCTGACAATAATGACGTCAAATACGGCTCGAGACATCTTTTGACGTTGGTAATGTGCGTAACCGTATGTTTTGGCATTCATTACACTTTTTTTTCCTATTTTACTGCTTTCGTGTACACTTTTCCTTTAAGACTTAATGCCAAGGAAGCAGTTATCCATAATTTCAACCAGAAATACAGTTTTTTTTCTACTTTTGGTTAGGTTGAAATGTGGCCTGGACCAGAAGAAAAATTTTGTAATAGCCATACAGATAATTCTTTGATAGCTGCTGCATTTTCTGCGTGGTGGCAAATTGTTGTAGCAGTGACTTGATTTAGATTTAAATTGAAATTTGAACAACTGCTTCATGACATTAAAAAAAATAAAAAAGGTAAGGGTGTTTGTTATTTATAACCATTCAGTAATTGTGATATAGCATATACAGGGGTATTTGATATCACAATTCTGCTACAACAACATTCACTAATGACGTTGTAATACTGCTGTAGTCAAATGCGAGACACATTATTTTCAAATGGTAATTCCGTTGTAATACAGCCTGGACCATTATTTTCTATCAGAAATTAGGTAGCGATACAGTCTGGACCAGCATGAAACTGTTAAATGCACTTCGGAAAGTATTTCTAGTGGTGTCTTGCATTTGACAACTGCAGTATGAGGACGCCAATTCCTAGCCGAATCCCGACCTCCAATAAACCCGCACTGGCAATTTCTCCACACATCTTCTTAAGCATTGACTCGCAATCAGGCTGCCAAGAAACGTAAGCTAAGAATTCACCTATACTAAGAGTGTTCAAGAATCTCAATGAAGATTTCTACGATACCACAGCTTGACACCACACATAGGTCAATTACTTATTACGCAAAAATGAAAATAATGGAATAAAAAGGTATTACTGCTTGTAGGTAGACACAATTAGAAATTTATGTGCAGTGTTACAATAATGGGGGTTGATGAAGGTTATTGGACCATGTTTCCACCACTTTCACCAACTGTATTACTGATGAAAGCAGCTGTCTTGTCGCATACATCCGGTCTGTTTTTATGCCTCCCATTTCAATCTGAACTTCCGAGACAATACTGTTCTCATTCGCTATCCAGGCGGCCATGACTAAAGAAATAATTGAAACACAGTTTTTTTTACTGTTTAGGTTATAATGCAGCCTGGACCACAGTAATAGCAACAGACAGGAAATGCAAATATGGCTTTCACAGTATCTTGTGCTGCATTCTTCACACATGACAATTCAGTTTTTTGTTTTCTTCTTTAGTATTTAATTGCCTGTCTCTGATATTTTGAAAATCATATATGCCACTGCTAGGCTCTGGAGTACAGCCGGATAAGGTCAGCGTAAAAATAGATCGCACGTGTGCTCAAGATAGCTGGTGAAAGCTATCCCATTAAACACTGTTGATCATGTGAAAATCTGCAACCACTGTCTAGCCTCTCGCAGAGTCTTATCACATATCAACTATCTACGTCACTCATACATTTCATTTTTGCTCATTTCACCTTTGACTTGTATCTCCTACTTGCGCATTAGCCAAATTTAACATAACCAAAAACTCAAATGCGGAAATTGGTGATATTATACCCTAAGAAGAATGTTCCAATTGTTTGTTCACTCTGTTTGTCATTAGTTCTTTCATTAACATGGCATAAGCACCTGGCATAAAGATAGGATTTTGTTTTATTCTTATTTTCCATTTTGTCCTTTATGGACCACGTGATTCTTAACTGTGGTGAGCTTTCTCCTTAGCCCAGTATTATTTCATCCTTGCACTGGAGTTGTCTTTCCTTTCACCCCTGATCTAGGGCGCAGTGTTTTGGCTGTTAGTGTCTGGAGAGAATCAGATACTTTAATCAACATTCTGTACTCGTCCCTGTTGTAAATGTCATTGGGGTCTACTCCCAGTTGCTCGAGATCTTTTCTGACTAGCCTTGTCCATTTTGCTTTCCCTCTAGAGACGGTGTTGAAGATTTTGGAGGCCAGTCTATGATTGTCCATCTGGACAATGTGACCGTGGAACAGTAATCTCCTTTTTCTCATGACTGTTGTAATGCTCTCCAGTTGTTGGTATACATCCTTATTACCTTAGTCTGTATTTTCATTCTTCTTTGACAGGACCCATGATTTTTCTCAAGATCTTACAACCCTTTAGTTCCAGTTTTCTGAGTTGTCCCTTTCTAATCATGTTCAAGCACTCTGATGCATACAGTATTGATGGTTGACTACAGTATTATAGTGCCTGAGTTTGAGGTTAAGGGAGAGGGATTTAGATCCATACATGTTCTTGCAAATGTGGTATATTTCCTCCAGTCTGGAATAGCTGCTATTCATGGCTAAGTCCTTATTGGTGTTTGGAGTTATCTTCTCCAAGATATTTGATGGCATTAATCCTTCATATCATTGCATTTCTCAGTGGGATTAAGTTTGGTGCATTTCTGATGTTGCTGATGAACTCAGTTTTGTTTATGGAAATCTTTAACCCTACTTTAGCTGTGTTGTTGAGGGAGGATGGTTGGTGAATAGCTTCCTCCACACTAGATGCTAGAACTCTCCCTCTTTATACCCCTTACTTTTTATCCAAACTCAGTTTTTATCCAATTTCAATGCAACTTCATATAATCTGAAACAAATACAGAAATTCTGACTATATTAATTTTACAAAAATCCAATCCCTCTCCCCCTTTATTATTTGTATATATATATAAAAACTACAGTTTCTGTCCGGTTTTGAAGTAACTTCGCATATGTATACTTTAAAACTAACAGAGAAATTATGTCTACATTTGGTTTGCAATAGCTCCACCCCTGTACCCCCAACCCTCTTAATTTCCAATGTCCTTTACAGAAACCGACAGTGTTTATCCAATTTTGATGGAACACTTCATACATACACTTTAAAACAAACAGAAACTTACTGTCTACATTCTGTTTACAAAATCTAACCCCTCACCCCCCCTTTACCCCAAATTTAATATTTTGCAAATGTTCTTCATACAAAGCTACAGTTTTTATCCAATTTCGTTGGAATTTTGCATGTATATACTTCAATACAAAGAGAAAAGTACTGTCCATATTAGTGTTTCAAAAACCAAACTACTCTCCCCCTTTACACCCCATTAATTTTTGCCATTGTTCTTTATACATACCCACACTTTTTTATCTGATATCAATGGAACTTGGCACGTGTATACTTTAAATCAAACAGAAAAATACTGTCTACATTTGGTTTACAACCTCCTTTACCTCCCCCCTTTTAATTTCCAATGTTCTTTATAAAAACCCACAGTTTTAAATCCTGTCAAAATCAATTCAGCTGTTTTTAAGTAATGCCAGAATATTCATAAAATAAATCTTAATGTCTCACCATACACGTCAGCTGCACTTGGGGGCCGCAGTGCACGGCACCGCCTAGCCCTCCGATAGCTACGCCCCCGGGTGTGGTATGTATTAATGCCCGGATTATCAAGCAGTAACTTTCACAGATGTTGTGATGAGAGTGAAATGCAGCCTGAAGCAAAATGTAAACTGACGTTCCGTATCACGGCATCCATTTCACCCCGTTATGAGAATTTTTCAGGTATATTTTAGTTTACTTCTGGAAATGCATGGTGCTAAATTAATGACACATCTTGGTACACGTGGCTCACATCGAAATATAAAAATAGCGTATGGGTAAAACAATCCCAATTGGACTGGGAAACACAGGGTACTTTGCTAGTCTGCTTTAAAGGAGTAAGTATACTAAGCAATTTATGTGTTATATTTTAGAAAGCATATTGTGGAAATGTAAAAAAGTAGTATTACAAAATTTCAGTTAAAAGATGACATCCTGGTCATGAGAAAAATGATACAGATAATAGAACTGATAAGAGAAAACGGCGAGTGGGATGCATAATCTAGGAAAAATAATAGTGTAACATGAATCTTTTTTTATGAAATCACCAATAAACTTCAGACTTTTTCCCCATTCCTTTTACTTTTCCCCTATTGCAAGGGTTATTATAATTTTTTTTTTCCGTCTTAATTTTTAGAAGCAAAGGTAAACAAGTAATACATTGAAAGTAAGTGGCACAATCCCACAGGCCATTTCAGTAGGGAACTTGGGAACATAAATTAAAGTTGAAATCAGTACCAGGAGTTGATTGTGTACAGTATATCCATCTTCCTGGTACACTTTCCTGCCTCTTCTGTTTCTGAGTGACCAGTGGAAAGCAGAGGCACCGAATAAAATACGCTATCAATCGAAGTAAGTGAAAATAAAAAAAAATTATACAAATGATGGTTATATTATTTTAATTTATATATTCTGTTGAACAGTTTCTTGAAACAAAGATCCAAGTTGGGTATTTATTATCGGTAATCTGTTGTTTTGTATCGTTTGTTCGTATTGCTGAGGCAAAGAAGCATGATACTGCAAAAATATTTTACAAATTCTTGATGATGGTCTGAAGAGTCTGTGCACATCTACCTGTATTGCTAGTGATACACTGTTTGGGTGGACTACTCTCCATGCTCCATGCATAATGGTTCCATTTTATTCCTCAGCGAGTGAATATTCCACTATCTTACTGCTCCTCAAAAAATATGTAAATAAACTGCTGCTAAAGTTATTGTTGCAACTTTTTCTGGTTTAAGCTGCATTTTTTAAAAATATTCTGAAAACAGCAGTCATTATTCCAAAAACGTTTCTTACCGTGCACCTTCCTATGCTCGATCTGTAATTCAAAATTCTTCTCCAAGAATTATTTATGTGATGGCCAGAGAAAGTCTTCATAACATTTTCTTCCATGTCAGATGCATTGTCCACCATGAAAACATGAAGGCTATGGGAAATTTTGCTCCTATTCCTAACGCATTCTCCCCTCCCAGCCCATATTGGCATCAAGCAGAAAATCCCTTTTTTTTAAAGTTTAGGACTGAGACAAAAGATTCTTAATTCCACATGGCTGTCAACGCATAGGTGAAAACATTAAAGATGTGATATTAATATTACCAGTACTGATTATCGCGAAGTAGTAGTGAAACATTAAGGGATAACGACTAACAACTCAAATTTGCGCCTATTTCTGGAATTGAGCTGCAGAAAATGTTATATACAGTACTGAAATTTAATTTAATTGCAATGGAGCACAGGCTCTGGTGGCAATTTTCCAATACCCCCATCTTCTCCCTATCCTGCAGCCACCTACATTTGCCCTCTACAAATTTTATCTTTAAATTATTTCAACATTTTCAGTAAATTATTCATAATTTCTCTTGGTAAATCATTCCAATTTCTGACACCATTAACTAAAAAATAGAATCTTTCCACACCCTTGTGCCTGAAATGGAGTGCCAGCTTGTGGTCATGCTCATCTTTTCCCTTCCATGCACTACTTTTCATACCTACTGCAATATCTTTCCATGCCTCATCGCCAGTATATGCCCTGTACACTCACATGTCCTCCTCCTGTCTTGCAATGAATCCCATTCCAGCTCCTTTATCATATCCGTCACTGATTGCGTTCTGCGGTAATTTCCAGAAACAAATCTAACAGCCCTTTTTTGCAGCCTCTCCAACTTCTGAAATTTGATATGTAAAATGAGAAATGTTCCAACCTGTTAAAATAATTAAATAAATAAATTTAAAAAAAGAAGACAGATATCACAAAATGCACAGTTGTTAATCAAATACGGAATATGTTGGTGTACTATCTGGATCAATAATTATTTTCTGGGCACTGATGATCCAAGGTTTTCCAGCCTAAAGTGAAGAATAAGAGAAATGGTACAAATACATATACTGACATTTTATTAATATATCTGCATACACCTGATGACACAAAACTTACTAAATATGAGTACAAATGTTCCAGCACAAAACATATAAACAATTATTAACAATGATATAAAATTCAGTACATAATCTCTCATAAAGCAATAATATTGTAATATTTAATTTAAAAAATATAAAATGCAGTTAAACTGCGATTTTTTTGTCTACATTACATCCACCACAGTTCGAAAACAAGAAAATTGGACTTGTTTCTCATGGTAAGTAAAATGATACATATTAACATAAAGTAATCTATATCGAGCATCTCAGCGAGACGTCACAAAAGGGCTAAGTGTCGACACCTCAGTCCTGCGTTCTGGGTGTGGATGTCATCAGACGAGGCCTTCGTCACCAACTAAACTCGACATACTGGCTGCAAACTGGAGAAAACAGGAAAAGGTCTTAGTTTGTGATAAACCAGATGAAGAGTTTACAGCATAGATTAAAGAAAATATGTTAACAATATATTTTTCATACTGGAGTAATTCTTTGTATTCCCATTTTTCCTGGTTGATGCAGTGTTCTAAAAATCCCTTAGGATTTTAGCTTCAACAGTTTCATGGTCTCTACCTTCAAACTGTGTAGTTCTGTTTCTTTTTGTACCTGTGTCAATTCCCTGAGCCGTGAGTGTGGCTCAATGGAGCGTGGAGATACAACGGGGCAGGGCACGTGCCCAGGTCCCCGCGTATTGGCCATCCTGAATGTATTTCTCTTTTTAACTGCTTTACGTCTCTCAACAGCGAGGTCTTCAGAGACCGGAAAGGATGGGGGGCAAGGAATGGGAAGGAATTCGGCCATGGCCTTTTGAAGGAAGCATCCCGGCATTCGCCTGGAGTGATTTGGGAAACCATGGAAAACCCAAATCTGGATGCCCGGACGGGGATTCGAACCGCCGTCCTCCCGAATGCGAGGTGTCCTGACTACAGTTTTTAGTCAGTTTTCTGCTGCCATTAAGACAGTGCTTGCACGGTCCCAATTTCCGACTCATATACTATGCATTTCATAAAAAAAAAAAAAAAAATACACATATCACACAAAGAACACAGTCACTTGTTTTTCAAATAGATGGCAACACTTTACTTCTTCCATTAGTATGTAGTACGACCTGACAGAAGGTATAAAATTCTTGGCATGAGCAAGGTTATGCGGTTGTAAAACCAAAGTCCCAAATTTGGCCACGTCAACAATGAGTAAAAATCATCGATGGCAGCAACATCTAATGTTGGGAGGAAGAAGTGAATTAATTCTCTCTCTTTCCCTGCAATATGGCTCTCCTCACAACATCCTCTCCGTCACAATTCCCCTCTCGAATAGAAAAGATGGACTAATATATTTGGTATCAGCATTAATTTAAATTTCAATTGAGCACATGGCCCGGTGACAAACTCCCTACACACCTACTCTTCCCCATTACACTTAAAACCTGTTATGAGGACAGTCGATGTCTCGCACTGCACTGTAAAACACGAGTCACGTCGCAGAGCAGTGTTTACGAAGTGAAACCCAAGTGAGCGATTAGCTGCAGAAACAAGAGACAATTTGGTAGAAATTTCTTTGTAAACGGAGGAATTAAGCTACAAAAAAACTTTTGTAAATGTACAGGAATATAAAATGGGAAGTCTGAATCAGGATATGTATCTGTTTCAACAAATGAACACCACCACAAAAACCTGTAACCTAGAAGTGTGAACTTGTAAAACAAATTATCATTAATTTCCATTTCATCTTAGTGAATTCGTTGTTCTGGTGATTTGATTCAGAAATTATAATTCACCATTCTGTGATGTTTCTGCTTACGCAGCACATCCTCTTTCATTTCCACCAAGCTCTCCAGATTTCTTCCTTTGCCACTTGTCTGCAGTTTCTTCAATGTCTTTATGCACCAGTGCCAGATCTGGGGGGGGGGGGGCAGTTGCCACAGATGGCAAATTCAGTGGGGCAGCATCTTATTTTATGTCGTGGCAACCCTTTTTTTTTTTAGTTCGACTACTGCTCCGTGCAGTGACAATTGGTATGGCGATAAAATTATGTTGTAAGGGGTGCAAATCTAACAGTTTCTGGCTTGGTTCGAAAATTCCTAGATCTTCCACTGTTTTGCACCTAATCCATCCTTATAGATCACCTCCCATTCCCCTCTCCTCTGCTGTTATCTTTGACATGCTTCCCTCATCCAACCTAATTAAATGTTCCAGCCATTGCAGTCACTTATTCTCATTAAGTCTTGTAATGGCTCAACATTTAACCCCTCTCATTTTTTTTAAATCTTTTATTTCCTTGCGACACTCTTTCTGCAAATTACTTCAATCTTTCTTTGTACAGGCTTGTTCATTGATTTTACTTTATTTTCTTGGAGAGTCACATGCTTTGATTGACTAGCATTTCTAAAAAAAAAAAAATCGTAATCATAGATGAAGGTAAAAAGAGGTGTGAAACCAGTGTATAAATGAAACCAATATAAACTTTCAGATGAGCAATCAATTTTTCAGATTGTATATCATTGCAAAAAGTTTCTTGTGACATTGCACTTTGCAGTTAGATGTTTAGTGTTTTTTTTAAAAAACAGTCAAGTATTTTGTATTCAACACAAGCTGTATTTTTTTGTGAATGAGTAATTATTTATTATGTGCACATTGATCCATAATTTATGAAAATTCTTAATGGTTTATTACACTTTATCCGGGTCATAAACACCAGGCCAGTTGTTAAAACATATTTGTTGTGTTCAGCATTGAACTTTCTCGATATGTGAAGTGTTGTTTTATATTTTCTCATCAACTATTACGTCGCCTATCAAATTGGCACCTTTCCTATACCTGTGTAAATAATATTATGTTATTGGTGTGGATGGCAGTTCTGTTCATACCTATTACAGACTCGTGGTTGGTTACTCTTTGCTGCTCTTGCCGGTACAGTTGAGCTTGTAGATCTGGTAGTTAAGAGCAGTGGCCAGCGTCATCCACAGGAGGTAGGGCACAAACAGGTACCCCGCGGTCTGGTTGATGCCGTAGAAGGCGTACCCGCAGGCGGCGACGTTGACCCAGAGTGCGCCGATGTTTACGACGCTCAGGGGGATGTTGTGTGCCCCGAAGAACACTGGCCCCCACGACCAGTTGAGCAGCAGCTGACTCCCGTACAGGGCCAGAGGCGGCGAGCGGGACCTGTCCGACACAATTAAAACGGTACACGATACGAAAATAACCTGTCACTTACCACACGGCCAGACAAATGTGAACACCCTATACAGTATTTCAGTTAAAAAATCTTATTCGTGTAGGAAGCATGACATACAGCAAGATGAAAGATGTATACACATCCAAACCTACCACATGAATGAACCAAAGACGAAACAAGGGGAAGAGTGAGATTGCACTGATATGGTGGGAGATTTCCCGCAATTATCATTGGTCTACTTTCTTTCCCCACCACTGGTACAATCCCTACCCTTCCTTTAAATCATTTGTGTAGTAGGTCTGAATGTGTACACATTCTTTTCCCCTCGCCATGTGTATTGCCGCCTACAACACAAAGATTTTTTAGCCGAAATATTGTAAAGTATGTTAGTGATTTTGTTTGTGTTCATCTGGCTCTCCTGCCTTCAGCTGTGGTAAGTGATGGTTTATTTTCCTCATCCTATCTTATTTACAATGAAATACTTGGAAGCCATGTTGTGATAAATGTGTGACAAAATTGTTATATGGGAAGAAGTAGATCAATCACACACCAAACTTTGTTATTTATTTATTTAAACGCCAATCGGCTTTGTACATATTGAAATAAAATTTATCATCAACATACAAGCTACAAAATGAATAAGTGATTCACAAAAGTCTTTTAATGTTGTAGATCAGTCCAGTATAAGAACCTCCAAAGAAGTTGACATTGGTTGCATATAGGTTAACCAGGTTTACTATCCTATGGTACGGCCCAGAAGCAACATAATTTTTGTTGGGTTTCACAGCATCCAGCAGTCGTCTTGTTCGTAGGCCTACCCTAGAGCAATTAAATTGGAATTGTTCGAGTATATCTGGTGAATCAGTAAGTCCATTGATGACTTTGTAAAAGAAGCATAGGTCAGTCAACTGCCTCTGACTTTGCAAGCTGTTAATCTTATAATGTTGATATACATCACACACATCTTCCATGTTTTCACGATGAAAATAGTGTAACAGAAACTTACAAAACTTGCGTTGAACTTTTTCGACACAGCTGATTTGCTGGTCTGTAAAGGGTGACCATACAATACTACCATAATCAAGTAACGGTTTGACATAGGCAGAGAAAAGTCGAAACAATGTATTAACGTTTTTGAATTCTTTACCAGCTCTACATATGAAACCCAGGATACGAAATGCTCGCTGAGTTATGTAATTAATGTGCTCTGAGAAGGTAAGCCTGTCATCGATTATCACTCCCAAGTCTTTAACTGAATTGACTGTTCCCACGTTTTGACCACATATAGAGTAATTAACAGGTAGCTGGTTGAGACGTCGAGAAAACACCATGACAGCACATTTTTCTTTATTAAGGTGTAACTTATTTAACTGACACTGACTTGGAGGAAGAAGAGTTGTGGTTACAAAAATAAACTACAAAAAAAAACACACACACACACAAATTTTTGGGCTATGCACTTACTGGAATAAATAAGATGAAGCATGTGGCTAGATTTGTATGTTCATTCACGGCCAACTCAACCATGTGAATTGTTTTGGCCATTAAGTTCAGAGTGTAGAGGGTGATGGGTGAGAAATACAATATCGTTGTGTAGGAAAGAAATCAATCACAAGTTAATAATTAAGGAAGTAGGTTTATAATCAGTTAAAATTATCATAAAAGTATCTACAAGATAAATTAATACACTGCATGTAGTTGCAAACGATGGGTTTATCTGAGATTGAGGTTCTGTGGGGTGTCTGGTGGAGTTTAGATGTGGTTTCAGGGAGTATTCTGATGGCTGACTGTGACACATTTATTGAGGTCAAGAGAGTTATGGGAACTAGAATGGATAGCTACAGGGTGATCTGCATTTTGGCAGTTAATTGTTTGCGAGCAATCATGGTCGTGGATAACTTACTTCTGGTGAGGATGACCTAAGTACTTGGATGATGGAGGCAGGTAAGCTATTGCTTTTGAGAAAATTGTAATGTTATTTACTGGAAGCCATTTAATATTAGCCACATTAGATTCAATTTAACTGTGTAAGCATGATTTGTTCACTTCGTGACGATGAAGGTATAAACAGCTAATGAAAACTGTGTAATGTTCAGACCTTTGCTGGAGTATGTAAACATGGTGAGAATCATATTATGCACATCCGATACAGGAAGTGGAAGGTTTCACAATGGAGGCAAGCTAGATTTGTTTGTTATTTACTATACCTGTACGGTTAAGCAGTTTGGTTGAGTTTTATGGGAAGACAGTAGGCTGGTAAACAGTAGCTAGGTCAACAAGGGCCCCGGTGCAAAAAAATTATTTTGGGCCCTTTTTGTTTTGTGTTGCTCGTAGCAGCCCCCCTGAGCAGTGAGGGGCTCCCTGTGTCTCAGGGTCCCCTTTAGACGATGGTAGAGCTAAAAAAAAGTCGCCACGCCAGTTTGCCGTGAAGGGTCGTGGGCCCTCTGAACTGCGCTTGGGGGCCCCCTGAGCGTAGGGGCCCCGGTGCACTGCACCGCCTAGCCCTATGGTAGCTACGCCCCTGCTGTTAACAGAGAGTAGTGGTGAGAGCGTGTATACATAGGAATTGCAAGAATTAAATGTAGTAAGTGGAAAGGAATAGATGACTATGAACATAAACAAGCTCTTCATTTCAGGCATATGGTTTAAGATTTTTTATTTTAATTTAATTTAATTGCAATGGAGCACACGCTCCGGTGGCAATTTCCCTACACATCCAACTTCCCCCTGTCCTGCACCCACCTACATTTGATAAATGAGTGAGAGATTGTAATAAGTTATGAATGGAGGTTTTGAGTAACATACCTCACACAGTGAAAGATTTTAATGGAAAAATACAGCTAAGTAGGATTGTGTACGAAAGTTGCCAGCTCAGAGATGCATGTTCCACCAACAAAATAAAACAGCACACATTTGTGTAAACTTTACACAGTTCACAGAAGGTAAGTTTGTCCATCATATCAATCATTCTGAAAAATGAGTTTTGAAAAAGTGATTTGTTCTTTTTCACTAACATTAGATGTTTTGAATCAAGCAACGTATTTTAATGTGCCTTAATATTTTGCCAGTCGCTAACCAGCCCCAGGGATGTAGCTAGGGGAGGGCTAAGTGGTGCCACGCACCGGGTCCCCCAAGCTCAGGGGGCCCCCCAGGTCACCCATCTGGCCTGGGGGCCTAAAATATATTTTTGCACCGGGGCCCTTGTTAACCTGGCTACACCACAGACCAGGTCATGGCATCAGATTTGATAATAATCTCAGCAGGTTGTAGGAGAAGGTTACACAATCCTTCATTTAATGATGAATGTGATTAGCGGCGTGACAGAAAACTAACAGAATTGGGTTACAAAACTTTGGTCAGAGCATTGCTTAAATATGGTGTAGTTTAGGACACACATTTTGGAAGTTGGAGGGCGTGCAAAAAAGATGAGCTAGATTTGTATGTGAAAATTATCGCAGCACTTAGTCAGTAATAAGTCCATCACAATATTTTGCAAAATATTTTTTTTTTAATTTAATTGCGATGGAGCGCTTCAATAGGATGTTTCTTATGAACTGATTTCATGGGCATAGGTATGTAGAAATGAACAGGGGCGTAGCTACTATGGTGCTAGGCGGTGCAGTGCACCGGGGCCCCTACACAGGGGGCCCCCAAGCGCACCTCTGGGGGCCTGCATTTCAGAGGGCCCACGCGCCTTTACGGCAAACTGGCGACCATTTTCTTTTTAGCTCTACCGTCGGTCTAAGGGGACCACAGAGACACAGGAAGCCCCTCACTAAGGGTCCTCACTGCTTAGGAGGGGCCCTAAACATTGCTCAGGGGCCCCCAGCCTCACTTCAGGGGTCCCCTACCAGCAACACAAAGCCAAGAAAAGGTTGCCTGAGGGTCCAAAATAATTTTTTTGCACCGGGGCCCTTGTTGACCTAGCTACGCCACTGGAAATGAATATTGATGGTAACGAAAAGACAAAATAATTTTTTATTTTTCTCTGCCATTAGTCGCGTATAAAGTAAACGGTGAAGGATAGCGTTCAGTGTACATATGTCTGAAACGCTGACAGGATTCGTCTGTTACAGTTGGCAGCATTGTTACCTTCGAACCCTCCGCCATGCTTCCACACGAGGTAGGATGCGTATCCCATGCCAGTGTACAGTCCCGTCCAAACGGGGGCGAACACGAATCTCGGAGGAGTCCACGACGGTTTCTTCAGGTCGTTATACCAATCCGAGCGGACAGCGTTCCTGAGAAATATCGCCCCTATCCAGGAACCAGCATTCGGGACAACACACCCTATCACGGCAGGGCACGATATGTGCATTGTTAACGTTTGGGAATGAATGTTAACTTTGTAGTGGTTTACGTCCCTGTGACTACCGAAACGAGACTGTAAAGCCTTGACCTTGCTGCCAGTAGGAGCAGGAAGTTATCAGACATTCCATTCACTCAGCCGATTACGTAAGCATTACGATGAGGTGAAGAAGAGTCTTAAAATAACAGCACTCTACCAGTGACATTTAAAAACTTGATCCTTCTTTCTCCGAATATTAGTGGTACACTTTCCTGTTTGCTTTAGCAACTTCACAAATTTACTTTAAATTAACTTTAAAAAGGGGAGAAATAACACGTCGGAGGAAAGCTAGTGATAACATGAAAACAGTATCTCTAAAAATATTGATGTTCTGATTTACTACCAGCTATCTTAAAATTCTGCGTTAATAACTGCACGAGCAATAGTTGCACCAGCAATAGTTGAAAAAAAATGTTATTCTCGTTCCTAAAGATATCGTGAAACAATTAAATCTGATGCCTAATCTAATAGATCCATTCAACATAGTACAAATGCATACTTCTCTTCTTTAGTTTGGTTGTGAAGCTGACAGCGTATCGTATATGTAACAAGAAATATTTCGGTTACACGACAAAAGATGAGGCAGGAGAAGGCTTAACAGGCAACAGAAAATTATCAGAAGAAGGAAGACTTTTTTCCTTAAGGTCATCAGAAGCGGGAGAGGACTGGTGGCAAGGAATTCGGCCATGGTCTTTTGCAGAAACCACTCCTATGTTCACCTGAAGTGATTTCGGGAAATAATGGAAAACCGAAATCAAGTTGACTGGAGGGGATTCCTTTCGAATTCCAGGATCCAGCTCAGGAATAAAGAAATGAGTCACGGAACACAAGTGAAAACATTGCCAAGTAAAACACAAATACTCGAAAACGTTCAGCTAACGGAGCGTTCATAAACTACGTGGCTCTGTCTTGGGGAGGAGGGGTTGGCTGAAATGCTACGTAGGGGAGGGGGGGGGAGGAGGGAGGGGGGTCCGAGCCACGTCACGTAGCTTTTCATTCATATTATTTCTCACAGTTAAAATGAGATATAGAACACATAACAGCATGTGAATATTTATTTCCATGATTTAATTATCTCCATATATTATTTACAATAGTCTGACAAACGAAAATAGTACAAAATATCTTCTGGAATCAATATCGGAAACAGCTGTGTGGAAAGGAGGGGGATTCACAGGAGGCCAAAATGGAGCTACGTCGTTTATGGACGCTTCCCTAAATATCAAGGTGACTTTAAGCGAATAATTTTATATTTAGAAGAGAGAAACACAAAATATAGGCTACTGCTTGAAATCTTGTATTCTACTGGTTATTAGAATCCTCCATCTTTTTAATGTAGATCTGTACGTTGGAGAAATTAAAATGAGTGCAAAGCAGGACGTATTTTGAGAAGTTGTAATGCTCATACAAAGGAAATAGCGTACAAAACACTAGTGCGTCCGCATTTGGAATACTGTTGTGGAATTTGGGATCCGTATTGCAAGGGATTGATTGACACATTAGAGAAAGTACAGAGAAGAGCCGCTCGATTCGTGACCGCTAGTTACAGTCCTTACGTAAGTGTCACAGAGCTGATACGTGGGTTGGGCTAGGATTGTTTGGCGGACAGACCACGTCGTTTTCGTTTGATTTTGCTGGAGACTATGCAAAAATCTTTAAGTTACGACTTACGAGTGCAACGAAATACTTCTTCCGCCAACCTATTTAGGTCGCAATGACAGGAGGGATAAGATTAGAGAAATAAGATGCTGTACTGATTCATTTATGTATTCCTTCTTTCCTCGTTCTGTTCGGGATTGGAATGCGCAGAATTAGGACTGGTGCTTAGCACCCTCTGCCACCCACAGTATTTGTGATTTGCAGAGTATAGATGTAGATGTAGAGTAGTTAGATTTGTCAGTGAATTTTTTGATGGCTTTACGCCTCGTCGACGTCGAGGTCATTAGAGGCGGCAGAGGATTTGTGTCAACAAGCGTGAAGGAATTCGCTCGTGATATTTTCAAGAACCCGTCCTGGCATTTTCCCGGATTAATCCCGGGAAACCGCCGGGGCCGGTTAGGGGTTCGAACCCCCATCCTCCCGAATTCCAGTTCCGAACCAGTATCGGTTTGTCCGCGGAAATTACCGTAAAATAAGTTCATTAACTGCCATAATAGATGAGCTGGTTGGAATTCACAGGCAAACAACATGCATGTAAAGAGAGTCCGAGCTTGAACGATGGCCTCGCATTCGAAAGGATGCCGGTTCGAAACCCCGCCCGACTATTCAGATTTCGGTTTTCCAATGTTTCCTGAAATCAATCCAGGCGAATGCCGGAATGGTTCCTTTAAAAGGCCATGAATTAATTTCTTCCTGTTCCTTGCCCCCAGTCATTTCCCGCTTCTAATGGCCTTGACAAGGTGTAAAGCAATAAAGAAAACAAAAGAAGATCTGGATGGATAGGCCTACTGGCAAAGATTTACAATTAGTTTATAGAACGCGAAAAGAGGGCCAACTCTACAAATTAACTCTTCATTCTAGTCACAACTATTTATAGGTCAGCGACTAGAACAAGTTTAAGAGGAAAGGACTTGTATAACCCATCTCAAACAGCGAAATAATTTATGGTAAAAATGCATATAAAGTAAATGTGCAGGAAAACTGTCAGTGTGAAATACGCTCTATAGTAATTAAAGTAGTAAAAATTCTGCCATATTTTTTTTTCAAATATCCATGTCTGGCTGTTTTTGTCTCGAACTGCAAAGAAATAGCGGATGGGGTGGTATATTTTCCACCAGCGAAATACTGTTACAGACCTGTTGAAATTTGGATTCACTGCTTCCTTATTAATGTCCTCTTCACGTTTTGCACTCTCCTTTTCCGGAAATTCGCCACCAATTAAATTAAATAGCTTTAAATCAGAATTATGGCAGTATGTGCACATACGATGGACCTAATTCTTTCGTCAGACAGCTACAAACTTTAGGCGTGAACCCGCCCTTACACCAGCTAGCTTTAGTGCCTAAGGCGGAATTTTGATAGGAGAGCGAAATAGAAAAAAAAAATACTCTTTTGAAAATTCAAATCTAACATTTGCACCGAAGAGCGAAATGTACATAACGAATCAGGCGGATAGGTATATTGGGTGTTGCCTCCTATAAATTCTGACGACTCAACTTCTGCACTTAAGTAACATCACTTCCAACATTGTTGCCGAAGGCAAGTACAGCTTATTCCAATTTAAAATTCTAATCTAGTAATACGTTCCTTACCAATCTAGAAATTTTTTTTTTAGTAGCATATGAAAGTAGACTATTACCTTCGAATCCTCCGCCGTCAACCCAAACCAGGTAGGAAGCGTATCCCATGCCGGTGTATAGTCCGGTCCAGATGGGACCGAAAACACGTCCAAATGTCTCCTTCTTGGGACACCATGTAGGTTTTTTCAAGGTGTCCCACCAGCCCGGCTGGGCATACCGTCTCATCAAGTAACCCTCGACCCATGCCCCGGCGTTAGGAAGGAGGCAGGCTCCGACAGCACGCCAGTCTACAGACCAGCCCGCGTTATTATTTGTCCCTTCTACAGGCTCAGACATTGCTTATTTCCTACGATACACCGGTACGCAATAAGCAGGTGTGCGAGACTGCCCTGGCAGTAGAAAACCGACCTCCAAATTCTTACTCAAACATCACCGTGTTAAACGAACAACGGAGAAAAATTAACAGTGATTAGGCCTTGAGGAAAGGTGACTTCACGCGAGGAGTAACTTCCCGGCGTCGCCCACAGATGGCACGCAAGTCCAGTAAAGCAATGGCAACCGATATCGCCGCTAAAAGCGGATCGCAGACATGCTCATAAGTCAACTCGCGACAAGCAGAATCTTTCACTTGCATCAACAACTGGAACATGCAATAAAATATACTGATTAATTTGTTAAAAAATATGGTACCTTCGAACCCGCCGCCGTCCCTCCACACCAGATAGGAGGCGTAACCCATACTGGTGTACAGGGTTGTCCAAACAGGTCCGAATACCCAACTCGGAGGCCGTATAGACGGTTTCTTCAGTTTTTTATACCAATCAGTGGTGAGTGTGCGATTCACGAAGACTCCTCCAAGCATGCCGCCCAAATTAGGCAGCAAACATGCACCCACCGCCTCAAACACGATCCTCAGCTGGCGACAAATCTGCGCCCATTTATCTTCATTTGTCGTCAGAGATGTAGTACATGAATAAGTAACCTGTACAAAGAAATCAAACAGGGATGCTGGAAGCGAAATGAAAGGGTAGTTTCATACTACCATACAAAAAATAAAGCAGATGTCATCGCAAATAACTGTTTATGTGTATCATCCGTGCCACGATAAAAGTATGCTCTCGGATTGAAATAAATTTTATTAAAAAAAAACTGATCTTGCCGATAACAAGAGGATAAAAAAAACATGTTAAAAATCTGTTGTTTCACTAACAAAACAGGATCCATGATTTATCAAGAAATTAAATTACTACAGAAATATTAATTTTGAGACACACTGACTAAAGGTTATTTTTATTAATTCCGATAACCCATTCTCTCCCTGGCTAATTTTCTTATCAATCCGTTTATGCCTGTGATACACTTTAAATTCTGTCACTGTTTAATGTATGTTGTTTATCGTCTCCCTTAAGACACCACCTCTCTTAATTAGAGACAGTAATGCTATGTTACCAGGAAAGTGGTAATCAGGATAGAAACATGTCAGAACCTTTCTTGACTAAGTTGGGATACTGTCGGACCTACTTTAAGGGAATCAAATACATTAGTTGGGGAATTAAAAGAAGAGCAACTATATTAATTTGTGTAAATTACTACAGAAACCATTTGGTAATTTTGATAAAAGAACTTGGCTTGGAATCTCTGGAAGACAGGAAGTGGATGAAGACTGCTGTGAATGTACAGTATGTACAATGGATGGGTAATAAGAAATAATAAAGAAGAATAAAAAGTAGTATATGGAAGAGAAGAGAAGGCTTAACTATTAAGTATAAGGGTGTGGGAAACTTTTTATTTGTATGTCATGAATTGGAATAAATTATTGAGAGATACACTAAAAAATTCATTGAAAGAATTTAAACTGATAATTTGTGTAGGCGTTTAAGAAATGACCGCCCAGGCAGGTGTTCAATAACAATTATTAATAATATTAATAAAAAACTACATATGAAACTTCTCCATTGCCTCATGCCTGAAGCATAGTCCTCTGTTATCTTCATCATCATTAACGTTGAGGACCATCTCCAGTTTCCCAGGTGTGGTTTACAAGCACTCCTGACGATCGTCTTCCACTGTTTCTTGTCTAGAAATGTTTCCTTGTCCATAATAGATTAGCAGTTCCAGCCTCTTCTCTCGATGTCCTCCTTTAGTTGGTTTGTCCTTCTTCTTCTTGGTTTTCATATTGGTCTTTTGCACGTTATACTTAAGTCTTCATTCATTGTACTGTCAGGCTTCATTGCCAACAGATGTTTTATATACACACACTGCTCTCTGTCCATCTCCTGCCTTTCAGTGACTCCGATGATAGTTTCTTTATCAACGGCCAAGTTTCTGGTAACTGTCGAACCACAAAAATCTGTGTTACATCAACAATGTGCTGACTGTATATCATCACCATTATCATTATTTTAAATGTTTCCACTTTTGCAGGTCATCTGGGACATCCTCGTTCCAAGGCAGTGCTTACTTTCAAGCGAGTTTCCACCACCTACTGGCTTGCTAGGCCTGTCACAGTTTTTTTCAGGTAGCAGATGTGTTGCCACCTATCTATGAAACATGTAAGTTGTGTTCTGTGTGATAAATGTTATTTTGTTGGTGAAATGTATAGTTTATATAGGCAGAGAAGCCCTAGCTGACTGCGGAAAACTGCAATCAGGAAAACCAGTACGCAGAGACAGGACTTTAACCTAGTCCTGAGTACTTCTCCGATCCAGTGTCGTGGTACTTTAAAATCTGCAGCCACACTGGTGAGGATGTACTATATTTCTGGGTCAAAATTCTTCTGAAATAATTTCATAAAATAAACTGTATGACATCATCATACATATAAAAACTTTGACCTCATTAAAAATTGAAACAAAAGCCTTAAAATGAAGAATGATACTACTAAGTTCTGATCACTTGGGAAACAGGGATCAGTATTGTGGTTGGAAGTTAAAATAAGAAGAATTTGTAATGCAACAGGTCAACAACAGATCTCATTTTCACTGCTCAGATGATCTTGGGAAAACATTGGGGGAGAAGTTATCTTTATTTTATTAGATATTGAAGAGGCCTATGACAGCATACCTAGAGATAAAATTTGGGAATGTATGTCCAAACGAAAGGTACCAACAAACTTGATCACAAAAGTTAGAATGCCTTATAAGAACTGCCAAAGCTACATCGAAATTGAAAACTGCTATTCAGACTGGTTTGTGACAACCAAAGGTGTTCAGCAAGATAGCACATTATAGCCATTGTTGTTTATCATTGTAATAGACAAAGTAATGAAGAGAGTAAAACAGCAACTCAACATTGCATTTGCAGTGAACATCTGGAATTTGGCCGCAAAATAAGCCACACAAAAACAGTGGTAATGGCTGTAAGCAGGCAGAATATGAAGCCTGTTATTTATCTCGAGGGAGAAAAATTGAATCAGGTTGATAAATTCAGTACCTTGGTAGTAAAGTGACAGTCAATCCCAGAACAAAATTACCAATAGGGTACAAAAAGGAACCCAGATCTACCATCAAGTTAGGAACATTCTGTAGGACAAGCATAGCCAAAATGTCACTTCTTACCTATTACAACATACAGCCTGGAAGTATGTACCACTACCAGTAGAGATGAAAATAGACTCCAGGCAGCTGAGATGAATTTCCTGAGATCAATGGTACAGAAAACCTGAAGAGACAAGATCAGGAATGAAGTGATCCAAAAACAGATCCCAATCGATGGCTGGGACATGTCTAGCAATGTGAACAGCGAGGATATGGCTGGAAAAAGAACTGAAGGGTATAAAAGACCAAGAGGCCGGCCCAGAAGGAGATGGACTCATCTCGTGAAACTGGACCTACCAGAGAAAGGTGCATCATGGTCTAGAATCCAAGAAAAGGAAACATACTTGGACAGGTAAAGGTGGCGAATGCTCTTACATCACATCCGGGAAACTGGAGAGGGATGAAGATGAAGAACAATTTGTAAAAATTTGAGCTGAATATGACAGTAATTAATGAATAAAAAAGAACTGATTAAGAGACTATGCCCGCCCTATTGTCTGAGTTGGTTGTGGCGCCGTGATGGTGTCCGGCGCTGACACGGGGTTAGCTGGTTCCAGTCCTGGTGGTGGACTTGGCCGGCAGGGTAGCAGAGGTGGTGGTGCACGATTCCTAACAATCAGTATATATGGTTAGCCCGCCCCGTTGTCTGAGTTGGTTGCGGCGCCGTGATGGTGTCCGGCGCTGACACGGGGTTAGCTGGTTCCAGTCCTGGTGGTGGACTTGGCCGGCAGAGTAGCAGAGGTGGTGGTGCACGATTCCTAATCACCAGATGGTGCACCAAAGTCCTGGGTTGATTCCCAAACCTTTCCACAGTATGGAGTGGTGGTACATGGCATTGTTGATGGTGATTCACCCATTGGGTGGGGACGTTAATCTTGAAGCACTTTCGGAAGAGTGGCCTGAATAGGCCGGGACCAGGTTTATCTCTCTTCTTTTTTCTCTCTCTCATGCACAACACACTAAACACACGAACGATCACAGGCAACAACACTTAGGAACACTGTCACAAGCAAAGGGAAAACACCCCAGATTTATCTCCCAAAGTTCATAAACACTCCCCATGTTAACCTCATACACACGGACTCAGGTATGGACACTATACAAGTACATAAATATTTTAATAAATTTAGAAAAAAAAATGTAGAAGTTTACAGACAGCTATCACTTGTAATTCATTACAATTAACACAGTAAATAATTAATAACAATCTCTTTATAAACTCATTTGTGTGGTGTTTTTCCTATTAGTCAGCTTATTAGATACAAAGATAAAAATCTAAAGACTAATTATGATTATAGGATGGGATCAGAATTGCTTGTTGAAGACTTGAAGTTTAAATATCTTGATAACAAACTGAACTGGGCAGAGCACATTGGACAGGTGGTAGGAAAAGGTTTCAAAATCCTGCACTTGTTGAAGAGTGTGATGAGGGGATGTACGAGAGAAGTAAAGGATTTTGGTTACAAAACTTTAATCAGACCATTGGTTGAATACGGTGGTGTTTTCTGGGACCCACATTTTGGTTATCAAATACAGGAGTTGGAGGGGGTGCAAAGAAGAGCAGCTAGATTTGTTTGTGGAAATTATCGCAGGACCCGATCAGTAACTGATATGATAAAGGGGGTGGGTTGGGAGTCATTGGAGGAAAGGAGGAGGGTGAAGAGAGTGCTGGGAATGTACAGGGAATATGTTGGTGATGGGGCTTGGAGGGATATTGGTCAAAGAATAGTGCAGGAAAGATCACCATGACCACAAGATGGCACTCGATTTCATGTGTAAGGGAGTGGGAAAATTTTCTTTTGTTGGTAAGGATGTCAGGCTGGAAGATGTCCTAGATGATGATGATGGTAAGGGTGTCGGGAACTGGAACAAATTACCAAGTGAAGTGATTAATAATTTAGCAAAAATGTTTAAGGAATTTAAAATTAAAATTTTTAAATTGGAAAAGGTAATGGGGGAGGAATTTAACAATCCATTATAAAAGAAATTTATTTAAAAAAATAGTATAAAAATTGATAGTTAGATTACTAGCAGAACTGCCACCAGAGAGTTTGCTCCATTGCAATTAAAATTAATAATAATAATTAAGGATTGCAATTTATTAAAAATATTATGTGTACTAACAAAATAATAAAAAAGAATTTTAGTTTACTGAGAATACCTACATCATTGTCACATTCCATTTGCTTTTTCCTTTCTTGATAGATTCAGCCCCTACATATAGTGATCACATGGAATCCAATCCTTTATTTGTTTGTCCTGTAATATGACTGGTGGTTGGTTGAATTAATTTATTTATTCAGCAGGTTTCTATCACATCAAATCTTTTATTATGGAAGGATATAGAAAATAAACTTATCAAAGACGAAGGCAGGAGGGCTGACACAAAAACATGAATGTAGTTTATAATATTTTAGTCAAAAAACCTAAGTCAGGTTTGATATGAGACTGTGGTTGTTCTTAATGCACACATATCTGATCACCCTGCCACATTTCTCAACTCTACCATAGCAAAGGTATCTTACCGGAATACTGTAAAGTGTGTAAGTGTTTGTCCTGACACTCCAGCCTTCATCTGTGGTTTATTTTCTTTATCCTTCCCTATTTTCATTGCTTAACAGCAGTTTTATTGTCATGATTATAAAAAATTATTATAAGCATTATTTTCTTTTGTTTTGTGTAAGAATTAAAAGTAATGTATGGAAGAGAAAAGATAAACGTGTCCAAAAGCTGGCACTCCATTTCAGGAACCAGGGTGAGGTAAGATTTTCTTTTGTAGGTAAGGGTGTCAGGGATTGGAATAAGTAACAAACAGAAATGACGAATAATTTACCAAGTTGAAAGAATTTAAAGTTTAAATTTGTAAAGGGCAAAAGTAGGTGGGTGCAGGAAAGGGGGGGAATGGGTGGCTAGGGAAATTGCCACAGGAGTGTGTGCTCCATCATGTTGGATGAGTATTTTGCTCATAAGTAGAGTTCGGATCTTTTGACAAGTCATATTTTTGCCTGCCTTCTGTTTGAGCTGTAATGCTGAATTAAGCACTGACTGAACATTCCTGATTGTATTTAAATGTATTTTATATAGCATATAAATGCACATTCAGGCCATTTTCCTAGTTTTGTTCATAGTACAATATTTTGAGGAAAAATCAGGTGATTTTTTAGTAGTGCCAGGAATTCACTAAAGTTATAGATGATAAGAAAATGAGGTAACAGTTCTTTTCTGTAAATCTTGTTAAATTAAAGTGATTTTAAATTTAATTTCCCAATGGTGCAGTGAGTGCACAGAAGCAAATTATGCTGTCTGCACAAAAGCGACACTACTAGATAAAATAAACGATGTATAATTGAGCATGTTTTGATGTATAGTAAAATTAAATTTTTGGTCATATTTTGTAATTTTCTGTCATATTAACCAGTTTTTAAGATCATATTTGAATGCATATTTCTCTACTTTTTTATCATAAAGATCCTACTTATAAGTATCCATATTATTATTAAAATGAAGATGCAGACTTGTTACATACAACATAACTGTGGAGACAGAGTGCAGAATCTTATCCCAATTAGTTTGACATCAGTGGTGCACAAATCAACAGCTTGATATTAAAACCAAGCGTGGTGGTGTAATGGCTAGCGTTCTGGCCTCGCATTCAGGAGGACACGGTTCGAATCCCCATCCGGTCATCCAGATTTGGGTTTTCCATGGTTTCCCAAATCACTCCAGGCAAATGCCGGGATGCTTCCTTCAAAAGACCATGGCTCAATTCCTTCCCATTCCTGCCCCCCATCCTTTCCCGTCTCTGAAGATCTCGCTGTTAGAGAGACGTTAAGCAGATTAAAAAAAAAAATTTGATATTAAACCATGTCAGGACTGTCTGCAGTTAAGGAAAGTGGTTTGAAAATCAGCAGCAGAATTTAGGGGTTGTTATTCAAGTGATTCTCAGTGTGCTATATTTAACCTTTTTTCAGATGAAATGGACAAGGATCAAGCTGGCAGCATAGCAATGATCTTAAAGAGTCAGAGAGTGGAGAAAGGGATTTAAACCATCGGGGTGAATTGGGATATCTTTTGTTGGGTGGAGCAATTTTTAAAAGTGGGTCAGAGTACAAAATCTGGTAGCAAAATGAGAACACGTCTGTTGGGACCATCGCTATCATTATTACAATAAATTATTTTGTTGTTTGTTTACATTCAGAAGTAAGACAGTTTACAGACAAAACATGTAGCAGAAGAAAATTAAATGTAAGTAACAAAGCATAACAAAAATAACTCATTTTTCGTATGGAGAAAATTGGGCTATTTGGTACATTCCATGACATGCGGTAAGTTGTGGAGTGTGCACATCTTCTTTGCCAAATGGTCCAGTTCTCCCTATATGAGTAGGTTTTAAACCAAATATTGGTATGCTTTTTACTTCTCACATGTTGTATATTTGTCACAGCTCACCAACCTACAACTTTGATTGATGGGTTATTTTCCATATGTTTTGTTATTTATTTTTCCTAAAAGCCCTTCCTTTTGCTTAGTATCGTTACAATTAAATGAAAGGATTATATAAAGCTGCACATCACAGGGATCTGCACATCATATACACTTGGAAGGGTGAGCACTGAATCAAGATCAGTAGCAAACAGAGTTAGCTAATTAAGCACACAGACAGGAAACAGGCTTCATGCAATCAAAAAATAGAGAATTGTTTCTAGAAGGCATAAAATAAATATAAAGAAATTCCATTTGGTAATAAACTCTGGGCAGGCACATTGAAGAGGTGGTAGGGAAATAGTTCAGTCCCTTATCTATCAGAGAGGGTGATAGTTTGATGCATCGGGGAAAAGTTAATGAAGTTAGGAATTTTAACATTGATGGCAAGTATAAATACACATTAATGTCCATTGTAGTCACCAATTATACTCTATTTCATACAAATAGCAAAATTCACAATTATTACATTAGAAATAAATATGAACTTCACAAGGATTACCAGTCGTCATTTGTTCAAAAAGGGAATATGTACCTCCAATAAGTTCCCTACATATCTTAAATGTCTGGCAGGTGATAAGATTAAAATCAAGGAAAAAACCGAAATAATTTTTAACTCACAATTCCTTCTACTTCACTGAGGAATCTACAAAATAATAGCCAGTAGTTTGTTTAAATGTAGCTGATACAATTATTGTACATATTATTACGTGACAGAGCATCTTCTGGTGTATACATCAATTTGGCTATGCATTTGTTTATCTGTAAGTTAACAGCTTTCCATATTCCACAGAGCCAGTCTCTTATGTTCAGATCTTTGAAAAATGAATGTATTGTATAAAAGATTTTGGAGAGGTCCTTACATATAATCTAAAGTATGCAAGTCAATTAGGATTATCTACATAGAAACTAATGGGAGTGCAATGGAGAGAACGTAAATCTGTAACAAGAAGTTATTGCATAAAACATTCAGTAACTTAAATGATAAATGAGATAGGCTCGGAGTCATTAGAAGATAGGAGAAGAATGAAGAGTGTAATGGGTGTGTGCAAGATGAAAATCAGCTATAAGACCTAGGTTTACATGTGAAAAATTGGTAGTAATATGTGCTCAGGAAATGATGGCCATGACCGTAACCTAGTGCTTAAAATAAAGCATAAGAGAGCTGCAAAGACAGGGCAGTGAGGGACAGAATAAATTATCTAGAGAGAAGATGAAAACCACCCTAAACCTGCAGTCAGGATGACCAGAATGCACGAGCCAGGTCTCAAACCTCCTTGCTTCAGTGCAGTTGTCTCTTAAAGTGGGCGGATTTCTTTTTATATTATTATTCTGATTATTTATATTTTTTACCCATTTTTTGTTACTAGATGCCTGTCTTCTCGGACACAGTTTTTTCTAATTTATGACAGCATAATTATTTATTAATATTATTAATAGTAGTGGAGCTTATGTCCCAGTGGAAATTCCTTTAGGTATTTTGTTCCAGTCCTTTATTCCCATTCCTACAAATAAATTTCTAATTTATTATTATGGTCTCTGCTTCCCAGTCACATGCCATTTCCAAATTCTCTCTCCCCCCTCCCCCCCCCCCCCCCCTCGTATTGATCCAGGTCTCATTATCAGTACACCGGTAACGTATGTTTTGTATATGCCCACAATTCTTCTCACCTGTGCTATATCCTGCAATGACTTCCAACCAAAATCTTTAATCGTTTTAGTTACTGAGTGCACCCTTTGGTAATTTCTGTAGACAGATCTAGGTGCCCTCCTTTACATGTCCTCAAAATCCAATATTTGATATCCATATCACACCACAGTACTTTAGCAAGGGCCTGGTCAAAGTCTTGTAACCCATTTCTTTTACTTTCCAGCTACATCCTCTCATTGATAGGTATTTATGCCTTCAACAAACAATTTACCTTCCACTGAATAATCAGACAAGACATTTATTTTCATATCTATATACCTAATAAGTTTACTCTTTTTATCAATTATCTTAGTTCTGTGCTTGTCCTGTGTCCACCACCACATTTAAGCATAGGCTACCTAGACCCTACCTAGGGGCCCACAAAGCCTAAATGCGGCCCTGCCCAGATCTCATTGCTCACAATCCTCTCTCAATTTTGTAGTTCCAAGTTAGGTACTGCACATTTTTCTGTGTTGTTTATTTCTTTACTTCTTTCTATTTACTTAATAGATGTAAGGCAATTATCACCATCCATTTTGATAGACTAACCTCTTTGGTTTGTATATTTAGTTTGGGTGGAGTGTAGATAAATTCATAAAAGCTATATTTATTGTGATTACATCACTTGAACAGTTTTGGTAATAGTCTGATTTAGTTACAAGGCAACTTTTTCAATTACATATTATAAACAGACAAATGGAGGAGGAGACTGATGTTAAATCAAAGGAAAGGATTTTTTAAAAAGTGAAATATAGTTTTGTCTTTTATAACAAACGTTTAAGACGACATTATTATTTTTTTTTTTTTTTAAATTTCCAAATTGTGAACAAATTTAAAAGTTGTGGCTTTTGTTTGATTTTATCCTCACTAATCTGACTAGTGTAAATAGTAATTTGAAATACAATATGCTGATAACTAAAAGCAGATAAAAGTGAAAATAATAGAACTTACACTATAGTGCTTTACACGAAAGTCAGTTTTAAGACTATTAATCATCTCCTCTGGGTGTTAATGATAATTGGGGTCTACTGGAGATCGCGATTCCGCTACAACAACATATAGTAATATCGTTGGAATACTGATGTAGTCAGTCGCAAGACGTATTATTATCAAGCAGTAATTCCGTTGTAATACAGCCTGGACCATTATTTTCAAGCACAAATTAGGTTGTAATACAGCCTGGACCAGTATGAAACCGTTAAACGTACTTAGGGAAGAATTTATATTGGAGTCTTGCGTTTGACCACTGCAGTATTATGATGACAACTCCTGGTGGAATCGCGATCTCCAGTAATCCCGATAATTGTTAGATTAGATTCCTAAAATATATATACATATATTTTTTGGGGATTACCATACAATACATTCATTTTCCATTGATGCCACAATAAGAGACTGGCTCCGTAGGATGTGAAAAGTTGTAAATTTACAGATAAACAGTTGCATAACAAAATAATAAGTATACCAGTACATGTACAGTCATAGCATACATGGTACATTAAACAATTCCATAACAAAATGATACATACTGTACACTAGAAGATGTACAGTCATAGCATACATGGTACATTAAAAAATTGCATAACAAAATAATACACACACCAGGAGATGGTCAGTCTTAGCATACATGGGTCTACTGGAGATCGCGATTCCGCTACAGCAACATTCAGTAATATCGTTGGAATACTGCTGTAATCAGTCGCAAGACGTATTATTTTCAAGCAGTAATTCCGTTGTAATACAGCCTGGACCATTATTTTCAAGCATAAATTAGGTTGCAATACAGCCTGGACCAGCATGAAACCGTTAAATGTACTTCGGAAAGAATTTCTAGTGGCGTCTTGCATTTGACCTCTTCAGTATTATGTTGACAACTCCTGGCGGAATCGCGATCTCCAGTAATCCCGCATACATGGTAAAATAATTATGTAAACTACATTTACACAAGCTACTGGCAGTTAATTTTAGATACCTTAGAAATAAATTCTTCGACTAAGCAGTAGAACTAATCTCAGTTCTCAATAACGATTGTCAACAGAAATATATACAAAGGAAGGAAGAAATAATTTTATCAAGAAATAACTTCGACACTTAATTTCATCGCAGTCAAGCATTGGGTAGCCGATTTGTTTCGGCCTCACATTTGGTTCGTATAAATTCAGTCATTTATTAATACGAAACAGTAATAAACATTCAGTATCATCTAATGAATCATTAAATATATATTATACGGAATTTTAATCTATGAAGTAAAAAATACAGAATAACCTCTATTTGTGCTTTGTTTACTTATCACTCTGAATTGACATTTAAATAAGGTAGCAGCATATGGCACAGTTTCAGCTGTCACAATACTAGGAATAGCCAACATTATCAAAGTAGATCAGGATTGCATAAAGTAATTTTCAACTCATGATTTAAAATTAAATACAAAAATCTCTATTTATGACATCAATTCATGTTATTTGACTACTATGGGCAAAGGACGATGTCACTCTTTTAACAACAATTCTGAGTGAACAGTTTTGGCTGTTGGTATTAGTGGTTGGCTAACCTGCAACATCGTTCCTTTTCTGTTACTGGGCTGCACTTCTGGGGGCATCGGGGGGATATATATACAAATAAATATAGTGTCGTTCATGGTTTCTTTTCGCATTTTTTTCATACAGATTGATTCGATTATTGCACAGTGTAATGTTCTTCCACTTGTTAAACAGTGATATTCGTAGGACGTGAGTAGCATTAATTAATGTAGTCTTTTGGTCCTTTAATGCTTTCTAGGGTTGAACGGCCTTGAATTTTCTCGACAGTTTGAGGGTTAATAGTTTAATGTTTTAGTGAAATATAATTTGTTATCATGTAGTGTTATGTAATTTACGACTGTTCGACAATGTGTCAAGTTCAAAGTTAATACCTCTGCTGCACAATGCAACTGTTCCATTCATTTGAAGGTCTTACCTACTTTTAACCCATATGGGCAGAACATGTTTAATATCGTCTTAAAGTGTCAGCCTACAGTGTACTGTTTTCTGTGCAGTGATAAGTGTTTTGTCATCGCAGGATTTTGTGCAAGTGATCGGATAACGTGGGAGTTCGTCCGGATTGAGAAGTCCCTTGCGAGCGACCTTGCATCACCTTTGGCTGCCCAGCTGTGTGTCAACTGATGAGAATAGTTCTATGTTCCGGTGAGTGAGACAATTGAACTTCCTTTGCTTTTGTTATCATGAAAAACTCACGTATTACGTTCGGAGAGACCCCCTGTGTCAACAAACGCGGGCTAACCTAAATGCAACGGTTCCAAGGTTTTACCTACATTTACTTGTCCCAAATATCTCGCCAGTCTTGAGCGACTCGACGCTCGGAAGAGTTCAGAGACAATTTATTTTCCTCAGAGTGTGTGATTTGCGATTGTAATGTTGACAAACGCTTATGAATTTTTCAAAGTGACTTTGTTTTGCATAGCAGCAGCTCTGACCTCGTAAGTTTCGCCCTGAATCACTTTCTTTGGTGTCTCTTGATTTTTTATTTATTTTTTGTTAATTTTTTACATTTGTTGAATGAGATACAGTTTTAGTTTTTGCTTTTTCACTTTACAACAGCTTGTCTTCAGTCTAGGAAGTAAATTTTAAATTGTTTAGTAACACAATATGACATCTCTTTTCTCTGATTTATTGTAGTTACAAAAAATTTACTTTCATATTCTACTTTATACTGTTATATCGTGTTTTCTTAATTTAAAGCCTATTATACAAAATGAATGCAACTCTTTGGAACCTAAATAGTACCAATAAGAGAGATTTTTTAATTTAATTTAATTTAATTGCAATGGAGCACAGGCTCCGGTGGCAATTTCCCTACACAGCTATCTTCCCCCTATCCTGCACCCACCTACATTTGCCCTCTACAAATTTTTTCTTTAAATTCCTTCAAAGTTTTCGGTAAATTATTCATCGTTTCTCTTGGTAACTCATTCCAATCCCTGACACCCTTACCTAAAAAAGAGAATCTTCCTACACCCTTGTGGCTGAAATCGAGTGCCAGCTTGTGGTCATGGTCATCTTTTCCCTTCCATGCACTACTTTTCATACCTACTGCAATATCTTTCCATGCCTCATCACCAGTATATGCCCTGTACACTCCCATGACCCTCCTCATCCTCCTCCTGTCTTGCAATGAATCCCATTCCAGCTCCTTTATCATATCCGTCACTGATTGCATTCTGCGATAATTTCCAGAAACAAATCTAGCAGCCCTTCTTTGCACCCTCTCCAACTCCTGTATTTGATACGTAAAATGAGGGTCCCATACTACACTACCATATTCGAGCAATGGTCTGACCAAAGTTTTGTAACCCAATTCCTTGACTTCTCTCGTACATCCCCTCATAACTCTCTCCAACAAGTGCAGAACTCTGAAACCTTTTCCTACCACCTGTCCTATGTGTCCTGCCCAGTTAAGTTTGTTATCAAAAGTAATTCCAAGATATTTGCATTTCAAGTCTTCAGCAAGCAATTCTTTCCCCACCTTATATTCATAATTAACCTTTTGTTTTTTATTTGTGTATCTAATAAGCTGACTCTTCTTTGCATTTATCTTCATTCCATGTTTACTAACCCAATTAGATATCCTGTCCAGATCACCCTGCAACTGTTTACAATCCTCTATCGTTTTGATTCTTTTATACAGCATTATGTCATCTGCAAACAATCTAATTTCAGATAGTAAACAGGCAACACAATTATTCATTAGAATAATGAATAGCAATGGTCCCAATACGCTACGAGATGGGCGGAAATGTATGTAGTTAGCTGTCACAGTTAGTGTAAACAAAATATCTGTGTGCATTTTTACTACTACTACTTGTTTAAATATAATGATTGCTGCGCTTTGATAAAAAACAATAAAGGAAACTAGCATTGAATATATCTTGTATTTGCACGGTAATTGCGAACTTAAATTATGGCTGGTAAAATTCTTTCATATAATGTACTAAATGGACTAAATGAAATATATACATCAACTTAAAAAATGAGAAAACATTCAATATTCTGGATAATAATTGTTTAGTAATAATATTTATTTATAATTTATCTTTTCATTTGGTTTATTGCATACCTTACAAGAGCAGAATACAGAATGTTCTTAACTTGGATTGTGACAGTTTTAAGATCATCTTTGGTCTTTAGTTGCTGAAACTTTCACTATTTTGAGTTTATTTTATCCACAAGAGTCTGTAATAACTTGTTTAAGCATAGATACATAATAATAATTGTTTACTTTCTTTACTTTTGTGTTCTGCTGCAAAATACTTGAACAGACCATTTCATAAGCCACAATTTGCCTATAAATGGAAGTTATGCTCTTCACCATTCTCTTTGCTAGATGGCAATTGGCTTTTAAAAACTGCATGTTTCATTGTAAATATGTCCCTGCTTTTCAGAGGAAAACTGTAAAACCAACAGCTAAAAATGAGTTATTTTAAGTATTGAAATTATATAACATTATTGAATTGTAATTTGGATATAAAAGATTGTGTTAAGTTTCTACTGGATTTTGTTGGCTTACCAATGATGAACTGAGAAGTTAATTGGAAGAACTTAAACAGTTTGAAGATTTATAAAAAAATGTATGCATGCTGTTGTTGAGGAGATTTGAATGTTTATAATCTGGGAACCTGATTTCTAGGCAGCTTTAAGGGCTCGTATAGATTTACACAATTCACTCATATTTCTGCTTGACCTTTGACTTGTTTCCGAGGCTTGAGACAAAAGCTGTTTTTATTCCTGAAATGTAGATGAGGCCAAGGGCCACTATGACAAATCCTGTTTCTTTGTAGAGAACAATAATTTCTCATCCTTACAATAACTTAGCTGCTATTGTGCAAATGAAATTAAGATCACTTGTGGTTAACATTTTAGTTTTGTGCCAACTTGATTAAATTACAAATTAGTTGTGCCTACTGATGGACAGCATGGGCACCGGCAGGATTACTTTAAGGGAGGTGCATCTGTATCTTCTTTATACACTATATATATATAACACTTATTAACTAAGGATACTGAGTTTATTGACAAGGCGTTGAACAAATTTGGACAACAACCTAGGCACTTTAAATTATTATTCAAACAGTGAGTTTAATAATAAATTTTTGTTTATTAATCTTTTTCTGTGTATTTTATTTGATGGCAGGGGGGTGCAAGTGCACCCCCTTGCACTTCCCTCCCGGCGCCCATGATGAACAGTCACGAGGTTTTCAATGAACGAACGGTTTCATAATACTGACCTCTGCACTATGAAAATTTTTGTATCCTTTTCTGTAAAAGTATAAATGTTACGTCTGTTAATAGGTAAAAATGTTTGGTTCACTTTGAGGTTCACAATAACAGTGGCATTGCTTTCTTCCACGTATATAACATCACAGATTTGAAAGATACGCTCTTTGTCTTTGTAAATTCTTCAAGTTAAGTAAAAGAGGACTTACATAAAACATAGAGCTGCACCATTTAATCAAATACAAGATATGTGATACCAAAATATATCAGTGAGTGGTGAGAATATGGATAGTTATGTTTCTTGCCTAATACAGACAATAGTAGTTTTAATGGTACCGTGAACTTGGTATTGCCTAGTGTTTTTGGCTGTGTTAGTCATTTCATCTTGCATTACCATTCCACCCCAGAATTTTAAGGTTTGGTGGAAATTAAAACAAGTTATTAGGTTAATATGATAAATAAGACTTTCCTGGCGTATTTTTGATATAAAGTCTTCGTGGGTTGTCCACCGGATAGTATTATCGAAAGACAAGCTTTCGCCGGCTCGCTCTGCTGCCATCGTCAGGTCCATTGTACATATATGACAATATTCTCTGGTGGAGAACCTGCGAAGACTTTATATCAAGTTCTTAGGTTCTTGGGAAAGACGTGTAGGCAACTGTTCATTTCTAACAGAAACATTTAACGAGAAAATAATAGAGTTTGTACTCTGAAATAAAATGTACTTGTACTGAGGCCAATATAGGTTAAACAACATAAAAATCGTAATATACATCAACAGTAATAATTAGCAGGAAACAATTTTAAGGATATGAAATAAGGAAGGATATGGAAATTGAGCCTAACACTTGCCATAGATGATGGTGTCTGGGTATGACAAACATAAAAAAGACAAAGGGTCTATTGGAGATTAAGATTCTGTTATGATGGCATAATACTGCTGTAATCAATTGCAAGACAAGAATTTTCAGACAATAATTCTGTTGTAATACAGCCCGGACATTTATTTTCGAGCAGAAATTGGGTTATAATTCACCCTGGAGCAACATGTCAGTGTTAAATAAGCTTTGGAAAGTATTTGTAGCGGTGTCTTGTATTTGACTGTTGCAGTTTTAGGTCACCAATTCCCAAAGGAATCGCGATCTCCAGTAATCCCAAGATGAACACACGTAACACAATATTTTGGCTGAAAAATTTTATATATCGACTTTACCACTACCCTACTCGGCATCAGAATGAATGGCCACGGGCAAACAGTTTACACCAGCAACCTGTCCCACGCAGTGGTAGAACATGCCGGTACCCACAGGCTGAAAAGTTTAAACAGCTATTTTACAGTGAATGCTGTCAGTTTTCCCTGAAACCAAAACCTCCTCACCAGCTTACCAACATATCCTCGACACTAGAGATATAACGGTCATCAATCTCCAATAAGACCCTTCTAGTATACCCAGCACTTATTATTATTTGTTCTTATTTTATAGATATTATAGTTAATATTTCCTACTTAGCTTTTTCTAATATTTATATCCTCTCATGTTAACTACTTTGTTGACATTCCCCCACTTTCAGCGATAATATTTCTCCAGAGTTATTGATTAACAATTCAGCCCTTTGTTGCCCCTTTCCATCCCCCACCCAACCACCCACTAGGCGGGCAACAGTAGATCACCTCTTGCAAGAATAGCGTTCAGCACTTAAATGTTGTGTTGCAGGTGACTGTCTTTTTTTGTGCGTTTGTTGTTCCCAGCTGGCATCGTGTACGACACGTGTTCAGTTGAATTTCCCCGTCCTTTCTTAGTGTCATATATCAAGTGATTTAGAAGTGGGTTGGGGCTGGCATTTGGGAAGATGCGGATTGGCTGATCAAGATTTTGGTTTTTCATATTTTCCCAGAAGCACTCCAGTTAAATACTAAGGGTCTATTGGAGATCGTATTTCCGCTATAACAACATTGACTAATGACATCATCATACTGCTGTTATTTTCTAACAGTAATTCCATTGTAATGCAGCCTTGATCATTATTTTCAAGCAGAAATTAGGTTGCAATACAACCTGGACCAGCAGGAAACTGTTAAAAGTATTTCTAGCGGTGTCTTGCATTATGCAGTATGAGGACAACAATTCCTAGCGGAATGATTTCCAATAATCCAAATACTAAGATGGTTCCTTTGAAAGGCTATGGTTTAACTATATGTTTTTCTCCCAACCCACACCCAGTTCTAATCGCCTCAGTGAAATGAACCCTGAGATATTTTCGTTTTTACTCTGTATTTCTCCAATCTATCTTTATTTGTAATCTGGCATCATTGTATGATTTTATTTGCTTGCACATGGGATTAAAAATTTAAAATTTTCTGTTGAAACAAAAAACCATATTCATCAGTGTAAGCTCTTCTTTTAAACTGTCCAAACCACAGTCTAGCCTGTGAACTTTGAGTGTTTCACTGTGACTTTTTTTACCAGCATTTTCACCTATAGAATGTAGTTTTCTACTGTATAATTTTAAGCAAAACCATTACAACATTTTCGCTGCGAGTGTGTGTTTTAAAGAAGTTCTGTAGCCTCAATATATTTTTTATGAGAACTTCTGGAAAGAATCTTAAAATGACCTAATTGTAAAGAGTTTAATCTTTTAACAGAGTGCTAAGTAAGAATTTATTTGTGAAGGTGACGCTAAAATTTTTGGCATCTGGTCACCTGTTCCCCCAAGCCACAAATGTTGAGAAATCACTTCCACATTAAAAAAAAAAATCTTATCTTCTTTCACATAAAAAAATCTTTTTATTAAAAAAAATCTGTCTAATTTCTATCTTTAAATGCAAGAAACTTGAATGTACTCTCATTAAGTTCACACAGCAATGGTTGAAAATTATCTAGCCAGTTTACTTTTGGCATACTAGGTTGGTTTAAAAAGATTTCACCTTTGACCTACATTGTTACTCTGAAATTCACAAATATTGTGGGTGGCAGATGGTACTTTACACCAAAACTAACTCTGTGGATTCCAATACCAAATGGCACGAGGAAAGAAAGAATACAATGCGAGTCAAAAAGTACTTTACAACTTTGGAATGATATAGAAATTTCTTGTGATAACTAACAGAATCGGTAGATGTGTCATTTTGTAGCAAATAACCTCTAGTTTGAAGCATGTAGTGCATCAGTACTCCATTCCACCACCAGGGTGTCAGCGTAGTGCACAGTTAAAATGGCTGCTTTCACTGGTGCGGAGCGTGCTCGCTGTTTTGGTTTGGTTTCATGAAACGAACTCTGTGACACTGATCGATGAAGATGACCGAGGTGGGATGGTTTACTACCAGCAAGACGGTGCGCCACCTCATTTCCTTACGGAAGTTTGAGGTTTCCTCGATAATCACTTCCTAGGTTGGCGCTTTGGCTGTGAAGGGCCAATCACATGGCCACCTCGCTTCCCAGACTTGACACCACCAAATTTATTTCTCTGGGGTCTCACTAAAAATTGTGTGTATGTTCCTCCCCTACCAAACAATTTGGCTGACCTCAAAAATTGAATCTACGCTGCCGTTGCACAAGGTACGCCCGATTTGCTGCAATGAGAAATTGATTACCATTGGTTGTTGTTGTTGCTTTAGGGCGCGTCGACAGCGGGGTCATTGGCGCCCTAATTACCATTGGGATGTTTGCCGCGTGACAAATGGTAGTCGCACCGAACAAAAATGACACTTTTATATGAAACTTGAGGTTGTTTGCTATAAAATGAATCTCCTACCGATTCTGTAAGTTATCTGAATAACTTTCTAATCATTCCAAAGTTGAAAAGTCCTTTTTGACTCAACCTGTATAACCATCAATACAGCATCTTATTTCTCTCATCTTATCTCTCCTGTCATTATGACCTAAATATTTTGGCGTATGAAGTATTACGTCACACTTGTAAATGAAAAAAGATATTTGCAAATTCAACAATAAATTCAAACAAATCTGACATCTGCTTGCCAGACAGTACCAGCTCAATTTACGTATTGACTCTGTGATACTTTTGTTAGGACTGTAGCAAGGAGTCGTTAATCGAGAGGCCCTTTTCTATACTTTCTCTATCATGACAATCAGTTCCTTGCAATAGGGATCCCAAACTCCACAACAGCAGTCCAAATGTGGATGCACCAGAATTTTGCACACTATCTCCTTTGTATGAGCTTTGCAGTTCTTCAAAATGCGTCCTATGAATCATAATTCAGAATTAGTTTTACCACTGACGGCAGTTATGTGCGGTTTCCGTTTCATGTTTCTTAGCACTATTACACCTAAATACTTCAGGGAATCAACCATGACAATAACTAATCTTTTTTTTATGCGTGGGAACAAATGGATTCTTCTTTGTTATGTGCATTACCTTGCTCTTTATGGAATTTAGTGTAAGTTGCCTTTGATAACACCATTCCGAAATAACATCTGAGCAATCGTCAGAGCACCTTACTTCCCTATAGATGACTGTATCGTCAGCAAACAACTGCAGCCTGTTATTAACGTTGTCTCCAAGATCATTATTAAACTAAGAAAAGGAGTGGTTGTATTACAGTTCCTTGAAGAACACCCGAAGTAATGTCTAGATTAGAAGAGATTTCCATGGGAATGACATGCAGTAGGACTATAATGATCCGACTTAATTCGGACCAGTCCCCATTCGGATAATCTGATTTTGTCCGAAAAAAAGGCCTACTTTAATTAATTACTGTATCTATGTTGAAAATGGGAGAAAAAAATATTTTTTAAAGAAAAAGAGCTTTTAATTAATTAAATGAAAAGGCAAAAACTTTTACATGTCAAGCGTACTTGCAAGTGCTATACGTTAGTACAATAAGTACTTACCGTACTGTAAATAAGTCATTGTTTGCTGAACATCTCGGTCAGTATAAGCTGTAGACAACAGAGTTGGCTGTTCGCCATTCGTTTCGGTAATTTATCGCAGCCCGTGGATCCCTTATCTACAAAAGAGTGCCTGCTTGATCAGAGGTGGTAGCGATGTTAGAAGAAGAAAACATGAAGATGATGGACTATGTCGATGATTTAATAATGTATGTGTATGTGTGTTGGGGGTGGGAGGGGGGGGGGCTGTTTGAAGTGAAGAAGTTCAAGAGCAGTTTGTTGTATGGGTGCACAATGTCAGTCAGTGTTGCATGAAATTTAATATAAAGAGAAGTTACTGCGTGGTCTTGGTCAGAAAATAGGGCATGAAAACAAGAGGAATTATGATGGCAGGAGAACAGCTAAAGAAGGTGCATAGTTTTAAATACCTGGGACGTGTCGTAGAGGAAAGTGGAAGGAATTAGGGAGAGATAAGTGAAAAACCGAATCAGACACAGACATTTTTAAGAAGCGACAGAAGCCTGATATGAAACGAGGATATAGTGCTGGATCTGGGGGGGGGGGGGGTAAGTTTGTATTTAAAGGGTGGCAGTGACACTCAGGCTGGCGACAATGGGGACAGCAGTCTCACAGTTCTTGCCCCAGCTCTAAAAATTCCTAGATCCACCACAGCAATGATGTGGCACAGAGAAATGAAGTGAGAGTATTGTAGTGTAGTGTAATTTGGTTATCAAATACAGGAGTTGGAAGGTGTGCAAAGAAGAGCAACTAGATTTGTTTGTGGAAATTATCGCAGGACCCAGTCGGTAACTGATATGATAAAGGAGCTGCATTTGGACTCATTGGAAGACAGGAGGAGGGTGAAGAGAGTGCTGGGAATGTACAGGGCGTATGTTGGTGATAGGACTTGGAGGGATATTGATCAAAGAATTGGGAATAGTGCAGGAAAGATGACCATGACCACAAGCTGGCACTCGATTTCATTCAAAAGGGAGGGGGATAATTTTCTTTTGGTGGTAAAGTGTGGTGATGAATAATTAACAAAAATGCTGAAGGAATTTAATTTTAAAATTTGTCAATAACAAAAGTAGACGGGGGAGAAATTTAAAACTAAAATTATAGTATTATTATTATTATTAAGAGGAGATTTTCCTCACTACAGAGGTTTTACTCTAAATAACAATAAAAACTTTGAACACAAAACTTGACTTCATCTTCTCAAAATGTTTCTCCAGATATTTTGATCTTGTATTTCTTCCTCTCTGCACCAATTCTTCTCATTGCTGTTTGTGCACTTTGGAGCCAGGTAAACATGTGCCGTACTCTTTTCCTCATTCCTTTAACTTCCCATTCCTGTACAAGTTTTAGTATCCTAGTGTCTTCCATCCTTCTTAAATAGCCATATATCAGGTAATAAAAAATATAAAATAAAAAAGGGATAATCAGATGATGGGCAATTGCCACCATTGCTCCATTGCAATTAAATTAATAATAATAATAGTAGTACAACTTTTAGAGTTCCATGCCTTCTGAATTAAAGATAAAACTTTGGTCAGACCGTTGCTTGAATATAGTGATGTAGAATGGGATCCACATTTTGTGTATCAAATACAGGCGTTGGAGGGGGAGCAAAGGAGGGCAGCTAAATTTGTTTCTGGAAATTACCGCAGAACACAAGCAGTAATATGATAAAGGATCTGGAATGGGATTCACTGGAAGACAGGAGGAGGGTGAAGAGGGTCATGGGAGTGTACAGGGTATGTGTGTTGTTGATTAGGGTTGGATAGTTGTATTTATGTTCGTTGGACCACATTAAGCCTTCACTGGCTTCACTATAGAGGGGTACACATCCTTTTTAAAACTGGATTGTTAGCCCTACAGGGGACCTACAGTTTAATGTCATATCTGTACTCGACGTTACATAGAAATCTGTGCCAGAGGTGAAGGTCGGGTTAAGGGCTTTTGAAAATCGCCGCCGAGACAGAGATTTGTTTTCGGGACCTTTCGGTCTCCAATCGGGTGCCTTAACCACTGAGCCACCAGACTGCTTATTGGTGAAAGATTTAAGAGTGGTGCATGGAAAGGTAAATATGACCATGACCACAAGCTGGCACTTGGTTCAGATACAAGGGTATGGGAAAAATTCTTTTGTGGATAGGGGAAGTGGTGAACTATTTATACTCTATTGGAATCGCTATTTGTTCACCCATCATGGCGCGCTTTTTTATTTTTTATTATCTGTAACTTTATTGTAAAGCAAAATTTCCAAAAAAAAAAATAGCTGTGCAAATAAAATGTAGGGCTATTAGTGGAGAACTGAATGATTTTTTTTTCCCCCTTTAGACTCATATTTTTGTGTTTTTAATCCCAAGATTCTTATGGGTTTTCCTCAAAAACCCTTAAAAAGTTCTAATTCGTCTTTTTTCTCCCAAAACTGCTTATCCGAAAATTATTTCAGCGATTACAGTGATTGTAGCGTATTAAAGATTATGAGGGAAATATAACGATCTTTTTTGGAATTGTAGCAATTTAAGAAATTTTAATACTCCAACACGTTCTTTTTCTGACCAAAGAACCATATTATCGTTGGATAGGGAAGTTGATGAATGGAATAATGAGTACATCGTAAAAATATTTTTTTTTTTTTTTAATAGCAACAAATCTTTTTCAACCTAATCTTTTTGTGTTAGATGCATACATACCATTTGAAACACAATTTCTGCTAAACGTATAAAAAGCGCGATTTAAAAATGACTTATTAGGGGAGGGGGGGGGGGTTTAGGTGAAATAGGGTTTTGAAATTCTTGTTGAATGGTAGAGCTAAAAAAGAAAGGGTCTACAAATGAGGCGAAAGTCGACTTTAGGGGGGGGGGGTATAACCACCTTTGGAGCATGAGATCTAAAAAAAAAGTCTCCAAAGTTGCTAGGTCCATTCGTAGGAGGGGGAGTGGGGTATCTCCGTCAGAATCTCACGTCATTTTACAGGGGGGGGGGGGGTCAGACCAAATCTCACGAAGTCTCACCGTAGGGGGGGGGGGAATCCGGAATTCCGGAAAAACACCTCACGTAATTAATGTAAGCCCCCCTTATGAATGATTTTTGATATGAATATAGTCTTCCCGGGTGAATAGCAGAGTGTACAGGGAGTTTTCACACTATATTTCGGCGCTAGGAAGCTCTGTCGCCATCTTCTGGTGAACATCATGGGAGAAAACTATATTAATTCTCAACGCCGAAAGAAGCTTCTTTCTTATTCTTAATGTGGTTTCATAATTTTTAGTCTTTTCGATTTGTGTGTTTTGGTACCCTCAACGCATCTTGTTCAATGTTTTAAGGGGGCATCCATAAATTACGTGAGGTATTTCTCCGGATTCCCAGACCCCCCTCCCCTTCTTGTTAGACTTCATGAGATCTGGCCTGACCCCCCCGCCCCCCTCTGGTGAGATCTAGTCCGTGACCATCCCCCTCCCCCCAAAAATCGCCCTCGGAACTATTTGAGACTTTTTTTTTTTCTTAGGGCTCACCCTTTCAAATCCCGTTACACCCCCACTTTTCGACGAAATACCCCCCTAAAATGGACTAGATGGGGAAACGTGGCCACAAAGAATGAGAAACTGCATGGCAGCATTATTCAAGCGTCTTATTGGCTTGGCAACGACCTGCCGCTTGGCACCGTGTCCTCTTTTACGCACATTTATTTCATGTGGGTCACCTTCTGCGAACAGTCTGGAAAATATACACTCTCTCTCTCTCTAAGGACTTTGCACACGTCACTAAAGAGGAACTGATGTGACCGCGGAGAAACATTGCCGCTAGCAAATATCGAGATTAAAGCCATCAGGTATTGGATCGCATGTTTCTAACAAAATTATTGATCAGCATAGCAAATGCTATCTAAAGAATTTTTTATTTTTATTTTAATTTTTTTTTTTTTTATCTATGACTTAATTTACAATGTCCACTACATTTTAATCTTGAACTTCACTTGCGCTCTGTAATCAAAGCGACAATGACACAAAAACAAATTGTATTGTAATATTACCTTATGATTGAATAAGTTTTGTCTATGATATTTTGATGTAGGACTATGGGAAGGGAAAAAATGTCCTATACATTTTTTTCTAATCTTTTTTTTATGAGTGAACGACTCGTTTTTATCAAAAATTAAGCATAACAATAGTTGATAAGAATAACAAATGCTATCTAAAGCAGTTTTTTTTGGGTCTATATTATGACTTAAGTTCGAATGTCCAGTGTATTTTAATCCTTTACCACTGGGCGTTGCAAACCGGTAATTTGGCGCCTCCGTGTAAACGGGCCTATTGTGCCGGAGGCTGGACGGCCAGTTCCTTTCCTCTGGGACCTACAGTTTAACGTGGAATCCCAACCACGGAACGACCTGGCATAGCTCGTATGATCAAACACAACTCTGAACGATTCATGGCCCCGCCTGGAGATGGGTCGTTCGCGAGTGAATCAGTTCTTTAGAGCAATTCATTTAAAGAGCGAGTGAGCAGTGGCTCAGTAAAAGTGAACGGTAGTTCTTCTAGGTGAATCAGTTGATTCCGAAGATAATGAAGAGCTAGCTCACGTGGGTTTTGTGTGGACTGGAGAGCTTAAAAAAAAAAAGGTCTACTATTTGTACTGAAGTCGACATAAGGGGGTATTATCAACGGAAAGTGGGAGTATAACCGGATTGTGAGGGGTGAGACCAAAAAAAAAAGTCTTAAATAAAACTGAGCTGCTGAGCAAGTGAACCATTCAAAAGAACTAGTTCTTTTCATTGAGTGATCAAATGAACAACCGCTCTTTTTAGGGAATCACTTTGCCCACCTCTAGACTCCCGCCGGGTTTTGAAAGGGAGCGCCTCTATCACAGCCAGCTTCCGGCAGTTCACAGCTTTCCTTCGGCAGCGCAGAAGTTGGGGCGTGATATGGGTGACATGTGCTTACGTAACTTCCGCGGAACTACTTCGCAGGCGCCTCAAATAGAGTCCCTACGCCGCGACACACTGACTGCTGTGGTCGAGCTTATCGCTGTCCGTTTTTTTTTTTTTTTCTCCTAACCTCGTCATGTCTACATACCCCTTACAACCCACGTCCTCAGTTATCTGCTTCAAATATTCTAATCTCTGTCTTCCTCTACAGTTCTTATCTTCGACTGTTCCCTCCACTAACAAATTAACCAATCCAGCATGTCTCAAAATATGACCTACCAGCCTGTCTCTTCTTTCTGTAAGCTTCTTCCAGAGACTTCTTTCGTCACCCATCATTTACAAAACTCGTTCATTTCTTACTTTGTCTGTCCACCTAATTTTCAGCATTCTTCTGTAGCACCACATTTCAAATGCTTCAATTTTCTTTCTTTCTGGTATTCCTAAAGTCCATGTTTCGCTACCATAAAGCGCTGTGCTCCACACAGAGAGTTTTAAAAAGATCTTTCTAATTCCTAGATCAATATTTGAAACTAAAAGGTTTCTCTTTTTCATGAAGGCTCTTTTTGCTAGTGCTATTCTGCTTTTAACATCATTCCTGCTTCGGCCATCGGTTTTGCTTCCGAGGTAACAGAATTCACTTACTTTTGCTATTGCATCAGATCCTATTTTTGTATTTAATCTACTAGTATCGGTATCATTTCTGCTATTTCATCACTTTTGTCTTACTTTGTTTTATATTCAGTCCAAAATCTTCCTTCAGTATTTTGTTCATGCCATTCAGTAACTTCTCAATATCCTCAGCCCCCTCTGCTAACAAGACAATGTCATCAGCAAAACGTAGCATACTAATTTTTTCTCCCTGAAGACTTATGCCACATGCAATTTTTTTTTTTTTTTTAATTTCTTTATTGCTTCCTCTAAACACAAGTTGAATATTAACGGGGATAGACTACAACCTTGTGTCACACCTGTTTAACTGATGCATGTTTCTCATGGTTCTCTATTTTTATTACAGCAACTTGATTTTTATATAATTTACAAAGTATTATTCTATCTCGATATTTTAGACCCGACTTCTTTAAAATTTTGAACGTCTTGTCCCACCTAACATTATCCAAAGCTTTTTCCAAATCAACAAACGCCATAAAAGTATCTTTGTTTTACTTAATCCGCCCTTCAAGTATTAATCTTAAAGCCAGAATTGTTTCCCTCCGTTATCCGTGACTGTTGCCTAGATCTCGGAAGTCATAACCGCCTCACAACAAAGATACGAGCGTACGGAATGACGCAACGCAACTGCGGAGGAGTACCGAGAAACGCGCTGTATCGCTTTCGATGAGCAACGCGTCTAGGAATCCCGTGCTTATCTCGCAATGAAGCGATACGTCGCGAACGCCCTGTTTCACTGTCGCTCGATGCGTGGAGTCTTCAAGTCGATAAGGCCCTCTGCGATCAACAGTGATAGGTCTAGCAGTAAACAAGACAAAACTATTTAATAAGTAGTACTCCAATGCAACTGTTGTTGCGTATTACTTATCCACGGGCTCGTTTCGCTTCTCGTTCAGGCATCTTCAGCGTGCACTGTTTTTTATTTACATTACGGTTTTTAGGTGTGGTTGAGGACACAGGTGACCAACAGCCACAGCTAAAAATCTAAATGTAAATAAAAACACTGCATGCTGGGGTGTTCACGAAAGGAGTCCCTGATTTCAAAATACCGAGCGTGGTGGGTGAACGGTTAAGAGCTCTGGCCTCGCATTCGGGAGGACGGAGGTTCGAATCCCCGTCCGGGCATCCAAATTTGGGTTTTCCATGGTTTCCCCAAATCACTCCAGGCGAATGCCGCCATGCTTCCTTCAAAAAAAGGCATGGCCGAATTCCTTCCCGTTGCTTGCGCCCCTCCAACCCGGTCCTTTCCTGCCTCTAAGGGATTGGTCATAAACTATGTGTCTCGGTCTAGGGGGGGGGGGGGGGGTTCCGAGCCAAGCCACGTAGCTTTTCTTTCATATTATTTGTAACAGTTAAAATAAGATTCAGAACACACAGAAGAAAGTTAAATGACGCAAATAAATATTTACAATCTCCGTGTGTAATTTACGATAGTCTAACAACAGAAAACGGTACAGTCTGTCTTCTGGAATGAATTTGGAAAAAAAGCTACGCTACGCGGGGGGAGGAGGGGGGGTAGATACAAAAGCCACGTAGCGCAACGTGGGGGTAGGGGGGTTTCTCTGGTGGCCAAAATGGAGCTACTTGGTTTATGGACGTTCCCAAATGACCGCGACGTCGACGACGCGTAAAGCAATAATAAGCAGTAAAATGTAAAATATTGAAAACAAAAATCGAAAGACGAATGCAATAAACGGCATTTTTATTTTGAAAGCTGTAAGAATTTCATACAGAAGTTTAAATAAAAATTTATAAAAGCTAACAGGTAGCGGTGTACAGCTCTGATCAGAAATACACTCGTCCTCCGCGAGTACTCTCTGCAATGAGCGAATCACGTCAGTGTTTTCAAAATGTCCGCCGGTCGAAGTGCACAGAAACGCAGAGTGTAATTTGCCATTACGTCCTGCAGTGTCTCAACGTAAATGGATTCAGAACAGTGATTGAAGCTCTTGCAGCGTGGTTGGGTGGTTTCGGTAGACAGTGTCTTTCAATGTGCCCCACAAAAAGTAGTCCCAAGGCGACAGGTCGGGCGAATATGGAGGACAATCCAGGCCTGCGCCACTAAATTTGGGGTAATCCAACTCAGTGACTCTATTCCCGAAGCACTCATCAAGATCGCGAAACTTCTGTGTGAAACTCTTACAGCTTTCACAGTAAGAATGCCGTTTGTTCCATTCTTCTGTCGATATTTGTTTTCGACATTTTGAAATCTGGGACTATTTTCTACCAGAGGCGAAACGCATCCGCGAATAGGTAATACCCACCAACAGTTGCGTTATTAGTTTAACAAGCAGCTGCAGACAACAAACAGAACGTACGCCTTTATGTTGCTCATCTGACGCCTAGTTCTAACTTAGGGTTGAACGGTCTGACGACTCATATGGTAAGACTTGTGATCAAACATTGGTAGGTTCCCGGTTCGAATCCCTGTCTCGTCGGGGATTTTCTAAGGACCTTATGTATTATTTATTTTATTTTTATTTGCGTTGAGTGACGTGGAGATGGGAGTGCTGTTGAATGGAAACTGGATAAACAACATTCGCTACGCAGATGACACAGCGATTTTCGCAGACAGTCAGGAAAGCTTACAATATCTTATAGATAGAGTATCACAATGCAGCCACGAATACGGACTTGACATTAATATAAATAAGACAGAAGTAATGGTCACTGGCAAAAACAACAACTCCCGATGCCATATTATGATTAACCAGAAGACCATTGAATGTGTATCAAGGTATATGTATCTTGGCACCACAGTAAACAGCCAATGGGATCCATCTGATGAAATAGTCACGTATTGGTAAAGCCAGTAAAATGAATAATCTTTTTAAAAGTCGTAATTTATCGATTACCACGAAGATGAGACTCCTGCGCTGCTATGTGTTCTCTGTCATCCTGTATGGCGTTGAAACGTGGACATTAACAGAAACTATCAGTAAAAGGCTAGAAGCTTTTGAAATGTGGCTGTATCGAAGAATGTTGAGAATACCATGGACAGATCACACCACAAATCCTGAAGTGCTCCGCAAAATGAAAAAAAAAAGATATGGAAATACTGACCACATAAAAACACGGAAGCTTCAGTACCTTGGTCACATCATGAGGAACAATAGCCGTTATGAACTCCTGCAGTCTGTTCTCCAGGGGAAAATACCAGGAAAGAGAAGTGCTGGTTGAGAAAAAAAAATCCTGGCTAAAAAATCTGAGAATATGGACCTCCAAAACAACTACGGAGTTAATCCGAGCATCAACCAGCAGAGACAAGACAGCCAAGATGGCTGCCGACATCCGGAACGGATAGGGGCCAGAAGAAGATGAAACGCCAAATGGCACTATACATTCAACCATCAACTATTTATACACATAATCAAGACATGGTACAAATAAGTAAAGCGTTAACCCGACCTTCACCTCTGGCACAGCTTGCTGTGTAATGTGAAGTACACCAGAACACTTCCGTGGTTCAGATTCCACGTTAAACTGTAGGTCCACTAAATGAGATAGCCGGCACTAGAATGCTCATGCGCGGCAAATCAAAAAACATTTTAACTCGGCGGCCCAACGTTTCGCAGATATCCCGACGAAAATTCCATCGAACAAACTCGTGCGAATGATATCTCCCAAAAAAGAAGTGGATTACTACTGTAAATCCTTGCATAACTTCGTGAGGGCGTGTGAGCAATTCGTATGCGTGAAGTAAAAAGTTTCGTGAAGTCGAAAAACCTTTTTATTGTCAAAGACAACGTATATCGTGACAAAAATAATTTGCATTATGTTTTTTATGAGTAATTGTATTGTTTGTTAGATGTAGTGTCCAATCTCTGGTCCCGATTGTGTTTCGAATCTCTGGGAGAAAAAAAATACCTGAGAATCTGTTGGGTAGTTGTCGCGTGATGCCATTTCGTACAGACAGACTCAGACCGCTACAGATGTATAAATGCAGATATTAGTATAGACTGAAGAAAAATGTTTTTTGAATGGACTTCTTAAATGAGTATTTTTCTGGATGGACAATTTTTTAAAGGTAATACACGTACCACTGCTTTCAGAATACAGGGCTAGTAAAAATGATTGCAGTGATTTCAGAAAATTACTACAGATTTATTACTTGACATATACTTATAAGATTACACAGAGATATAAACAAACTGTGAAAGTTTTCTTGAGTGTCTACAGATACTCAATATGTGGACCTTTAGTGACTCTGCACACATCAAGTCTATAATCGAGTTCTTCCCATACCCGATGCAGCATGTCTCTGTCAATGAGGGCAAATGCATTGGTGATGCGAACCCGCAGGTCTGGCAGATCAACTGGTACTGGTGGCACGAACACTGTGTCTTTTACGAAACCCCAAACAAAGAAGTCGCAGGGGGTTAGGTCAGGGGGTTAGGAGGCCACGACATCAGCTGACGATCAGCATCCCCAGCAAGACCAATCCATCTGTTTGGAATCCTGGTGTTTAGGAAATTACGGACAACTAGAGAAAAATGGGGTGGAGCAATCTAAACTTGGAGTGCCACTTGTCTTATAAGGGGGCATCCATAAATTACGTGAAGTGTTTTTCCGGATTGCCGGCCCCGCCCCCCCCCCCCAATCCTGTGGTGAGACTTGGTTAGATCTGGTCTCTGAGGAACCCCCCCCCCCCCAAAGAAATCGCCCTCGCAACTTTTTGAGAACTTTTTTTTAGGTTTCACCCTACGAAAGCACCCCGAATACACTCCCACTTTTCGAAAAAAAAAAAAAAAACTAAAATCGACTTTCCTGTCATTTGTAGATTTTTTTTTTAGCTCTACAGTCCAACAAAATTTACAAAACCTCACGTGAGATTTCCGTTGACCCCACCTCCTCCTTGGTGAGATTTCGCCCGCTCCCCCCCCCGTCCTATTTCACCTCACGTAATTTATGGACGCCCCCTAACAGCAAACCCCATCATCGTACCTATAATAGGACAACCAAAGAAAAATCGTGAAATCGCTGCAATCATTTTGACTAACCCGGTACTTAGCGATAGGTCAAAGTGTCTGTTGCCACCGATTTTCTTTTTAGGTGATATATTACGAAATGCATTAAATCATTCGAAATCTTGTTGACACAGAAAGGAGAAGAAATTGGTCTATTTTTCAACCGGGGTTAGAGTACGGTAGTGCTTTCCCACACTTGAAAAAATTTTTTAACAGAAGTGCTACGTAACTATTTCTTTTGCCGACGTTGTGAGGAAGTAAACGATTGTTGTCGAGAAGCGGCTAGCTGCTGTGTGTATTGACCATCCTTGCTGTCACTATCAGTTATGTCGAAAAGCTGGAACGCGCTCGCCCCTGAGGAGCGTGGCGTATGCAGCACAGCGCGCCGTGGCGCAATGCCGCGCTGCCTACGCGCCGGGCGGGAGCGCTGGGTTCTCCCCGCCGAGTTTGATCTGGGCCGCTCTGGCAGTGGCGGGACCACAGTACCCTCACCTGCCGCTACTGGCTTCAGTTAGGGAGGACGCGGGCTCGAGTCTCGCTTTTTTGCGGTGGCCTGAAAATCACTCTTTGAACCAGTCGGAATGGTTCCTTCAAATTTCCATGGTCGATTTGCAAACTTCTCTCGCAGCTGTAATGGCCTCGTGCAAAACGCCAGTTTAGACGGACGGAAACAAGGACACTTCAGTTTGAATCAGTGATTATAATTAAAGTTTAAGATTCAAAACGCTCTAAAAAACGAACCACTGATTAGAGTGACGTCAAAATTGAACGGCGTATTATTGAAGAAGGGGGAAAGAACATGAACCAAAGAAAATAGTTCCAAATTTTAGCGACAGATAGCGCTGTAAGCATCAGAATTTCGTCTACAAATGACAAATCGTAAAACATATCCCGTCTGATGGAAATGCGCTTCGTCTGTCCACAGAATTTTCCACGGCCAATCATTGTCCACTTCCATGCGAGCAAGAAATTCCAAAGCAAAACCCTCTCTTGCTGGCAGGTCAGAAGGAACCAACTCCTGCACATGGCAAATTTTGTACGGATAGCATTGCAGGATGTTTCGTAGAATGTTATGCACCGTGCTCACAGGCTTGTCCAATGTTCGGACAGTTCGTGCACTGCATGGTTGCACACCACCGCTCGACGCCTCCTGAACTGCTGTGGCCACTTCTTCAGCTACCGCTTTACTACATCTTTTCCTTCCTCTACCAGACTGCACATCAAACGTACCTGAATTTTCCAATTTTTTCATCATTTTCACCAAACCCATGACAGTCATCCGTCCAACGCATTTCGCCTGGGCCCGTCAACACTGACATTGGACTGTTGATGATTGGAAACATGTTGCCTGGTCTGACGAGTCTCGTTTCCAATTGTATCGAGCGGATGGACGTGTACGGGTATGGAGACAACCTCATGAATTCATGGATCCTGCATGTCAACAGGGGACTGTTCAAGCTGGTGGAGGCTCTGTAATTGTGTGCAGTTGGAGCGACATGGGACCGCTGATACATCTAGATACGACTCTGACAGGTGACGCGTACATACGCATCCCGGCTGATCACCTGCATCCATTCATGTCCATTGTGCATCCCGACGGATTTGGGCAATTCCAGCAGGATAATGCGACACCCCACACGTCCAGAATTGCTACAGAGTGGCTCCAGGAACACTGTTAAGAGTTTAAATACCTCCGCTGGCCACCAAACACCCCAGACATGAACATTATTGAGCATATCTGGGATGCCTTGCAACGTGCCGTTCAGAAGAGATCTCCACCCCCTCGTACTCTTACGTATTTATGGACAGCCCTGCAGGATGCATGGTGTCATTTCCCTCCAGCACTACTTCAGATATTAGTCGAATCCATGCCACGTCGTGTTGTAGCACTTCTGCGTGCTCGCGGGAACCCTACGCGATATCAGGCAGGAGTACCAGTCTCTTTGGCTCTTCAGTGTATATTAGAGGGCCTGGAGGACTCATTAGGTCTATAGAGCGAGTACACAGACAAATTAACACTTACCAGACAGTACGTAGCTTACAGCGTTCCCAGTAGTGATGTCGAAACGTGCGCTTCCCTCTCTGATTAACAAGTGAGGGTGGGGACTAGTCTGGTAGTTATTCTGTGTGGCAGCACGGGCAGAAACAATGTTTTTGTTAGTGTGTGAATGTCTATTGTAGGCGTAACTGCCGCCTGGTTGCAGACAGAGGAGGTGGTCCGCTAAATGGAGCGTAAGAGGGAGAAAGGCTCCGCGAACCGTGATCTGGGCTGCGAGGTGGCGTAGTCGCCGTACTGAGCTTACCACGCGGCGAGATCAAAGTGTGCCGACCAAGGCGAAACCCACGGTCGCCAACTAAACACTCGTGCACACAATGCAAAACAGAAAGTACACTCGTTCTGATGGGGACGGCAAAAGTCATTGACAGCATCATTATCTTCTTCTTCTTCTTCTTCTTCTTCTTCTTCTTCTTCTTCTTCTTCTTTCTTCTTCTTCTTCTTCTTCTTCTTCTTCTTCTTCTTTTCTTCGTCTTTCTTCTTCTTCCTCTTCTTCTTCTTCCTCTTCTTTCTTCTTCCTCTTCTTTCTTCTTCCTCTTCTTTCTTCTTCCTCTTCTTTCTTCTTCCTCTTCTTCTTCTTCTTCTTCTTCTTCTTCTTTCTTCTTCTCCTTCTTCTTCTTCTTCTTCTTCTTCTTCTTCTTCTTTCTTCTTCTTCTTCCTCTTCTTCTTCTTCTTCTTCTTCCTCTTCTTCTTCTTCTTTTCTTCTTCTTCCTCTTCTTTCTTCTTCCTCTTCTTTCTTCTTCCTCTTCTTCCTTCTTCTTTCTTCTTCTTCTTTCTTCTTCCTTCTCCTCCTCCTGTCTCCAGGATGCGGTGTAAGAGTGCTCTCCACGTTTGCCCGTCCAGTATGTTTCCTCTTCTTGGATTTTGGACCATTGTACACACCTATATCCTGTAGGTCCAATTTCACAAGATCAGTCTATCTCCTTCTGGGCTGGCCTCTTGGTCTTTTACCCTCCAATTCTTTTTCCAGCCATATCCTCGGTGATCTTGTAGAGTCCATCCGCTTGACGTGTCCTAGCCATCGCAATCTTGAATGGATAACTATATAAAAAAATATATATCAGAATTTAGCACAAGTTTTTCAAGTGTGCTCCTGTTTCCGCGTTTTCAGCTGTAGTGGAAAGAGAGATGAATGCAAAATGGCGGGAAGAGAGAAACAGAGCGTGTCAAATTACAAGCTTTTAGATGCTACTTTGGATTGTAGTAATTTATAATAAAATGTTCTTATTGGTTGTGGAAATTATTATAAGAGCAGCAGAGAAATAGCACACTGTAGGATATAACAATCTTTGAATAACAAGCGAAGGGAGGGAAAAAGAATGAGGAGAACTGTTGTGGTAAGTGGTTGATTCTTGCTCGATAGCTGGTGATGTATTTTATTTGTGGATGATCAGAAAAAATGCTGTTTGAAAATGGTACAAGTTTTATTGATTTATGTTAAGTGTATGAACAGTGTACTGTAATGTGGTTTCAGGTACTGCATATTAAAGTACCTAAAACATTACTATGAACGTCGTAGTGTGACATGGCTTATGCCTGTGTTAGGACTGTTTAAATTAATTTACAATAAAACTTACCGCAATCTGAGAAGCGTCCTTATATTTAATTAAAAAAATTGGTTTTTTTATTTATTTATAGGTTTAGATTCAGAATATAGTACCAATCAGTACACTCCCAAGGGGAAAAAAAGTAGCTAGTTCTATGAAATGAAGTCTTCGCAGGTGTCGAGACATCTGCACAGGTCGACTGACCGTCGGATACAGAGACACCTGATGAAGACGACGGAGCTAGTCGTCGAAATATCGTATTTTCAAAACACTATCCGGCGGTACACCCGTGAAGTCTACATTTCAAGCACACGCCGGGAAAGTCTCCGTTCTTACAGCTAGTTCTATAATTACGCAAAAGTATATGTTTAAGGCAATGATCCACAATATCCGCCTCACAAACTACACATTCCACAAACACAAAATACACTTCACCAGAAGATGGCGACGGAGTCTGAGATCGCCGAAATATCGTGTGGAAACATGTTACTTACTCGGCTAGTCTCCCGAGAAGACTACATCCACTCTCAACGCCGAGAAAGACTTCGTTCCTATACAAAATACACAGTTCCACATTTCACAGACAGAGGGCAACACTTGACTTCCCCCATTAGTACGTAGTGTGACCTTTCAGGAGGTGTAAGATGCTCTGCGTCAGCAAGGGGATGCGGCCATAAAACCAAACATACAAATGCCAATTTACGAGTATAACTCACCAAACTCAGCCGAATCCTGATGTTGGGAAAATTTGCTGAAGAATAAAAGGTTCTTAGTGTCGTGGAGGCATACTGTTCGAGGATGTAGGAGGTGCTTGGCGGCTGTCTGCTGGAGAGGCCTGGTAGCTATTTTCGTCTCTGGAGGCGCAGGTCTGGAGAGTGAGGTTCTCCAGCCTGTGTGGTCCAGACTTTTTTTTGTGGACTGTTGCCGTCTCGCTTTGGGTGAGGCTGATCCTCTGAACTGTGTCTCGCTGGACTTGGAGACTCTCTCGCATATTTCCATCGTCCTCGGCGATACCAAAGTACAGTAGAACTCCAATCATCCGAGCTCCGACTATCCGAATCGCTTTTTTAATTAACAAACATTCTTTTGAAAATTCTCGGATGTTCAGAAGTTAGTGCTGAAGATATAGGAGAGTGGGTGGCGTGTGATTCGTCAGACCCTAAATGAAGAAAGTGTGAGAGAAGAAAGTGTGGAGGAAGAAGATGACCTTAATGTCTAAGTTGAATCATCAGCTAGTCAACCATTGCCGGCCTTGAAACTGCGTTGAAGTGGATGGACCACGTGCAACATCTCATTGTCAAGGGGATGCGCGACTTGGATGCCCAAAAGCGGATGAATACAGTCAAACTTTAAGCGCGATGTTCAGTAAGCAATGACTTTTATTTACAGTACGGTACCACGTACATACTGTACTAATGTACAGCTCTTGTAAGTACGCTTAACATCTGAAAGTGTTCCCTTTTCATTTAATTAATTAAAAGATTTTTTCTTTTAAAAATAGTTTTTCCTCCTATTTTCAACATACATACAGTAATTAATTAAAATATACCCTTTTTCGGAAAAAATACAACTATCTGAATTTCTGATTATCCGAATGGGGTCCGGTCCCAATTGATTCGGATAATTGGAGTTCTACTACACTAGTTTTAACGCGCGCCAGATAAGACAGGTATCGCGTACAGTGACAATATGAATTTATTCTGAAAAACCTTGCAAGGAAAAACTAATAATTAATACTTTTACTGATATTTTACGTGATACGAGTACTTTGTTCTGGTTACATTCTCGGAGTATTCGCTTAGGATTTTTTTAATAAAGATTTTACTTTAAATTACTGAAAGTATAATTTCAGGAACGAAAAACTATTATTTATTCGATTGATATATTTCGCAGTTACGTTCGTTTCGTGTAAACTTACTCCTAGTTTTTAATAAACTTCATTGTTACTTATCATGTATTTTTAAAAAAAAATTCTTGTAACCTAGTTGTTATAACTGCCGCAGATAATATAGCGTAAACATCGAATGCCCTTTTGCTTGCATCAATTTTTGTATCTAGTCGTCGTAAATAAACAAAATGGAACACGTAAGTTTAAACAAACGGACCATTTTCAGTCTCTGTCTCGCACTCAAAGATTTTATCCGTGGGCTTCGTATTGTTGTACGATAACCTCTCAGCTGACATCGCAATCATACTTGGGCCAGGAAGAACTGGCCGCGGGGTGGAATCTTGCTTACGAGAAATAGAAACCTTTGATCAGGACTCCAGCGCTGAGTCAATATTAGCAGTGACGGATAAGAGAGCAAATTGGAATTGGGCTCAATTCTCTTAAAGTCCTGTAAACTTCTTGTACCTTCATCCTCCAAACTCTGCAGATGATCACTAATCTTAGCAGAAATTTTAAGCACTTTTTTGACAAAAATGTCATTCGCTTGCTTGCTTTGCAAGTAGCCCTGATTTTGCTTTGATGTATGTTATGTATGTATGTTATGTTATACATGGCATGTTACGCTATATTATGTTATGTATGGGACCCGTTTCGTAAGGGGTCCTCGCATTCGGGAGGACGGCGGTTCGAATCCCCGTCCGGGCATCCAGATTTGGGTTTTCCATGGTTTCCCCAAATCACTCCAGGTGAATGCCGGGATGCTTCCTTCAAAAGGCCATGGCCGAATTCCTTCCCATTCCTTGCCCCCATCCTTTCCCGTCTCTAAAGACCACGTTGTTAAAAAGGGACGTTAAACTGTTAAAAAAAAAAAATCGTAAGGGGTTGATCGAAAGTATAGAGAAAGTACAGAGAAGAGCCGCTCGATTCGTGACCGCTTGCTACAGTCCTTATGAAAGCGTTACAAAACAGATTAGTAGACTAGGCTGGGAGTCTCTGGTAGATACACGACGCACGTTTCGTTTAAACTTATTGGTAAACATGCGTACTCCCACTTTCACGTGTAGTGAAATACTTCTTCCACCAACCTATTTGAGTCAGAAGAACAGGAAAGATAAATTTAGAGAAATAAGGTGACGGACTGATTCTTATATGAATTCTTTTTTCCCTCGTACCATTAGGGATTGGAATGCACAGCAAAGAGATTAGCTTTGGTGCTGAGCACCCTCTGCCACCCACAATTTTGTGAATTGCAGAGTATATATGTAGATGTAGATGTATGGTATGTTATGTGTGATATGGTATGGTATGTTTGGTATGGTATGTTATGTGTGGTATGGTATGTTATGTGTGGTATGGTATGTTATGTGTGGTATGGTATGGTATGTGTGGTATGGTATGTTATGTGTGGTATGGTATGTGTGGTATGGTACGGTATGTATGGCATGCTATGGTACGGTATGTATGGCATGCTATGGTACGGTATATATGGCATGCTATGGGATGTATGGTATCGTATGCTATGGTATGTATGGTATATTATGTTATGGTATGTATGTTCGTTTGGTCCAGCTAAGGACCACGTTAAGCCGTTGTATGGCTTGAATTTCCTTTTGACGTGTACACGTCTCTGTTACAATTAGGGTTGTTAGGGGGCGTCCATTAATTACGTGAGGTAAAATAAGGGGGACTGCGAAATGACACCAAATCTCACTAATGGGAGGGGGGGCCGGGTTCCGACGGAAATATCACGTCATCTTTTCAACTTCCTTAAGAACAGTAGAGTTTAAAAAAAAAAATCTACCGGCTTTATAACCGCCCTAGGAACCAGAAAAACAAAACAAAAATCCTCAAAAAGCTACGAAGTCGATCAGTAGGGGGGGGGGTTTCTACAAAAAAGATCCCACGTAATTAATGGACGCTCTAAAGGGGACCTACAGCTTAACGTGGAATCCGAACCACATAACCGTTCTGGCGTACTTCATAGTACACAGTATTTCGATGGTTTCAGATGCTTTCACATTTGATGTGCAAATAACCCCTTTCTTTGCAATGATACATTCGTTCATTCAATTTCTCAAATACAGTGAGCTGCAAACAAGGCAGATTTTTCTGACTGTCTTTGCGGGCCGCAAAAATAGTCCTAGCGGGCCGCTATTTGCCATCTCCACTGAGGAGAAACAAAACCAACTTAACTGCTGGTTGGAGAGTTTCGTGGACTCTTTTCAGCGTGCTTGAATCTAAAGGGGATGGAAGTCGGCCGTGGCCTTGTAGGGTACCATCTCGCCATTCGCCTGGAGTGACCGAGGGAGACCACTGAAAAACGGGATTTGATCACCGTCTTCCAGAATGGTAGGTAGGAGGGCTAATTCGTTCTCCTTCTAACTCGATGCTTGGTACTGGAATTGGCGTTTGTTATATGCACTTCCAGCAAATATTCCAACTGTGAGAAGTAAGGTAGCTTTAACGCCAGGTATTAAATGATACTATGAAACAATTAAACTTCCCGGCGTTTTGAGGGGGGGCGTCGATCAATTACGGAAATTGGGCCCCTTCCCCGTGGTACCTATGCTGAGGTGAGGTGAGAGTTTGAGGACAAAGTCGTAGGTTTTGTTGACATTTTTTATAGCTCTCGAGGAACTGGCGTGTTTTGTAGACTTTCTTTAGCTCTACAGCCCTTTATGGAATTACAAAGATGACTTGAGATTTTTGTCGATCTATCCTCCCTCCCACCCCCCCCCTCCCCATTTCACCTCACGTAATGAATGGACTCCCCCTGACAAGGCGTCATTATGAAGCACGTTGCAGATTCAAGGGCTGTACCGTAAATCGGTCGAAACCCGCAATAAATGGCGTACAGTAGTTTTGGTTTCAGTCGCGTGCTAGGGATCAGACAGACACATGGGTAGCTTCCTTTCCTGTAGCTTGTAGATTGTCTAACAGGGGGCCGGGAAGCCATGCTAGAGTGCGAACGATACCCTAAGTCTACACCATCGCATAAACCACGTAGCTTCATTTTGGCCTCCTGTGAACCCCCCCACACGTAGCACGTAGCTTTTTTCCCTTTTGATTGTAGAAGACAAATTGTACTGTTTTCTCTTGTCAGACGATTGTAAATTACATTCGGAGATAATTAACTGAGGGAAATAAATATTCACATGCTGTTGTGAGTTCTGTTCCTCATTTTAACTGTGAAAAATGTTATGAAAGGAAAGCTACGTGGCCTGGCTCGGAACCCCCCCCCCCCCAGCGTAGCCTTCCAGCCAACCCCTCCCCCCCCCCCCCCGGACCGAGCCACGTAGTTTGTGAACGCTCCCCAAGTAGTAACATCTTCACCGCCGCCTCCTACAGTTGACAAACCTTTATTCTAACATATAACAGTTGGTGATTTTCTTCTCAGATGTCATTGTTAGTACTTTCCGTGTCCGGATTGTTTCAAATAGCATCTTTCCAGAGACTAGCTGCTTGGATGTCTTTGTCGTTGGCTAAGAACAGGTCTTCTGGAAGCCCGTGTCTGCATGGAGTCGCAGCCCACTTGTCGTCGTCTGTGTATCCCCACTTTTACTCCTGCACCTTGATACTCCTGTTCTGAGGCTATTTAAAGCCTTCCATTTCTCGTACTGAAGATCCCCCCCAGAGGTCAGTGTTTCTTGGGCCTTCATGTTTGAAGATGTCTGAAGGACCTGCTCCCATACGGATAGTCTTCTTTGTTCTGGTGTTCTGTTGAGGGCCCTATTTCTCGGTGAGCGGAGGTGTAAAGGAGCCGTTGGGTGCATTGGGTCTGCCTCTTGTTTGAGCTTGTCTTTCTCTGCGGCCACTTTCTCTTGTGCTGCTATTCCCGCCAGCGTGTTAACAGCCCGACAGTCTCATTGAGCGCCACGCCATCTCTTTAGAAGCTTCACACACTGGTGCGGCCGGAAAGCAGTCAGCCATCGCTGTGCATCTCAAAACTTCAGGGTGTGCTCCCCTGTATGAGCAGTGTGGCATCCATTACATACGTGAGATGTTTTCCCGAAACTCCGGACACCCCCCCCCCTTTCTGGTGAGATTTGGTTGAAATCCCCTCCCCAAAATGACGCCAGATTTCGCTGGACCCCTCCCCCCTATTTCACCTCACGTAATTAATGCCCCCCCCTAATAATAAAATTGGAAGGGGGATACAAATTTTTGTTTTGGCGGAAGGGAAGCGTGATATGAGAAGCTTCGGGAACTGCTACTGCAGCTTATTAAAGCTGCCTGCAGGTCATTTTTTCCGGGAAATATTTTGAGTGCAGACTTTTTTTCCGAGTTCCGGTTTTATTATTTAACTCTATTTAACTGCAACGGTTCGAGTCCGGCCGAGGGCATGCGTGTTTAGTGTATGTGTTGTCTCTATGTCATGTCCATCGTGTTGTGTCTAGAACCACTTGGAAAAATAATACACTGTGAAGCAATGAAATGCACTGGATGATTCAAAATACACTTGAGTTGGCTGTATGGCCTCGAAGCCAAAAGCCATTAAAAAAAAAAAAAAACTGCAATGGATCACACGCTCCGGTGGCTATTACCTTAGTCATCTAATTACTTAAAAAAAAAAAAAAAAAACTCGCGATTCCAACCGAGTAAAGGTGTCACACTTGTGGGACGTTTCGAAGCCGTCTATCTCGGCCCTCATTTTCAACCAAATGTCAATGTTTGTTTAGCCGCTGCCGCGGAAACAGTTAATCGTTGGCATTTGGTTGAAAATGAGGGCTGAGGTAGAAGCCTTCGAAACGTCAAACAAGTGTTTACATGGCTGGAAGCCCGAGAAGATTTTGTTTATATAGCTATACAACGCCGTGAGAAACATCGATCTTACTTGGTTTTTGTTTTTTAATTATCTTACACAATTTGAGTGGTAAATTCCTCCCCGATCTACTTTGCCTTTTTACAAATATTAATTTTAAGTTCGTTCAGGTTTTTTGGTAAATTATTGATCACCTCACCTGGTAATTTGTTCCAGCCCCTGACCCTCGAAAGAAAGTCTGATTAATGACGTGAGGTGAAATAGGGGGAGAGGGTGGGGGGGGGGTCCGGCGAAATCTCACGAAACCTCGCCAAGGAGGGGGGGGGGGAAATCAACGGAAATCTCACGCGACGTTTTGATATTCTTATAGAATTGTGCAGATAAAAAAAAGTGTACAATTGACGCGAAAGTCGATTTTATGGGGGTATTTTGGTCCAAAAAGCGACCCTAGGGGAGGTATAACCGCCCTTTGGAGCATGAGACCTTAAAAACAAAAAAAGGTCTCGAAAAGTTGACAGGTTGACTGGTATTGGGGGGGGGGGAAATCTGTCAAAATCTTACATCATTTCACTGAGCAGGGGGGGGGGGGTTTCCTACCAAATATCACGAAGTCTCAGCAGAGGGGGGCGGGGGAGTCCGGAATTCCGGAAAAGCACCTCACGTAGTTAATGGACGCCCCCTTACCTGTTATTGTGGTGTGTGACCGTAGGGATGGTTTACTGAAGGGGAAGCCAGAGCGTCGCTTGGCGAGTGTATTGGGCACAGCGCAGGCCTGGGAAACACGTGTGGGCCGCCTGAATCGGGGACGGCAGGAAGTGTGGAAAGTGACCGACTACGCATCTGCAACTCCTCCCCGGTAACGGCTACTACCATCAGTTCTTCATCCCTTGTTGTTGTTTTCTCGTCCGTTCACTACAATATTCCTTCACCATTTCACTATACTTCTTGCTTTTCTCCTCAGACCACTTTGCACCGGATTTTTTTTTTCTTATGACTTTATACTCCATTGACGTCGTGGTCATTAGAGGCGGGAAAGGAACGGGGAGGAATTCTGCCATGGCTTTTGAAGGAAGTATCCCGGCTTTCGCCTGATCTGGGGAAACCTTGGAAAAGCCAAATCTGGATGCCCGTACAGGGATTCGAACCCACGTCCTCCATAATGCGAAGCATTGCATTGGAATCTTTCCATGCTTAACACCTTCTTTCCAAAATTCTCTTTCCGTAATTTCCTCTTCTCTAATATCTTCCTTAACCCCCTGAATCCAGCTGGTTGTTGGTTCCCCCCCCCCCCCCCCCGCTAACTCAATTGAATATTTTTTTGTTAATCTGCTGTCATCCATTCTACAGATATGTCCCAAAAAACACCAATTTCATTTTTCTATATTGCGGTATATTTCCATATTACTTCTCAATTTTCATAGTTCTGTTGTTTTAACTGGACCAAAATGTTTTCTTCTGAGTCTTCTTTCTAGTAATTCCAGTTTATCTAAGCTATAGTTCAACACTAGGCATTCACTCGCATATAGCCATTCTGCTTTCAAGACAGACTTGTAGATTTTTAGACAAGCTCTTTTCGTCTTAAATTTTTTTTAGTGATATCATATGCTCTTTCCACACTATGTATCCTTTCTTCTAAGGCGCATTTATCTAATCCATTTTCTTGAATTAATTCACCGGGACACTGAAAGCTTGTTATTCGTCGACTATCAGCGATAGTGCCAAGGCTAATTTATGGTTGGATAGCCTACGTCACTCAAAGGCAAAGTTCTCCACGCCCTTAGTTCAATTTCTGATCGCCGCTGCCAATGGGTGTTGAACAGATTTCTTTATCATTAACCCCATATGATGGGTCTATACAGATCTCTTTACCGTGGGTCCCTAGATTGCATTCCCTGGTGATGGGTCTATACAGATCTCCTTACGGTGTGTCCCTAGATCGCGTCCCCGCTTAGGGGTCTGTACGGTTTCTCTGGTTCGCAGTGAAAGTCCTGTCGGCCCACTTTCCCCGCTGTCGTCCCCAGTTGCTCCACGGCGCGCGAGTTAAGTGGGGGAGGGGGGGGGGGTACGGTGCGCCCACAGTGTCTAGCCACCCGCACAAAGTGCATAACTTTACCACAGACTTTGGTTCCAGCCCTGGCGATCGTGCGCAAGATTACTGTATATTGCTTCTCTAACAATTTGTCCTATCCTTGCTCGTTATGAATTTTTCTTTTATTGTGTAACCACTTTTTCGACACCAAAGCCTTCTGTGGTTCAGTTTTTCTTTGATACGTGATTTCTCGTGGTTTTATTTGAGGACAATAATCATTTCGTTCTCTTTCTCTCATTGTATCTTTCCTGTTTGCCTCTTTAGGGTGCGGGCGAACATTGACGTTACAAATCTGAACTGCAAAACATGGAGAGCTCAAAAAAGAATGAGAAGTGTTGTCGGCAGGACGAAAGATAATTGAACAAGACCTCGAAGATGCTAATACTGCGCGTAAAGGTGGAGCAGAACAAATCATCCAGTATATATAAAAGTGCCCGCGGTGTCTTCCACTATACAAGCCAAGTGACATCGCTATACAAATTGCTGATTTTTTGGTGATCTGCAACATGAATATGTTGGTGTTCATTGCTATCATTTTCTCTCTCTCTCTCTCTCTCTCTCTGTTCTTTTAATTTCTTTTTAACTGTTTATGTTCTTAACTATTGTATCAGTAACTATTTAATACAAAATAACGCATCGCACAAAAAACAGCCATTCCCGGACCCCAGTTGGAGGAGGACTAGAAAATAGACGTTTTCGCTAGACTCTAGGGCTTTTTTGGCTGTCATCAGTCTTTCTCAATTACCTGCTTCATATATTCTAATCTCTGTCTTCCTCTGCAGTTCTTACTTTCGACTGTTCCTTCCACTAACAAATTAACCAATCCTGCATGTCTCAAAATATGACCTACCAGCCTGACTCTTCTTTCTGTAAGCTTCTTCCACAAACTTCTTTCCTCGCCCATCATTTCCAAAACTCGTTCAGTTCTTACTTTGTCTGTCCACTTAATTTTCAGCATTCTTCTGTAGCACCACATTTCAAATGCTTCAATTTTCTTTATTTCTGAAGTCCATGTTTCGCTACCATAAAGTGCTTTGCTCCACACAAAGTTTTAAAAAGTTCTTTCTAATTCCTAGATCAATATTTGAAACTAAAAGGTTTCTCTTTTTCATGAAGGCTCTTTTTGCTAGTGCTATTCTGCTTTTAACATCATTCCTGCTTCGGCCATCGGTTGTAATTTTGCTCCCCAAGTAACAGAATTCACTTACTTCTCCTATTACATCCCATCCTATTTTTATATCCCACAAAAAAAAAGCGAAGGAGGCTATTCAGAATTTCAGGCATCCAAATAATCGTAACGTTTAAGTTAATCACGGAAATTTGCTTATGTTAAATAAACAGTACTATGGTCAAAGATCTATAGAAGAGATTCCCAGAGTGTTACATCTGTGACTTTTAAGGTAAGATTATCGCTGGTTGGTTAGGAATCTACACTTCGAGGATGAGACTAGGCTGATAAATCATCCAGTCTTCAGTACTATGTGGAGAAGGCTTAGCTCCAGAAGAAGACTGAAAACTGCAGTCGAAACGCTGGAAAGCAAATCATTGTAGACGCAGCGTATATATCGAGAAATATTTGGTGACATTACAAAAAAGATGAAATGGTTCGATTCCCGACTGGAATGCTTTAACTAAATAAAACTGCCACCGAATATGATAGAATAAATGGAAGTACGTATGCCAAAAGGAAGTTTCATTCTGGCTTTCCTAGTTGTAAATAACGGCAAAAAAACCATTATTGATATCAGGGGAATGGGAGGGGCTCTTGTTTTGCGCGGGTGAATAAGGGATTCGCCAATCAGTTCACTATTTTTTTTTTTTAACTTATGGCTTTACGCCTTGTAGACGCCGAGGTCATTAGAGGCGGGGTCAAGGAACGGGAAGGAATTCGGCCCTGACATTTTTGAAGGACGTATCCCGGCATTCGCCTGGAGTGATCTGGGGAAACCATGGAAAACCCAAATCTGGATGCCCGGACGGGGATTCGAACCGCCGTCCTCCCGAATAAGTCCACTTCAGCTGTATTCTCTTACTGCCGTCTGTTATTTTTCGATGCCCTAAAACACGGTTGGGTTATGTATCCGGAAGGGATTCGAATAGATGAGCTCCAGAAAATTTTATCTCTCCCACCAGGCTGAGTTAAAGCCCGGTAGTTGTGGACCTTCTCGATCCGGGACTGCTGGTCCTTTTTACCGCCTGCCGATGCCCGTTCTGCCCACACCGAAACGGCGGGGAGTGATTAGGAGGCGGTGAGACTCCAAGTGGAACAGCAGCGTAACTGGGCGCGAGAGAAAGTAGGTCCGAAACTGAGCGACCACGCGGCCTCTCCGCGATCCTCCATCCCTTCCTGTCTCGTGCTAACCTCTTCATCTCTACATATCCCTTACAACCCACGTCCTCAATTATCTGCTTCATATATTATAATCTGTCTTCCTCTAGAGTTCTTACCTTCGACTGTTCCCTCCACTAAGAAATTAACCAATCCAGCATGTCTCAAAATATAACCTACCAGCCTGTCTCTAATTTCTGTAAGTCTCTTCCACAAACTTCTTTCCTCGCCCATCATTTCCAAAACTCGTTCATTTCGTACTTTGTCTGTCCACTTAATTTTCAGCATCCCTTCTATAGCATCACATATCAGATACTTCAATTTTCCTTTTTCTGGTATTCCTAAAGTCCATGCTTCGCTACGATAAAGGGCTGTGCTCCACACACGTGTTTTTTAATTAAAGTCAAAAATTGAAACTAAACGATTTCTCTTTTTCATGAAGACTCTTTTTTGCTAGTGCTATTCTGCTTTTAACATCATCCCTGCTTCGGCCATTAGTTGTAATTTTACTTCCTAACTAGCAGAATTCGCTTAGTTCTCGTACTGCTTCCGATCATATTTTCGTTTTTAATCTACTATTACTGCTATAACTTCTTGCCACATTTGACGATTTTGGCTTTGGTTTATATTTAGTCCAAATTCTTCATTCAGTATTTCGTTCGTTCCATTCAGTAACTTCAGTACCATCTCACCAGCAATTTTTTATTTTCTTCCTTTATTCCTTCATCTACATAAAACTTGAATATAACTTAGTCTCCCACTGTTTTTCTTTCATAAAATAAAACTCTAATAATAATGTATTCATGTAGTTTGTGTTTATTTCACCACTTACTGCCTTGTTCCTTTTCGGTTTTTTTTTTTTAAAATTATTGCATCTATATCGATCCTTTTTTTTCAGGATGTAGCTTCTTTAAGTCTAATGAGCTATATATTAGAATTTAATTCTACATAGTTTTGTTGCAGTTCTTTCCAGGCTGGTCGATCTTGAGCCACCCTCTTCCAGTTCACGCCTGTAATTCGACGTATATCCTTATCCCAGTGATCCGGGGGTCTTCCTCTTGCTCTTTTCAGGTTCCTTGGTATCCAATCCAGTACTGCCGTAGTCCATCTGTCATCTCTTTTGCGAGCAATATGACCAGCCCATTGCCATTTTTGGGTCATGACTCTTTTTAAGATGTCCGTCACTTTGGTTATTGAACGAATGTGCACGGCCCTTTTCCTGTCGCTTCTTGTAAACCCTAGCATTTCTCTTTCCATACTTCGCTGGGCAGTTCTCAGTTTTTGCTTCGTGTGAGTGTTTAGGGTTTAAGTCTGCCAGGCATATGTGAGGACCGGTAATACACATTGGTGAGATACCTGTTTTTTAAGATGTACTGGCATGTTTTCGGTTGTAAACTAAATAAATACTCTTGATGCTCATCTGTTTCACAGTTGGTGGAAATGAAGGTTCTTCACGTACTTAAGACACAATTAGTGTCGCAATTTACCAAAGTATTCTCTTTCCAATGTTACTTCGTCTGAAGATGATGCCCAAGGATGCCGTTGAAACGTTCTGTATAGCGAACACTCGTGGAAAGTATGTAGATGCAATACACGGAGAAAAACTCAATCGCGACGTCATTAAGGAGAACATAGTGCTTTGTAGTGTCAGTGGAACTTTAGTTTCCTGGCAAAACGCTAAGATTAACAAAAGCAGAGTATGAAAAGCTATCAGAATGGCATTTACCGGTGTCCTACACACACTATCAGTCATCTAGAACTACAATAACACGTACGAACTCGCAGTCTGGTAGGCAACGCATAGCAGTGGTGGCGCTTCAATCTGCTATACATTCGTCCTAGAAGATGCCGGCAGGTTTTTGGCGAAACGTCACCGTAATAAAGCGCGCGCGATTAAACTTGTCTGTTTGTTCGTCTATTCAGCTCTTCAGGGCTTTGTTTCGGCTTCCAAAACAGAATGGCGTTCGTCAAATGTCTGGTTGAAGTTGACTGGGAATCGCGTGAACTCGGACTAACAAGCGCATCAGTCTTAACACTGTTTTTTGCCATTGGGTTTGCGACGCGTGGACGTTATGGTTGTTAGAGGCGGGGGCAAGGAACGGGAAGGAATTCGGCCATGGCCGTTTGCCTGGAATGATTTGTGGAAACCATGGAAAGCCCAAATCTGAGTGGTCGGACGCGGATGCTGTTGTTACGTTCGCAGGAAGGCGGTGCATTGACACAGTGAAAGTGTCGTTCGCGGTTTGTTTTTGAGACTTCCTCGGGAGCTTGGTTCGTGACCGCTCTAGCGTTGGGCAACGATCGATGCCGGCGGTCGACGCGGCGAGCTATCGCAACCGCCCCCGCTCGCGCCGAGCGATATATCGAAACCGCCGAGCCCCGAGACCCACTTTCTCCGGGGAAACACTTTCGCCAGTCGTACCAGTCGCACGACTCTCCTGCCGGGAAGGTGGTGCCAACACAAAAGAGAGACACAGACAAAAAAAAATAACTAGTACACAATTGTAACACAATCGCTGTTACTGGAATAAGATTTTACCGCTAACAACTTGTTGCGAGGGATAACTGAGAAGGCAATTATGGCTTCAGCTGTGACATTTCAAGGTTGACGAAATATTTTGGGATACTGGGGCAAGTCACATTTATTACGTACAATAAAGGAAGACCTTAGCTATAAATATCTTGCATAACATTTGATAATAAATCTAATTGGGCAGGGCACATCAGGCAGATGTTGCGGAGACGTTTCATAATCATCAGCATCGTCGTCATTTGCCGTTTCCGCTGTCTCATGATTTCTTAGTTCACCACTTGTCTCCAATCAACTCTCTCCGCCTCTCTTCACCTGGTCTGTGTATCTCCTCTGTTGTCTTCTTCGCTTGTGTTTGTTCTCCTCCCCCACCCCCTTGCCCTTTTTTCATCCTCGTAATAAATCCCAACGATCGCAGTATGTTTTTATTAACTTCTTTTCTAGTACTTCGACTTTATAAGACTTCCTCCGCATTAGTATGGCTGAACCGCGGGCGTAATTTGCCAAGACCGTCGTCGAAGAACCATGTTGCTAGTAAATATAGCCACGCTAATCGGTGATTACGGCGAGTTTTTGGATGATTCTGGCCCATTCGTCTTCTTTCAACACTTGATAGCGTCAGCTTTAATAATTTCAATTAATATAGTTAATTATATGTAACCACTTACAAATGGAAGGTATTGTTACGAAGTCAAAATGAAAATGCACTGTTCTAATCAAATACCACTAAATTTAATAAACTGCTCTCCTTGAATCACGTTTTACGCATTCCTATTACATCCAGACAATTTCCTGCTGACTCGACAAATTATTATAACATCCTTGTAGGGAAGCAGAAACTGGAGCCGTACGAAAGTATATAAGCGGCGCAACAAAACACTCGCTGCCCGACCAGCGAATAATCAGCTGGCTAGACCAAAGAGTCTACAGTACTAAACCTCAAAGATAATAAAATAAGCAACCACCATGGAGGAAAGAAATATATGGAGACGACGCAAGAGACCTCTACCACGCATTGAAGTGAAGCCGGGCGGAGGAGGAGGGGGGGCTAGGCCGCATCTATTCAGACACGGGGTATATGTACAAAAACCTCAAGGGGACTCTAGGATTAACGTAACGCCGCAATATGCTGATGGATTATTATGCAACTCGATGAGACAAATAAAAAATGAAGAATAAAATTTTTTGATAACCTACCTAGTTTCAGAGATATTCTGTCCCAAATGTGAGATGTTTTTGGTTGAAATTTAGAAGAAAAAATTGGTCAAAGTCAAATTTGATGATGGATTCTTATTTAAAAAGACGAGACAAATAAAAAATAAAGAATAAAATTTTTCGATATCTCGCCTAGTTCTCGAGATATACTATCTCCAAATTGAAGGGATTGGGTTGATATGCGGCGTGGACCAAAAATTAATTCTACCAAAGCCACAATGAATTACATGGTGGACATGCAGAATGGATATTTGTTTCATTACTACCACTTTTGGTTAGGTTGAAATGTGACCTAGACCAGAATAAAAATAGTTATCTTGTTACCATACATCGTAAGCTTAATTGGGAATAGCTGGAAGTAGTTTACATCACGATACACGTTTTGTCACTAACATGGTTCTCATGACATTACTAACAATAATAAATAAATTGTTTGTCCCTTGTATATGGAACAGCAAAACCATTCTGGTTCAGACTGAATTTAGATCTAACCACAATCTCCGCTAAATTGCCGCTACAGAATCAAACTATGTAGACACATCCACACACGCGTATTTGAATCGCAAACTGCATTTGGGGTAACAACATCGTTTGCTTCATCAAGATTCCTGGATGGCACAATATGGCATTATAAAATACTAGACACATTAAAAAATGAAATAATCACAGCATCAAACACAATGTGAACTTTGCATTTGTGTGGATTCGCAATATGGCCGCTGCCGCCACCGCGCATGCGCAGTATCAGCCGAGAGTTTAGAGGCGGCGTCACAGATTTAACGTCATTTCTCCTCCATATATTTCCTTCATCCATGGCTACCACGATTATAGTGCAGACAATTATCTGTGGAAACTCGGAAATAATGTACATCAAGTTAGAGACATTTATACAATTATTTAGAACACCTATAATTAATCCAGAATAAAAATATTCAATAATAATAATAATAACAGAAGTAGTAACAATATGAATAACGAGCAAAGTGTTTTTTAGTACGTCCCGCTAAATAGTGCTGGGGGACTCTGTTTGGTTATCGTGGTGTAAAGTTTGAGGAACACTGGATTAGATTTATCACGTCTTTGAAATGTAAATACTTTGACACAAAATGTTGTTTCCACCTTTCTCCCTTGCTTGCTTACACAGCATCAAAAATGAAAATGTATTCCAATAGTGTGAAATTTCATTAGTGACTGTATATGACTCTGTTATCGAGATAATTGGCTGAGGAACGTTGTGTACCAACTTATGATGTGATAAACCCCCACAGAATGCTGAGGCCAATCGCCAACTGCAACCGAATTTCGTCCGAACCGTATTCGTCCGAGTGACGGCCGACCAGTTCGTCCGATTAACCTCCTCCACTGCAGCCAAATACCGTCAGACACGCATTGGCGATCCGTCGCATTGTTGCTTCAACACCAAGCGAACGGGGTGTTTTTGCAAAATGTAAGTGACTTACATTTCATAAAAACAGACCTTGCCCTCGCGAATTATTACGAGGGTTAGGGCCGTATTTAGGATGTGTAGACCCTTGGGCTGAAGCTGTGATGCGCGCCCTACCCCGCAAATATTTTGAAATTCAACCCCGCGTTTTATAGTTATTTTCTAACCAAAATTCTAAAATAAACGTTTGAAATTTATTATTTAACTGTAGAATATTTTACTATATCGTATCTAGAACAATATAGAATTGTTGAAATACAGTAAAAACAACTGAAAATCTTTAAGATATTCAATACAATTTATTAACATCGCTCTGAACAATTGCAGAAGAAAAAGAATGCGAAGTTATGACGATGTTACCAATTCCGCAAAAATCAATATTTTAGTTTTAAAAATAAATGAACATACTAGAGAAAAACGATACAATATGAAGAATTATAAGAAACAATCAAATTTTGTTTTTGAGATGTGGGCTCATAGGCTGCAGGCTATATAGCCTACGCCTAATGCGGTCCCGACAAGAGTGATATTTCATAATCGTCTGAGAATATTCCAGTACGAAATTAAAATAATTGTCTTTACAAATTTTTAATAAAATAGTTATTATAACTGCGTAGACGCACTTGCAATAATTGTTCTTTCCGTAGATATTTTTATTAAAATATTTGTCACTGTGTGTCGCCATAGCGTATGATAGGGTATGAAGAAATGCAAATCAAGATCAAATAAAAGATGAAAAAATGAAGACTTGTTTATCAGGAGCGCATGCGTTTGCCATTCGGCCGAATACGTCCGACTAATCCCATTTCAATGGGATCGGTCCGTCACTCGGCTGTATTCGGCCGAGCAGGTCGGGTCCAGTGGACGCGTGACAATACCATCACCTGTCTTGGGATTAGTCGGTCATATTCGGCCGAACAGTCGTCGGGCGAATTCGGTGCCAGTGGACGACCTAACTTACTCCGCAGTTTAGCCGCAGGGTCGAAATAGTAGCGGGGTCAGTAGCGTGGTCGATTCAGTAGCGTGGTCGATATTTCATTAGGGTCGACATAATAGTAGAGGGAATCGCGACCGCTCGACTTGTGTGTAGGAACAATGGCTTTGTGGGGCGATTGCGAGCGTCCATCAGAGCGTGACAGAGGGAACGGCGGGTCGAGGACTAAGTGGAACGTGAGCCGTGGTCCAGATACCAGCGAGGAACGGGACGCAATGGCCGCCCGCCCGCTCAAAGCGCCGCCATAACTTCTTTGTGTGTCGTTTAGTGTCGCTCGTGAGTACACTTTGCATGTTACGGGGTTGTTTCTGACCCAAATAACAGTGTCGGTCTGTAACGAATACAGAGTAAGGTCATAGAGTGTAGTATTAACCTCACCAATTTAGTTGATAGGTCAAAGATATCGATAGTGGTGGTACACTGGAGTATCTTTGAAAGACAAATTAAGAGAGAATATGAGAAAGAGAATGGTTTAACGAAAGCTGGAACGTCAGATAATTTATATCAAAGAGGAGGCAAACGAATTACTACGACCGAGCGTGGTGGGTGAGTGGTTAACGCTCTGGCCTCGCATTCGGGAGGACGCCGGTTCGAATCCCCGTCCAGACATCCAAATTTGGGTTTTCCATGGTTTCCCCAAATCATTCCAGGCGAATGCCGGGATGCTTCCTTCAAAAGGCCATGGCCCAATTCCTTCTCGTTCCTTGACACAATCCCATCCCGCCTCTAAATGAGGCGTAAAGCCCAAGCAAATATATATATATAATACAGCGAATATCAATAAAGACCATTACCGAAAGTTATCAGTAAAATATCTACAAAGATAATAAACCGTAATGCATAAACTTTGGTCAAGCAACATCTTTAGTGAAAGTGTTAATTAAATTGAAATTTAAAACCCAAGCCGGAACGACAGTTGACATTCGTGGTTACAGCAGAGACAGTCAATAATTTAATTTTTTTAAAGTTTTTTTTGTTTTGTTTAAGTTGCTTTCATTAGCAACATGTTACTGAAAAGCAGACCCACGTTTTTTCAGCCGCAAGAAACGATAAGGAAAGGAAAGCAAAGTTAATGAATGTATTATGGCAATGAATTTGGTAGTAGTTGCTTAGCTATTATATAGTGGACATAGCCACGAATTTCTTCTAATGGTATCTCTGGTCGCTGTTTTGCGTGACACGTGACACCGTTCTCCAGCCAATAGCTGTCGAGGTGAGTGAATGAGTGAGCTTATGAAATTATATAGTAGATAAGATTTGGCCAAAGCCCAGTGTGGTGGCAGAAATCGTCCTTCAGACTGCGTCGCGTGAACGGACAACAGGAAACGGAAGTGGTCCGTCCTCTGTCGTCCTCGCGGTTAGCAGCAGAAAAGAAGTGTGCATACAGAAGTAGCTCCAACTGAATAGTTACCATGTTCCCGGGATGACGACACCTCTTAGTATCAATTAAACATTGGGTTGGGCGCTAATGACGCCATCGTCGACGCGCCCTTAAGCCCCAGTAGCAGCAGCAACAACAGCAAAACATTGGGTTAATTCTAGATCGCGATACCGCTACCTCTACTTTCCTCCACGCGGACAACGATGTAAAGACTTCTGCCAATGCTGTTTATGACGTCACTTTCCTGTATACACTGCTCAGGCAGCTACCAAATGGTACTAACAGGTTCTGTTTGCAAAATAGTTGTTTTTTCCCCGGGTGGGGTGAAACGAAATACGATGTTTATATAAATATATATGACAAGACTTTAAAAAAAAAAACTATAGTTCAGGTATCGGTATCTAGAATTAAACCCTGTCGTATGCTTCCATATCCAGATACCCAAAATTATACCTATAGCTACCAGTAAAACAATATGAAGCAGCAGATTTTTTTTGCCAGTAAAACATAAAAAACTACATTATTTCTCCTTGTCATTCCAACTTCTCTCTGTTACAAAAGGTCACAAGAAATTAAAGCTGGCAAATATTTTCCACGGCTTAGCCATGTTGAATCGAAGGGAAATCGAGTGCTTGCGAAAATTATAAATATTTCAGAGGCTTTCAAGAAAATTTTCTCTTGGCCAGGCGGCATGTCAACCTAGCCGCAACCGCTATGAAGGAAACATAAAAACAAAAAAACAAAAAACAACACAGTTTAGGTTTATATAATTCTTGTACCGACATGACAGCGGAAAATATTTAGAGCGTTTGCCAGATTAGTAATCGAAGCAAATATTTCTACACTTTGTTCCGGTATTGCAATCTATATGTCAGAAATCCTTTCCGAGGCTTGTTTTTGTTTTGTAAGCAGGCTCTATCCACTACCGGCATGCTAGGCCTGTCGTAGCTATGTGAAATAGGGGAAGGAAGATCTGATTGGCTGGTACAAAGGAATGGACTAAAACAAGGAAGTGCCCTGTCACCACTACTCTTCATTGTAATCATGGGTGAAATAATGCAGAAGGTGGCAGCGAGGATGGGAGAGGAAAACATGAAGGTGATGATGGTTTTTGCGGACGATCTTGATCTGGGGAGGTGAAGAAGACGAAGTGCAGCGGCAGTTGGATGTATTGACAGACAATGTGGACTAATATGGCCTGAAATTTAATGTAAAGAAATGTGAGTACATGGTAACAACCAGAAAGAAGAATAGGATAACCCAGGAAATTGTGATGGCAGGTGAACAACTAAAGAAGTTAAGCAGGTTCAAGTACTTGGGGAGTGTATTAGAGGAATGTGGAGGAAATGATGGCGAGATAAGTGAAAGAGGAAGACAAGCAGAGGCGTTCCTAAGGAGCATTAGAAGCCTGATATGGAATAAAGAGGTGCCACAGAGAAGCAAGAGAGTAATCTATCATACGTACTATGTGCCTATCTTAACTTATGCTGCTGAAACGTGGACAATGAAAAAGCGGGACATCAGCAGAGTACAAGCAAGCGAAATGAAGTTTTTAAGAGGTAGAATGCGAGTTACTAAAATGGACAGAATAAGGAATCAAATGATTAGACGCACCATAAAAGAGGAACCCCTACGGGAAAGGGTAGAGAGGACCAGACTGAGATGGTATGGACATGTGAAGAGAATGGAGGCTCAGAGAATTCCGAGAAAGATCCAAGAAATTAAGATGCATGGTAAACGACCCAGAGGAAGACCAAGAGATGGATGGCTGAAAGGAGTGGAGGAGGGTGTACGGAAGAGATGAGAGGACTAGAACAAAGTGGTGACAGAGAGGTGGTGGGATGAAATAAGGAAATGGAGAGGCTAAGCAGACCCGGCCAGTGGCTGCAAACTGTTGATGATGATGATGATGTCAGAATTAATTATGGATTGTTACATTTGGTTTGTTCCTGCACGAAAAAAAAAAAAAACCTATTTCTCATACAGCTCCCGTAAGTGACGTTTGTAGCTTCCCGCATATTTAATACGTCACACCCGAAAACAATGACGTCTTAAGTATCAGCGGCAGTTTGTGTTTACATCGTTGTCCGCGTGGTGGAATGTAGTCGTAGTGGTATCGCGATCTGGAATTGACCCAAAGCGTTTATTTCGAACCTCTAACGCCTTCTTCTACAGCGGAACTGCAGTTAGACATACCTTAAATGCCTTAATAGGCACAAGTAACGGTCTCCCATGACCGTTAATAGTGCTTAGTGAGAGTGTACAACGTGTCCAAGTGCAGCTTCACCGTAATAATAGTCCGAAGAAGTTGGGCTGAAACGCCAGTGATTTATACCCTTATGCGGCACCATCATGGGAATAGGAAGTATTTATAAAATCTGATTCTTTTAGCAGGCTTCGTGTTTGCAAAATTCGACTTACTTTGCGGGTTTAGCATCGCGTGAATGTTGTGGCTACTGGCAACGTTCCGACACCGAACGTGGGGCCTTCCTCGGGGCAATATCGAGCACATTCATCTGCCGCTGGTTACGTCCCGGTAAACGACGAACGGATTTAACCATCCGCCAGCAGTGTATACATCATCCAGAAATGACACTGAGGAAGGAGACAGATTTGGTGCCGAAACGTTTGGCAGTAGCCACAACATTTACGCGGTACTAAACCCGCAATTTTTCAAACGTGGAAACTATTTATTACGTCCACGGAAGCCTTCCACGGCTTTCCTTCTTTTTTTTTTTTTTTTTCGGTGGCAGTTTTTCTGCTTCAATTGGTACGTTATAGTCCGAAGTTGGGTGCCAGCTTCTTCGATCTTACTGTTTATGTGATTCACATAGCAGTGCTACCACCATTTAAATAAGCTACTCATCCGGATTTTAGTAACAAACTGAGCCCCTCCTACTAGCCTTTTCCCCAAACAACTGTCAATAAATAACTCCAAAGCTGCTGTTCTATATTCGTTTAGTGCCGTACGCGTTTCACCTTTCACAGAGGCATCCTCAGCAAAGAATTATTTACATCTGCGTTGTTTAGGTTGATCCCAAAGCATATGACCGATCGGAGCCAGCAGTATGAATATTGCTTGCTAGGTAAACAAATACGAAACAGTGGTGTATGATTCATTTATCAACAGTTAACTGACTGAGCAACCACGGAAAAAAATAGCCTACAACAGCATTACGCAGTTAAAAGTATCGCAGTAAGAAACTTCCTAATCCTATTTAATAAAATCTAATCAAATTATAAATGGAAAAGTAACTGTCTCTGTCAATTACGTTTTCGCGACTAAAACGCAAACCGACTTTGATAAAAGTTGTCAAGAAAATACTGTGTATCATTACGAAGGACATACGATACTGTCTTCGGGTTAAATAATACATTACGCCATGAAATTTTGAAAAGTAAGCGAAAGTTGACAGACGGATGGCGCAATGTTCTATCGGTCACTCAAGCTTTGTTTCTCTCTCAGACAGTTTGTGTTTGATCTGTTCATTAATTTCATGTACAAACACAACTTCAAAATCTGCTGGAGGAACCGTAGTAATCAGTCTCCCACAGTTAACCACTCCCCCTCCTCCGTTTGTTGCTAGTTTTAAACATGTTGCAAATTTGTTACCATGATGAGGCAGTTTCAATGATTGAATGTATGGTAATGGCTTCCTCGCCATATTACCACGACTCCGTGCTTTTAGGGACGGGATTCACGTGATTTTTAGTTTTCTATATCAAATTCTAGCAATAAAATTGCAAGCCCAAGCGCACGAAGTCGAGGTTAACTGGTAGTAACCGTATATAAACAAGGTATTTGTGGTGTTGGCGCTGTCTGAGGTGGTTGTGGTGATGGTGAGTGGTTTGAGGTGGTCCTGTGTTCGGTAGGCGGTCGATCCCTCGCCAAGGCTACGCGACCTCGACCCGTAGCGTCGCCGAGTGCTCTAACCTCGTTACGGCGGTCGATAGCGCCCAACAAGTAGGTCGGTCCGCACACCCTCAATTACACTGCCCCGAGTCAGCACTAACTGCGACAACAGCGGGGCGTCACTCTGACGTCTTCATACCCACCGAGCGTGGTGGGTGAGTGGTTAGCGCTCTGGCCTCGCATTCGGGAGGACTGCGGTTCGAATCCCCGTCCGGGCATCCAGATTAGGGTTTTCCATAGTTTCTGCAAATCAATCCAGACGAACGCCGGGATGCTTCCTTCAAAAGGCCATGGCCGAATTCCTTCCGGTTCCTTGTCCCCAGTCCCATCCCGCCTCTAATGACGTCGACGTTAACGAGGCGTAAAGCCGTAAGTAAAAAAAAAAAAGTAGTTTATATCCGTGCACATAAACACTTCAACTGCGAGAAGCAGCTAGCGTTTATCCTCAGTCGGTCTTTTTCTTGATGGTGATTAATGCAAAAATTGCTGGACGTTCCTACAAGATGTTGCTGACATTATCTCGGAGCATCCATAAACTACGTAGGTACATTTTGGTCTCCTTTTAACCTCCGCTGCCCCTCCACGTAGCTCTACTCCCCTCCCCTCCCCCCTCCCGTGAGCCACGTAGGTTTTCCCTATTGATTCTAGAAGGCATTTTGCACTGTTTTCTCTTGTCAGTGTAACGTAAATTACATACGGAGACAATTAAATGACGCAAATAAATATCCCCATGCTGTTGTGTGTTTTGTGCCTTATTTTAACTGTAACTTCCCCCCCACCCCTCCACGTACCGCAATGTAGCTTTCTACCCTCCCCCCCCCCCCCTCAAAAAGACCGAGACACGTAATTATCTTGCGGACCACTTTGGAAATGCATCATATACGAGGGTGAGTCAAATGAAAACCTTAAATATTTTTTATTGTGCAGAAGTGGTACAAAGCTGTATCACTTTTCAACATAATCTCCCCCATGCTCAATGCAAGTCCTCCAGCGCTTACAAAGTGCATAAATTCCTTTAGAAAACAAAAATTCTTTTGGTAGTCCGCGCAACCACTCATGCACCGCGTGGCGTACCTCTTCATCAGAACGGAACTTCTTTCCTCCCATTGCTTCTTTGAGTGGTCCAAACATATGGAAATCACTTGGGGCAAGGTCTGGTGAGTATGGTGGATGAGGAAGACACTCAAAATGCAGGTCTGTGATTGTTGCAACTGTTGTACGGGCAGTGTGGGGTCTTGCATTGTCATGTTGCAAAAGGACACCTGATGACAGCAATCCACGTCGCTTTGTTTTAATTGCAGGCCGAAGATGATTTTTTAGGAGATCTGTGTATGATGCACTGGTGACAGTGGTCCCTCTAGGCATGTAATGCTCTAAAATGACGCCTTTTTCGTCCCAAAAGAGAGTCAGCATAACCTTCTCAGCTGATGGTTCTGTTCGAAACTTCTTTGGTTTTGGTGATGAGGAATGGCGCCATTCCTTGTTCGCTCTCTTCGTTTCCGGTTGGTGGAAGTGAACCCAGGTTTCGTCCCCTGTAACGATTCTTGCAAGGAAGCCATCACCTTCTCGTTCAAAGCGCCGAAGAAGTTCTTCACAAGCATCAACACGTCGTTCTCTCATTTCAAGAGTCAGCTGCGGTGGCACCCATCTTGCAGACACTTTGTGAAACTGGAGCACATCATGCACAATGTGGTGTGCTGAACCATGACTAATCTTTAAACATGCTGCAACGTCATTCAGTGTCACTCGGCGGTTTTCCATCACTATGGCTTCAACTGCTGCAATGTTCTGTGGAGTCACAACTCGTTGTGCCTGACCTGGACGAGGAGCATCTTCCACTGAAGTCACACCATTTGCGAACTTCCTACTCCATTCGTACACTTGCTGCTGTGACAAACATGCATCACCGTACTGAACCGTCATTCTTCGATGAATTCCAATAGGTTTCACACCTTCACTACTCAAAAACCGAATAACAGAACGCTGTTCTTCCCTGGTGCAAGTCTCAAGTGGGGCAGCCATCTTTATACTGATACTGCGACGGTATTTGTGCATCTGCACTATGCTGCCCCCTACAGGCCATTCTGCACGCTGCTTGTAGCACGCTTACCAACTTACAGGATAACGGCGCCAAATTTCGATTTTTTTTAATTATAAATTTAAGGTTTTCATTTTACTCACCCTCGTATAATTATATATCCCGATATTAGAGTTACACCTACAATGACATTTTTTTTTTGGAGTGAATATAATTTAATTATTCTACGAACTCATAACTGTAAGCTCAGATATAAAACAGGCAATAACTCTCATATATTCACAAGATAATTATTTTAAAATCAAAGTTAATTTTTCTCATAGTTACGGCAGTTAATTTTTGAATATATGTATGCACAAATAGTGTAATTTTTTAATACATTGGTTTTCGGTATTATTTTCATTATAAAATAAATATATTTCGTAAAAGTGTGATGAATGTCGCGGGCCGCATGCGGTGATTTAGTGAGGTTCTCCCTCTATTATGCTAGTCGCCCGTCCTCGCGCCTATCAACCAGGGATTGTTCGTCCTTTGATCTGCGCCCACACACACACACACACACACACACACACACACACATTGTGGCACTCGTGTCCGCCCGCCGATGTTTCTGAACGGAGCGGTGGATGTCAGTCAGTCAGGTGACCTACAAGGGGGGAATTCGCGGTTTCTTCTGTTCCTCGTTGTTTTGGGGTTTAAGTTTTCAACTGCAGTATTTTTCTGTTACATTGTGTAAAATGGCAAGTAATTCAGGTTCTATTCGTTATACTGATAGAAGTGATACAATAGTAACTTCAAAGAAAGCAAAAGAAAAAAAAAATTGAAATAATTTAAAGCTAAAATTTGCAGAGTGCAAATGTAGGTGGGTGTGTAGGGAAATTGCCACCGGAGCCTGCGCTCCATCGCAATAAAATATAAAAGATTTGCGCGGGGAAACATATTACTGGATAAGGAGAGATCATCAAAATAGAGTATTTACCAAATTCACTACCCGCGCTGTGTTTTACCGTTGCTTCAGGCGGCATTCGACAAGTCACTCAGACAATATCAGCTTTCAGAATACTGTTAGTGTGATATTTCAATGAATAAATTATACAAAATCTTTTTTTTTTTTAATCATTTTTTTACCACATGTTTAAAATGCACAATGGTCTCCTTAGCAGATTGAACTACCATAAAACAATCATTTTAACAGGAGTATAAAATAATTATACCATTTAAGATTTATATAAGTTTTTTTTTAACGTTTTAAGAAAAAGAGAACATTGTATTAGATGACTCAAATATCTTCGAGTAAATTTAAAAAAAAAAAGTGTTCAAAAATTGTTAATTTGTAGTACGGGGGCATCCATAAATTATGCGACGTGTTTTTCCGGATTTCCGGCCCCCCCCCCTCTGGTGAGATCCGGTGCGGGAGAAACACCCCCCCCCCCCTAGAAGGCGCCCTCGCAATTTTTTTTTAGGTCTCACCCTTCCAAAGGCGGTTACTCTCCTACTATTCGACGAAAAACTCCCTAAAATCGACTTTCGCGTCATTTCTTTTTAGCTCTACCGTCCAACAAGAACTTCCAAAACCTCGCGTGAGATTTCCGTTGACCCCCCCCCTCCCCTATTTCACCTCACGTAATTTATGGACGCCCCCTTATGGCATGGAATAAACTGAACAGTCACATGTATCGAAAAAAAATTTAGAAAAAAAATCAGTATCTCGAAAATGGTGGACTATTCCTAAAATATAATTTTGTCATTAGTTGGACATGTCGCGACCTATCAGCGGTTGCAGGATTATCCTGTCATTCCTGAACACCCTGTATATATTTAAGGCAAGAAATATCTAAATATATAAAAAAAAAACTTTTTTTTCTTTTAGATACTTATTATTTTCCTGTTTCAACGACAAATATACCTTACTTCTTTCTATAAAGAAAAAGGTTGGTAGCCCTACTTAAACGGCCGCTGTTTGAGTCTGGAGGTATAGGTCAGTTCTGAACTGTCTATTTGTGGTGAACGAAGACCCGCCAAGACTTGCGTCTGTAGGGTGGTATACGCGGTGTGTGGCTTCCTGGTTGGTCGTGTAGGCTGTGCGGCCGCTCCAGACAGAGGTCTCTTTGTCGTCCAGACAATGGGCTGCCGCGTGTCCCAGTTGGGACAGCACCGCGTCTCTCAAGCCACGTGATGTCTCTCTCCCGGAGGAAAAGTCGCCAGAATCGTGGGTGGTATTCAGGACTTGGAGGAGGTGCAAAGGGAAACAGCTATGTTTATACGGGATAGTCAGTAAGCGATACGATAAAGTAGCATTAGCGCTCGAAATGCAGTATCCAAAGAAGTGAATAACAATAATAAAATAAAAAACTTTTTAATGTACCATATTTTTATAATGCACTGAAAAGTATAAAATTATTTCTCTAATCCTTATGAAAGATAAAACCACATACATATTTCTAACTTCTTCTAAATTGTCACGAAAATTTATATTTGAAAATTTTTGATAGCTATTAAAATACTTGTAACATTGGTGACGAAAACAATTGGGCGCATGGAACAGATAATTGATGCTTTAATAGCTCTACTAACAATTTTATTGCACCGCAAATAATGTGAACTGATAAGTAAGTTCTTAGCTTCTTATAGTTATGTATTCCATGCGCCCAATGTTTTTCGTCACCAATCTTACAGGTATCTTAATAGCCATCAAAAATTTCCAAGTATAAATTTTCAGGACAATTTAGAAGAAGTTAGAAATCTATATGTTCTTTTATCCTTCATAAGGATTAAAGAAATTATTTTATACGTTTTAGTACATTATAAAAACATGGTACATTAAAAACTTTTTTATTTTATTCTTTTCTGCTTTTTAGGGTTATGTGAGTGAAAATTTGTAATTGATTTTAAATACTTTTATGGCATAATCATAGAGACTTTTTTAAAAGAAAACATTTCAGTTATTTCCACCGCGAGAAAATAAGGAACAAAATAAAAAACGACATATCCGTCGTTTGAATCATAAGTTATGGTCTGGAATTTGAACAAACATCAAATAGAAAAGTTCCGCCAGAAATCTTCAGGCAGCATTTCCAATTTTTCTTTCCCTAGAAACATTATTCATACTACTGCAAACATTTTTTTAATAGCCTAATCGGTGCCTAGAAAATGTACTTTCAGTTGTTACCGAATTTTCTTATTTTCCGGGCAACTTTTCCATTTTTCTTTCTCTGAAAACCTTATTCAGACTATTAAAGACATTAAAAAAATAGCTAAATTGGTCCATAGAGAAAAGTACTTTCAGGTTTTTCTGAATTTTCCAGGCAACTTTTCCAATTTTTCTTTCTTTAAAAACCTTATTCAGACTTATTATGAATATTTTTAAAAAATTAGCATAATCGGTACACAGAAAAAAAGGCTTCGTTTTCTCCGAATTTTCCAATTTTCCAGGCAACTTTTCCGATTTTTTCACGTTTTCATGCATTGTCATCCAGTTCTGAGCTATGGTCAAAATTTCTAGTCTCTAGCTCATCGAGAAGTTAGTTTAAAATCAATTAGTAAATTCCACCCGCAGGGTAGCGTTTTGGGACCACTCCTGTTCATTATTCTAATGAATAATTATGTTGATGGTTTACTGTCAGAACTTAGGTTGTTTGCAGATGACATAATGATATATAATAAGGTCAAAACAAGCGAGCTTGGTGGGTGAGTGGTGACGCTCTGGCCTCGCATTCGCGTGGACGCTGGTTCGAATCCCTGTCTGGGCATCCAGAATTCGATTTTCGGTGGTTTCCCGAATTCACTCTCGCAGATGCCGAGATGGTTGTTTGGAAACGTCGTGGCTGATTGGATTCTCTCTATCCGTTGTAACTACTCTGATGTGTAAGAGTTGTACAGTGCCAGCGTAAAAAAAAAAATAGTGGTGGGTTTACAATACGAAAATGGGCAACATTACCAATCCAAATAGCTAAATATCACCCTCAAAACACCTTAGCTTATACCAGCATTTATAATTACAATATTTCAATCGTCATTATGTTTTTGATCATAATACATATACATCATTTGCATAGTCTCCTTTAATAAAAAAAAAAAAACAAGATTCATTGCCTTGAAAAATATACGTTCTATACTTGACCCCTAAGATTAGAATTCATAGAACACTAGGTTTGAAGGCTGTTGCAACTGGCTTGACACACCTGCAATACTTTCTCATACCGCTGCGACTGCAGTGTGTTGATAATATGCCCCGTATGACGTAATGTGCTCATGCTGTTACAAAAAAAGAAATCTCGTGGAATTCAGTTGATTTACAGGCAATGTTGTGTCGCCATTTTCTTGCCCAGAACGCTTTAACGCTCGCAGGTATGTGCGTTTAGCTTCTTTTAATTTTTTTAGCTGATCCGACACTACATATGACCTTGCCTGGCTGCTAATCCCGTGTGTTTACTCTCCGCCTTGATGTGCTGGGATTAAGACGAGTGACAACGAAGGTTACAGGCATGATAACGCGTATCAGCCCGACAGTGGGATTACCGATCCTGGAAACGCCGTATACCTTGACTATTCTTTTGCGCAAATTGCCCGAGAATGGCCTTGTTTATGTAAGATCTGACGCTGTTTTCGGCCGTCGTATTATCTTGGCTGAAGTACTTTACCGCTTGTCCCTGTCGCGGACGTTTCGTTCCCCACGTGCCGTCATCTTCAGTGCAGTTTTTTTGCCATCTGACGACTGTGTAACAGGAACACAGCCTGTTCACGTGAGAGGCGAAATGTGAATCATGTCGAAAAGGGGGGGGGGGCAGGCGATTGAGTTCATGTTCGAAGTGTAACCGGGCCTTTTAAACCAGCGGAGTACCTAGTCCATCTGAAAACCTGATTATTAGATCATTTTACATTCCGTAAAACAATTTTCGTGCATATTTTTAATAATTATTATTTTTATCTGCTAAATTTACAAATACAAATATTTAAGTAAACTGGAAGTGGGTGTAGATAACATTTGATAACAGATCTAAAGAAACAGGGATAATTCACTCTTTAAAGAAAAAAAAAAAAAACTATGGTAAAAAGACTACGCGCGTGGCTTGTTTTTGAGCACTGAAGATGACCTAATAATCGAAGTGAATATGTGAAAATTTATGTTTTATTACGATATCTTTAACTTAGGATATTCTGTTCAAGGACCCCCTCAGGTTCAGGAACATTGCTCTAGAGCAGGATTTCTCAAAGTTTTAGCTCCACGTACACCTATAACATTTCCCCGGCAATGGCGAACCTCCTTAAAAAGCTGCCTGTATTATTTAAAGAAATAAGCAGCTTTATGTTACAAAAGTAGATCTAATACAGACACAAAGAGCACTATGTTATTAGTTAATGTGATTGATGGGCTTGTTTCTCACAGCAGGTCGAGTCGGTTTTAGGATAATTTTGCTCATGTTCACGCTCGAGACAGCCAATCAGCTTCCATAACATAAAACTTGTCGCGAACCCCCTACGACCAACCTAGGGGTTTGCGTGACCCACTTTGAGAAATCCTTTCCCAGAATATACTTGTTACTGAGCGTCACATTCGCGGTAGTAACAGCAACAATGAAACTCGTGTACAACGATTCGATCGGAAATATTTGAGTGGTCTAACGTCACTGCATTGGCAGCAACACGTAAAGGAGTCAGACAAGACTGTGCCCTGTCACCCTTAATTCTCACTGCCTGCATTCAAGACTTAGTAGATAATATCAGGGACGAAATTGATGCTGGGATAAAGATGCAGGGAAAACTAGTAAACAGATGACACTGTGATAGTAACAGAAAGTGAAGAGGATCTTAAGAAAATTTTGGAAACTATGGAGGAAACAATGGGGAACGAGAGTACAATACGAAAATGTATAAAGCGAAGACGAAAGTCGTGGTATGTGGTAAAGATAGAGACTCGAAAGTGAAAATTAAAATTAATGGAGAAACATTAGAAGATATGCAAGAATTCTGCTGCCTATGAAGCAAAATCACAAAAGATGGTGGAAGCAAGAATGAAATAAAATGCAGGATTACGCAAGGAAACATGGCGTCCAACAAAAAGAAACGAATTTTTACAACAAATGACAAAAGCTGGGAAAAACTATTAAAAGCTTATGTCCGCAGTATTGCCCTGTATGGATGTGAAACCTGGACAGTTGGTACAGAAGCGAAAAGAAGATTAATTTCGTTTGAGCAATGGTGCTACAGAAGGATGTTAAAGATTAGCTGGAGGGAAAAAGATTACTAATGTGGAAATTTTTGAGAAGGCAGAAGAGAAACGTTCTATTCTGTCTTCCTCTACAGTTCTTACTTTCGACTGTTCCCTCCACTAACAAATTAACCAATCCAGCATGTCTCAAAATATTACCTACCAGCCTGTCTCTTCTTTCTGTAAGCTTCTTCCACAAACTTCTTTCCTCACCCATCATTTCCAAAACTCGTTCATTTCTTACTTTGTCTGTCCACCTAATTTTCAGCATTCTTCTGTAGCATCACATTTCAAATGCTTCAATTTTCTTTCTTTCTGGTATTCCTAAAGTCCATATTTGGCTGCTATAAAGTGCTGTGCCCCACACATAGAGTTTTAAAAAGTTCTTTCTAATTCGTATATCAATGTTTAAAACTAAAAGATATGTCTTTTTCATGAAGGGTCTTTTTACTAGTGCTATGCTGCTTTTAACATCATTCCTGCTTTGGCCATCTGTTGTAATTTTGCTTCTCAACTAACAGAATTCACTTACTTCTCCTATTGCATCCAATTCTATTCTTATATTTAATCTGCTAGTATTGGTATCATTTCTGCTACATTTCATCACTTTTGTCTTGCTTTGGTTTATATTCAGTCCAAAATCTTCCTTCAGTATTTTATTAATGCCATTCAGTAACTTCTCAATATCATCAGCCTGTTTTGCTAACAAGACAATGTCATCAGTAAATCATAGCATACTGATTTTTTTCTCCCTGAACACTTATGCCACATTTTTCTATTACTTTCTTTATTGCTTCTTGTACATACAAGTTGAATATTAACGGGGATAGACTACCACCATTTTTAACTGATGCATGTGTCTGATGATTCTCTACTTTTATTGTAGCCACTCTATATAGAAGAGTATAAAAACGTGGAGGACAATATTATTTGGACATATCTTAAGACACGAGATCTTAGTAAAGACAATAATGGAGGGAATGGTAGAAGGAATGAGATATCTAGTAAGATTAAGTTTGAAATACATCCAGCAGATAATGGAAGATGTTGGCTGCAGGAGATATGATGAGGAGGGCAGGGAGTAGAGCTGAATAGAAGACCGCCGCAGACCAATCGCAGGATTGACTATTGTAGAAATAGAAGCTTGCTACCGAGGAATTCGGAAGCTGGCTTTTGGGAGTCGAAATTTTTCGACGCGTGGTCGACGGCGCTGGCCTACTGCGAACTATGCGTGTCAGTTGCGTAACCGCGCGTCCCAAACACACGCAACGCGCGTCCTACATAGCGCACGCACTGCACACACAGCACCCCACCCCTCCCTTACGCGGCGTCAACACCCGGGAGGTCAGGTACTCGCAAAGGTGTTGTATTACGCTCGATTTATTGTCCTGGCACGGTCGCCATGTTGGGTAATACTGTTGTGTCCACCTTAATTAAGTAATTTCCTATATATTTTGCACAGTGTAGCGGGTGGATGGTATCGCTCTGCACTCGCATTCAGGAGGACTCTGGTTCCAGTCCCCGTGCAACTATCCAGATTTGTCCTTCCATGGTTGCTCCAAATCACTCCAGGCAAATGTCGGAATGCTTCCTTGAAAACGCCAATGCCGAATTTTTTCCCTTTCCTTGTTTCTAGTCCTTTCTCACCTCTGATCTGATATCCTCGACGTCGAGAAAGTGGCACAAAAAAAAGAAAAGCTCCCGGCCATCGAAATTTTGGTGTCACATAATTTCCCCAAATCTCTCCAGGCGAATATCGCGATCGTTATTATTATTATTATTATTAATAATAATAATAATAATAATAATACTCCGCGATTCACTAAAAGTGTGAGGTGGAGAGTGCGTTACATCAGTCCTAATGTGTAACAATTTGTACCTAGGAAGGGATATACTGGATATGGCAGGAGGCGCCTGTGGGCTATTTTGAGGTACCCTCCCGGCATTTGTCTGGAACGATCTGGGAAAACCATGGAAAATCCATATCGTCGTCCGGGCAACCAGATTTGGGTTTTCCATGGTTTCCCCAAATCACTCCGGGCGAATGCCGAGATGCTTCCTACAAAAGGCCGTAGCCGAATTCCTTCCCGTTTCTTTTCCCCATTCCCAACCTCCCTCTAATCACCTAAAAAAAAAAAGTAAAAAGGAAAATCCAGATCAGGATGGTCGGAAGGGTTAGATACCTACTCCTATTGGAATCTAAGTTCTCTCGCTCGATACCTCTTTCCTATTCCACTCCCTAACCACTCGTAGAATAGAAATGGTTCTGGCCCTGATTTCTCTTATTTTCTCGGTCATTCCTAGATATGAATGTAACTGGTAGTAATGTATGTTTTCCGTATTCCTGAAATAGGTCAGTGGTGAATTTTCCAATCGATTTCTGCAACGCCTTCGGTGTTCCAGGTCTTCGCAACCCAATTCATTCAACATCGCACTTACGTTTTACCTGTCACGAGTCGAGCGGCTCTTCTTTGGACCTTCTCCAATACACCCATTAACCCCTTTTGATAAGGGACCCCATACAGAACAACAAAAGCCCATGGTCGAATTTCTTTGTATTCCTTAGCAGCTTCTAATGACCTCGAAGAAGCACGAAAAATCGTATATTTCCTATTTTTTGTGCTAGAGGTTTTGTTAGTTGCTGCGATTTAAACTCGACGTTGCAGTTAAATTATGCATTCGTGAAGCTGGTCGTACTGTTGACCATCACAGGCATACATCTATAAGAACGCATCTACTCAATCTGTGCTGAACAATAAATTTTATAAATGAAACACCGTCTACAAAGTATTCTATTCGTGAATGTCAGTATATGTTGTGCTGCTTGTCTGGTGATTAAAAAAATAACTACTGATGATGCCCCTCACCATAAGGGCGAAACGCGTCTGGGGGGAATAAAAATCATTCACCAAAACAGTTGTTTGAAGAAAAATGGCCTACAACCAGATTAATATTCGTCCACCAATCTTGGTATAATTGTTTAAAGATCATACTCCACCAACTGTTGATTTTTGTTTTGTTTGTTTTTGTTTCAGAAAAAATCAATATACAGCCAATACCCTGTTACTCTCTACTGCACATTTTATTACTTCTCAAGATCTGGGGTACAAAACATGTTGTGACAATCGCAGTATGTGTCGTAGTACACAGCGCAGTGCACTGTTTCACCTGATTAAGGCAGCAGACACTGCTGTAGAAACGTTCTATATAACACACACCCGTCAAGATTGTGTAGAACGCGTTGTGTTCCTTGCGTCGTTTACACATATTTTCACTGCCGGATATTCCTGATCAGTTGTTGACAGACGCTGGAGTTGGTTATGTACGCAACTCGTTCATACTTTATGCTTGAGTCAACAGTAGAGTTAGCAACCGTTTTCGACTGAATAATGCTCCAAGTATATACCGGGTGTTTTAAAAATGACCGGTATATTTGAAAAATCAATAAAAACTAAACGGGCGTATTTGTCACTCCTAATTTTAAAGCTCGGGCGTAAAATGAAAATGTTCAGGCGTAATTATAATTATGAAAATACAGATTTTGTAACTTACAATACAATTTAAAACTGTAACTAGGTCTAAAAGTGGCAATATATTATATACCAAAATTGTGAAATAGGTTAACATAATTCTTGATTTTTACTGTATTTATTACAGTAACTTTCGAATTTTACACAATGATCTTCATATTCAGTAGGCGCAGTAACTGATGGGTTACTGTTTTTGATTGTTTACTTGCTTGCTGACCTCCTGGATTGCCGGCCTGCTGGTCGTAGCTGAAGAGCCTGATGATTTGTCAGCAGCTGATGTTTCTTCATTTTCAGGCATTCCTCGTTTACCGGTGCTTGTAATACTTTTATCACCATTACTTGTGTTTACAACTGGTAAAAAGTTAGTCAGTAATTTTACGAGACATCTTCACTTCCTTTGTTAAAGGAAAAACGCACAAACTAGAATTGTCTTTTACTTGGCGTTACTTCCCCTACACTGTTGCCTCATCTTCTGAACTTCAGAAACGTAATATTCGAAACTCTGAAACAGATCAACAATGCGACAGGAATTATAATTGAAATTAATTATTAGAATTAAACCTTGAACATGCAAAATTGAAAACGAAATACTGAAATGTATTATTTTTTTAAAAAAATTTGATGCTTAAGCGTAGTTTCTACGCCTTTGACGGTGATTGCAGGCGTAAAATGAAAAAAATTGAGGCGTAATTACGCCTAACGCCCGGTCAATTTCGAGCACTGCTTGGGACAACAGTAAATTTTCAGGCGGACAAACTTTCGAAATTAGTTACAATTTTCAGCAACAGATGGCGCTGCAGGCGATTTGAAAGATATAGAAGTAAACGCAGTCTGTGAGTTCGCCATTCTGTAAGTCGTCTTTCTGCTGTAAGCGTGTGCTGTTCACAGATTGCAAGTTTGCTATGAAAAAATGGTTTATTCCTTCGAACTATAGATTTTTATGGACTGCAGCGCCATCTGTTGTTGAAAATTGTAACTAATTTCGAAAGTTTATCTGCCTGAAAATTTACTGTTGTCTCAAGCATATTGCAACAAACGGTGTATTTCTATCGCTGCCCGTTTAGTTTTATTGATTTTTCAAATATACCGGTCATTTTTTAAACACCCTGTATATTGATACGACTTCTTTGGGGTTTATTTGATTTTAACTTACTGATCTCACTGTACTGGGCGCTATACTGCAAAGACTGTTGCACTCATTGCAATGTTTATGATTTTACCCACATGACTTAACACTTAGAATACAAAGGATAAATGAAAAAAGTTCACAATAATTGTTATCAATATCGATTAACGAACGAGATTTATTGTTCCATTCTAAGTTCGTCTTCCAGTAACAAAATAGACTGTTCAGCCTAAACATCATGTCCAACTACCTACTAGCATATTGGTCCACCTTTCGAACGCAATACAGCAGTGATTCGGCGTAGCATGGATTCTACAAGTCCTTGGTAGGCTTCCACAGGTATCTCACACCAGATTTCTACGCACAGGTCACGAAATTCCCTTAAATTACAGGCCAGCTGTTTGTGGGCGCGGTGACTGGGAACGAGCATCTCGGAAACGGCGAGGCTGGTCGGCTGTTCGCGTGCTACTGTAGTGAGCATCTATGCAGAGTGGTTGAAGGACGGTGAAACCACGACTGGGCGACAAGGTGGTGGACGTCCACGCCTCATCACAGAACGTGGAGGTCGGAGGCTTGCCCGCTCTGTAAAGCAGGATAGGGGGTGATCTGTGGCAGAATCGCTATTTTTGTGCTCCGCAACACTTGTGCCTGCACCAGCATTGTACTCTGCTGTCATATATGCCACAGATCACCCCCTACCCTGCTTTACAGAGTGGGCAAGCCTCCGACCTCCACGTTCTGTGATGAGGCGTGGACGTCCACCACCTTGTCGCCCAGTCGTGGTTTCACCGTCCTTCAACCACTCTGCATAGATGCTCACTACAGTAGCACGCGAACAGCCGACCAGCCTCGCTGTTTCCGAGATGCTTGTTCCCAGCCGCCGCGCCCACTAACCACTGGCCCGTAATTTAAAGGAATTGCGTGACCTGTGCGTAGACATCTGGAGTCAGATACCTCTGGAGTCAGATACCTCTGGAGTCAGATACCTCTGGAGTCAGATACCTCTGGAGTCAGATACCTCTGGAGTCAGATACCTCTGGAGTCAGATACCTCTGGAGTCAGATACCTCTGGAGTCAGATACCTCTGGAGTCAGATACCTCTGGAGTCAGATACCTCTGGAGTCAGATACCTCTGGAAGCATACTTTTTTTTTTTTTTTTTTTTTTTTTTAACAGTTTAACGTCCCTTTTTAACAACGTGGTCTTTAGAGACGGGAAAGGATGGGGGCAAGGAATGGGAAGGAATTCGGCCATGGCCTTTTGAAGGAAGCATCCCGGCATTCACCTGGAGTGATTTGGGGAAACCATGGAAAACCCAAATCTGGATGCCCGGACGGGGATTCGAACCGCCGTCCTCCCGAATGCGAGGCCAGAACGCTATCCGTTACACCACCACGCTCGGTGGGAAGCATACTAAGGACTTGTAGAGTCCATGCTACGTCGAATCGCTGTGAAACAGGTACAAGGTAATAACAGATGATTACAGGTAACACGTATTTCTTGCATAGTAACTTGTACAGTTCCATACACACTCATTTTACTCCTTTTTTTTTTGCCCTTAACGAATTTAAATTTTAAATGTCTTCAGCGTTTTTGGTAAATTATTCATCATTGCCTTTGGTAATTTATCGCAATCTCTGACTCCGTTAGCTAGCATAGACAATCTTCCTACAACCTTGTGCCTGAAAACGAGTGCCAGCTTGTGTATGTGGGGATGATTTCCCTTCCATCCACCACTTTCAGTTGTTGCACCACGATTCCGGTTCCTTTATCGTACCAGTTACTGATTGTGTTCAGTGGTAAGGGAGCGTTCGGCAGAAAGCTACGTTGGGGACGGGAAGTATTATTTGTCAGAGTTAAAATAAGGTACAGAAGACACAACAGCAAGTGGATATTTATTTGCGTCATTTAATTATCTCCGTTTGTTATTTACGATAGTCAGACAAGAGAAAACGGTACAAAATGTCTTCAGTAATCAATTAGGGAAAAAAGCTACGTGCTACGCAAGGGGGGAGGGGAGGTTTCAGAGTAGGCGAAAATGGAGTTACGTAGTTTATGGACGCTTCCTGATTTGCGATAGTTAACAATTTTCTGAGACGCTGAATTGTGTTTGAAGATTGGTGTATCGCGATTGTAGGTGTGTCAGTTGGTAGCACTGCTCCTGGATGTGTGTGGTCGCTGTCCATTGTGTTCGGTGGATTGTGTGACCCCGTGACCTGCTGACCGCCTCTCCGACACCCACCAGAGGCCGACCCCAGCAGTACAGACTCTCGTGCGACACACACTGTGCTTACAACTGCTATATGACATCCCTGTGCAAGGATTTCTCCGTAGTGTGAAAACAATAGGAAAACGCGGTTTATGGAGCAGATATCACATGATCTCACTTCAAATAAAAGCCACACGGAGAGGCGTCAGGTACGGAGGATCTAGGAGTACTTCGATCCTCGTGAAAAAATATATCGATAAGTACAGTATCGAGAGATAAATATTGAAATGTCGATATATACAAGCAGTATCGATATGTATCGAAGATAAATATTGAAATATCGATATTTACAAACAGTATCGATATGTATCGAGAGATAAGTATCTAAATATCGATATTTACATATAGGGCCTAGTATCGATATGTAACGAGAGAAAAATATCGATATATCGATTTTTTGCCTGAAGCCAGTAATTTTCTAAAAATATTCACAATATTTTTAAAAAATCGGAAAATTAAATACACTCTTTGAAAATTACATAAACTTTTATCAATTTATCTATTTTTACAATCAATCAAACCAGCATTCGTCAGATACAGATATCAAAACAACTCTGTTTTATGTGTTTCCTCCGTCATTGTACTCCTGTTGTCTGACGCAGTCAAGTTAATTGCAGAGACACTCTTTCGGACGACACAGAAAAGGCTTGGCGTATCGGATACTTCGTAAACGCAACTGTTATTCATCAATGAAAAAACCAACCGAAAACAGAAGCTGTTAATTTACTTCAACATCACAACGCGGATGCTTAATCGATATTCTTGAATTATAAAAATAACCTAAGCGTTAACATTCAAATGTGTTGACAAAAAATGACGACGTTAACGTAAACCTCTTAAAATGTAACAACTTTTTTTTTTTTTACCGCGTTACTTAAATTATGACAAACTCATTTTTTCAGGACGCTTTCAAAAGATCGGATATTAACGAATATATATTTAATTGTTACTTGAAATTGATACTTCAAATAAAATATCGATTTTTGATATATAGAGAATAAAAAAATCGACGACAAACATCGATTATTTTATTAAAAATATCGATATATTTTACCCAAGCCTGCTCAGTACCCGTGCGGTTCCAGCCCCTGTAGGAGAAATCTGCATCTATATACTCTGCAGTTTACAAAATTGTGGGTGGCAGAGGGTGCTCAGCACCAAAGCTAATCTCTTTGCTGTGCGTTCCAATCCCTAATGGTACGAGGAAAAAAAGAATTCATATAAGAATCAGTCCGGCACCTTATTTCTCTAATTTTATCTTTCCTGTCCTTCCGACTCAAATAGGTTGGTGGACGAAGTATTTCACTACACTCGTAAGTGAAAGTGGGAGTACGCATGTTTACCAATAAGTTCAGACGTTGATGATGAGGGTTGGACGGATATTGGCGGAGGTATTAGTTGTACTGTATATTAGTTAGGAATGAGCGGTGGGGGTGCGTTGTGACGTTTGGCAAGCACGGAGCCAGCCGCCTCGTGTAAACTAACCTCCTTCAGTGTCCACACCAGATACGGCGCCGAGCCCTCGTGCAAACAATGGCGCCATCGCGACGCTCAAACACAGTGGCGCAACTAGAATTAGCCGACCGACTCTCTGGTGGACGGGAGTTTACTCTACATTTACTCACTGCTAGTCGGCCGTGACTTCGACCCCCACCCCTCCTCCCCCTGATGTCTTTCCGAAGAGTAGTCTTCAAAAGTTTCTCCTTCTCTCTTTCATATGTCATTCACTCACAGCGCAAAGGACTCGCTACACTGATATGAAGAACATGAATTTTTAACCTTTAATTATATATACAGGGTGTTACAAAAAGGTACGGCCAAACTTTCAGGAAACAAAGAAAATATGTTATGTGGACATGTGTCCGGAAACGCTTACTTTCCATCTTAGAGCTCATTTTATTACTTCTCTTCAAATCACATTAAACATGGAATGGAAACACACAGCAACAGAACGTACCAGCGTGACTTCGAACACTTTGTTACAGGAAATGTTGAAAATGTCCTCCGTTAGCGAGGATACATGCATCCACCCTCCGTCGCATGGAATCCCTGATGCGCTGATGCAGCCCTGGAGAATGGCGTATTGTATCACAGCCGTCCACAATACGAGCTCTAACATGGAAAGTAAGCGTTTCCGGACACATGTCCACATAACATACTTCCTTTGTTTGTGTGTGAAGAATGTTTCCTGAAAGTTTGGCCGTACCTTTTTGTAACACCCTGTATATATATATATTTTAAAGAGAGATATGTAAAGAACATAAAAAGTTTGATTATAAATCAATATTCCGTCTGGAACAACAGTTGATGTTACTGTTTTCTATATTTCCATACGCGTTTCGCCCTTATGGTGTGGGGCATCGTCAGTGGAGCTAGGGTGATGGTATTTACATGGCGATCTGGAACAGCACTTTATGCATCTTACAGATCTTCTATTTCACAATCATAAAAACTGTTTTACACATATTACTGAATAAACACTGGCATTGTATCCATTGCAACTGCAAACTTCTTGCTTCGTTTGTCTGCTTCCAGACGGAATTTTGATTTATAATCTATTATCCAACAACTGCGGAAGATGGCCTACAACCAGATTTGCATAAAAAGTTTGGGTTGCCTATGTGAAAGTGGTCTCTCACTATTAAATATTTTTAACAGCAAGCTACCCCTACTTGCGGCCAACCCAAACTTTGTGTGTTCTTTACACGAGGAAACAAAAAAAATAATTATTTATTTTATTTTGAAAAGTAAATTAGAATACTTGCGGCCGTATTTTGATAGCGAACCTTGCAGAATCGTATTGTGCTTCTAATAATTACGCATAAAAATTGTATTTCAGTCAAATAACAGATGGACGTAGAAATCACTTAGCCGGGTGTTAGACTGTTAGTGAAATGGTGCTCGTGATGCACGTTGGTGGCTCTGAATAGTTAGACGGGAGGTAGGGACGTCAGTTGTTAAGGCCCTGGTCTTTGCTCAGTGGCGCTCCTAGCGGGTCGCGTGTCTCGAGGTCGCGGCTTCGACGCCCGGCAGGTGACCCTGACCTCGCCACCAGCCCTGCTACGCGGTCGAGCTCCACAATCACTTTGTCCGAATACAGTTCCGCTCTTTCTCCACTATCCGCGGTGGTTTGTGTTCTTGAGATGGCTCGGACACCCACTATTTAGGGGAAGGTCTAGTGTTGTAAAAAAAAAGAAAAAAAAACTGTTTTTATCTGGCTTGAAAAAAATACATGAAAAAAACATGTTTTTTTTCTGGGACGCGTTTTTATATATATATATTTTCATAACTACTAAAACTCAAATTTGTAAGGCATTTATCGTTTAACATGACTGTTTATACTAAGTACTTATCTTAATTTTTGAATCTAATATACATTTCTGGTTCAGTAGAAAAGAAAATTACGAAAATATTGGCAACATTGAAGTTTTCTTTCACGAACGGGGACTTCCCGAAGAGGCTAGGTTGCTCGAGAAGGAATCCCCGTTCCCCGTTGTTTGGGTTGATACTCCCTATTTGAACTAGTGATGTCAACCCTACGAATTTATCTGTAGACCTACGGATCTTTTAAAAAAAATTGCGAATTTTAAAATTTATCTAGGGTTTTTTGCCTCTTTTTATTACTTATTGTGCTTTCATTATATTCGTATACTTGATAGACTCTCAGCGTATAGTGATTCTGAGTCATTAAATTGTCAGTAATTATGAATTGTTTCCTTGCAACCGTTGGCGTAAACCAACGATTGAAAAAGAAATAAAGCTCCTATTTTTTATGATAATAGATGAAAATTCAAATTTAAAAGACCGTAATAAAGAATTATCAGGGCAGTCTTTATGCACAGTGTGTACTTTGCTCACAATTTAAAATTGCAATCTCAAAATCTTTTGCGTACAATACAAGAACAACCAGTAAAAGAAAATGTAACTATTTCTGAAGTTATGGATCTAGAGGAGCCAGAAGAAGAAACAGGTAAATAATACTATACTTTATCAAATTTATTGTTTTCTGAAAAAAAAAAAAAAATTTAGAAAGAAAAAAACAAATTTAAAAAAAACAAGGGTGCTAAGTTTTTTCTCAATTTGCAACACTAGGAAGGTCTGAATTCTTTGTCTCTATGAGTTGAATTGTCCCGGAAGCATATTCCGTAAGATTTTAAAGAATAGACATAAGCAAAATATACTAGTTTCTTCACGCCGAGGTCACCTATTGCTGAAATTGTACGAATTGCAAATTATGGCTGCACAAAATCTCTTTAATAAGTCAGGGACATGAACCTGAGAATTTAAATCGTGATCAATAGGGTTCGGATCTTTAGCACAAGCCATATTTTTTTTCCTGCCTACTTTTTGAGCTGAAATGCTGAGTTAAACGCTGGTTCAACGTTTCTGACTGCATTGAAATGCATTTTATATAGCATATAAATGCATATTCAGACCATTTTCCTAGTTTTGGCCATATTTCGATGATATGTATGGTCATATCGTCATATTTTGAGGAAAAATCGGGTAATTTTTAATAATACCGGGAATTGATTAGAAATTATAGATGAGAAGAAATTACGATAATTATTCATAAACTATGCTCCTATTATACATTGGGGAAGTAACGAAACCAGTTGTCACTGAACTGGTCAGAATTCACCAGTCCAGAATCAAAGTTATGCCTTATTGTGACTCTCTAGTCGTTAATGTTCCGCCCGCCTTTTAATCTCAGCAGCATGCCTGTGTCGAGCCGCGTCAATCAATATCTCACTGTCGCCAATACTTGAGAAAATAATCCTCAATCAGTGTTAAATCTGCAGTGGACCAGTGAGTACCACCATGACGAAAACAAAATTATCTGAAAGTGGGAAGTTACGCTAAAAGAATTTGGAGACGAGTATTTTAGTACAGATGAAAGAGTTATTTTCTGTAAACTCTGTTAAGTTAAAGCGACTCGAACAAAGCGATTTAAAATTTAATTTCCCAATAGTACAGTGAGTGTACGCAAACAAATTCTGCTGTGAAAACTACACTGCAAGATAAAGTAAGTGATGTATAACTGAGCATGTTTTGATGTATAATAAATTTAAATGTTGGGTATATTTTGTCATTTTAGGTCATATTTGCCCTTTTTTAGAGTCACAAGGTGTCTTTCGGAATAGTAGGTCCGAATTCGAGGCCTCTGTCTGATCCTTGACTTTTCACTAAAAACGAAAACTACACACACCAATGTTATCGGCGTAAACAGTACTACATACACTTCGATTACTTCGGAAGGATCGGGGAAAGTACCAAGATCAGTCGTAATGCAGGCTCTAATACATTTTTCCCTTTTTTTGTTTCCAGGTGAGTATCGCAGACTCCGGGAACCGCTCTGCTGTTTTTGAACCTGGCGTCCCAAAATCTTGGTGAGTACTGTGCGGCATTCCCTTTGCTAGACAAATACACATTGCGCACACGTGCAAATATTCTTTCCGCACCGGTATGTTACGCCTCTTTGGGTGGTGTTCCACTTAGGGAGAGGCAGCAAGGTCGCCGACTATCGCGCCCTACTGGATCCTCCCCCGAGTGAAGCAGAAGGGCTCAACTCTCTACAGCTACCTGTACGATTTTGTACATCGAATGAATGTAAATAAACGAGAAGCAACTAATAAATAATGCGTGGTATTTCACGTAACACGTATTTACCTTCATTCTTGATTTACAGCAGTGATTTTCAACGGGGTCGGCACCCGCACCCGTAAGCGCGGAACTTCCGCACGTGTAAGTGTGGAACTTCCGCATGTGTAAGCGCGGAACTTCCGCGTCCGCAACATTTAATGTGGAAGTACAGCGGATGTTTAGCTTATATCGCATGTATATTTATATAAATCTTATTCTTTCCTCTTTGTACGAGAATCGCCCTGTCGTCGCTCAGCTAAAACAAACGTGACAGACATTTCTTCATAGTGACTAAGATTAGCATTTTATAAGTAGTATAGATGTTTGTCTGTATGAGCTGTTCGTATATCGTTAACGATACCTGTCACCATTGTCTCGTTTCCGTGTGTTCTGTGGAGGATGCAGTAGTTGTGTCCATGTGAAGGGCCACGGGGAAGAACGATCATAGTCCCACGTAACACAATTTCCGAAATTCAATTTTCTAAGTTCCAAGTCGAATAAATTACTTAAAAATAGATATACAAATATTTTTTAAGCTTTGTTTATATTAATCCATCATTTATTTTATAACTAGTGTAAGCCCGTGACCGTTTTTTGCGTATCGTCACGGCTCTAGAACAGTTCCTCATTTGATCAAATGTAAACTCGACCTGTGTTTCAGGTGAATAAAATCTGTTGAGCTTGAAAGAACTCAGAAGCATTAATAGAGGTAGGTATTAAACACGAACAGGGACGATAGCGCAATCGTATAATTGATTAAATACAAACTTGACTTGTATTTGACCCTAAAGTTCACTCTGCGAAATTTAAAAATTCCTGTTTGCTTCGAAAGCATCGCGTTGTTTTTTTATTGAGACTGGGCAAACACTCATAATGTAATCATTGGTCATAGTATCTGTAACGGCCAGAGAACTTAAAACACATTCCATATTATTAAACAGTTGAGCAACTCCGAAGAAATGAATTTCCATAATAGTCGATGCGGTAACATATTTGGTCTGGAGTCCACTTAAAATAGCCTAATAACTCACGTACAGCGAACATGAACAAAAACCATCAACGAAAGTGGTCAGTAAAATACCTAAAAAGCAAATAAACCGTAATGCATAAACTTTGTTCAAGCAACAACATTAGTGAAAGTTTTAATTAAATTGAAATTTTTCCTAAGCCGGAATGACAATTGTCATTCGTGGTTACAGCAAAGACCACGAGTAATTTAATTTTTTTTTTTTTAAAGTTGCTTTCATTAGCAACATGTTACTGAAAAGCAGATCCATATTTTTTCAGCCGCAAAATTTATCAATAATCTTTTAACTTCGAAACGCTACGAAAATCAATCTTAATGACTGTATTATGGCTATTAATTTGGTAGTAGTTGCTCAGTTATTAAATTGTAGACATAACCACGAATTTCTGGTAATGGTATCTCTGGTCGCTGTTTTGCGAGCGAAGGTTGGCCCATGACGTCACCATTTTCCAGCCAATAGCTATCGAGGTGAGTGACCGAGTGAGCTTACGGAATTATATAGTGGATCAGCAATAAAAAATGACATTAAATGGATGCAACATGAACAGAAAATTTTCGAAACAAGAGGACGTTTGATCGTTTTTGCCAGTTGTAGGGTAGTATCAACTGGTGGGTCGTCTGCGTACTCACTATCGACTTCGTCTGGTTCATCCAAATGAAGGGCAGGAACCAGCGAATCGTGGAATGCTTGAGAGTCGGGATTGGTCAAGAATTTTAAATGTAATGTCCTTCAATGTTGCTGGTTTCAGGGACAATTGTCCATTGTATAGTTCTGAGTACGGTTGGTTCACTTTGTTTCGACGATTTTCTTGGTTTCTTGCTTCCTGTGCCTTGGTTCCCTACAAAAAGAGACTTTAAGTAGCTTCCAAAATAGTTTGCATTGTGGATAACGAATCTAGTCTCCTTTTCGTCAACCTTTAAAATTCTTATTGGCCGTGTAGGCATAGGGCACTTTGTAACATAAATCCCAGATAAATAGTCCATCCAAGTTTCAAATTTGACGCCTGTGTCACAATTGATAACCGTGAAAGGTGTTGGTTTGACTCTGCTATTTCTGATGACGTCCATCCAGTCATTGGGTGTCTCGGTGGAAGGTTAAGCATTGATAAGACTCATTCATATCCTTGTTTCCCTCCATATAGGAGTGACCTCTACTACGTCATATACCATGTGACCTTGATCATTCTTGAGGACGGTGCTTGGAGACTGATCGTTACTCCCCGTCAGCTCTAATATGTTCGCTGTTATGACTCAGGCACTACGCTCTTCCTTGCCTGAATAGTATCACAGTTACAAACTGTCTGTTATAAGCTACCAATTCGCAATGTCATATCAACTTTGCGGAAAAAATGGACTATGATCGTTCTTCCCCGTGGCCCTTCATATTGTTTGCGGTTGTCCGGGCACCTTGGAGGTTTTGACTGCTTCATTTAGAATGTTGACGTAGAGCGTGAAAAAAGAAAAGCGGGCCGAATTGGAGATTGTGGGGAAAGGCGCAACAGCGAGGTCGTTCCGCGGGCCAAAATAACGACGTAAACAAAAAAAACTATGTAGTGTCTAGCCGCAGCGGGCCTGATAGTGAGCCAAATATGTCTGCTATTCGACTCCACTGCACACAAAAGTTACGCGATCCGCATATAGGTGGCGACTATCTTTCCTCACCATCGTGAAATGTTCCTCAATGATACTGACGTCGACAGTTCATGAGGACTGGTGTAAAATAAGTTTAACTTCAAAATTACTGACCGGCATAAAAAAAAACACAGAATTAGAAAGAATGGTAGAAGGGGTAGTAGGTGAAGATAAGTTTACCTTTAGGAAAAGCTACGGTACAAGAAAAACAAACGATATAAAAGTATCCGCCCTTCAAGTATTAATCTTGAGATTAATAGTTGAAGGGCGGGTCAAGAAAAACAAAGATACTTTTATACATTTGTTGACTTATAAAAAGGCATTTTATAGTGTTAGTTGGGACAAGATGTTAAAAATTTAAAAAAAAAGTCAGGTCTAAAATATAGAAATAATAAAATGCTTTATAATTTATGTAAGAATGAAGTGGCTATAATAAAAGTAGAGAATCATGAGACATGCATCAGTTAAAAAGGGTTGTAGTCTATCCCCATTAATATACAACTTGTATGTAGAAGAAGCAATAAAGGAAGTAAAGAAAAATGTTCACGTGGCATAAGAGTTCAGGGAGAAAAAATCAGTATGCTACGATTTGCTAATGACATCTTATTAGCAGAGAGGGCTGAGGATATTGAGAAGTTATTGAATATCATGAACGAAATACTGAAGGAAGATTTTGAACTAAATATAAACCAAAGGAACACAAAAGTGATGAAATGTAGCAGAAATGATACCAATACTAGTAGATTAAATATAAAAATAGTATCAGATGCAATAGCAGAAGTAAGAGAATTCTGTTACTTGGGAAGCAAAATTACAACCGATGGCCGAAGCAGGAATGATGTTAAAAGCAGAATAGCACTAGCAAAAAGAGCCTTCATGAAAAAGAGAATTATTTTAGTTTGTAATATTGATAAAGAACTCAGAAAAAAACTTTTTAAAACTATATACTGTATGTGTGGATCACAGCACTTTATGTTAGCGAGGCGTGGACTTTAGGAATATCAGACAGAAGGAAAATTGAAGCATTTGAAATGTGGTGCTACAGAAGAATGCTGAAAATGAAATGGATATGACCCTCTTCACTTCTTGTCTTCCAATGAATCCCATTCGAGCTCTTTTAACATATCTGTTACTGATTGAATTCTGTGGTAATTTCCAGAAACAAATCTAGCCGCCCTTCTTTGCACCCTCTCCAACTCCTGTATTGGATACGCAATATGTCGGTCCCATACTACACTACCATTTTCAAGCAGTGATCTGACAAAAGTTTTGTAACCCAGTTCCTTTACTTCTCCCGTACATCCCCTCATCACTCTCTCCAACAAGTGCAGAACTTTGAAACCTTTTCCTACCACCTCCCCAATGTGTCCTGCCCAGTTAAGCTTATTATCAAATGTAATGCCAAGATATTTACATTTCAAGTCTTCAGGAAGCAATTCTTACCCCACCTTATATTCATAATTAACCTTTTGTTTTTTATTTGTGTATCTAATAAGCTCACTTTTCTTTTCATTTATCTTCATCCCATGTTTACCAACCCAACTAGATATCCTGTCCAGATCACACAGCAACTGTTTACAATCCTGAACCGTTTTGATCCTTTTATACAGAATTATTTCCTCTGCAAACAATCTAATTTCAGATAGTAAACAATCAACACAAATATTCATTAGAGTAAGGAATAGCTATGGTCCCAATACGCTACCCTGCCGCACACCCATTTTTACTTCCACTTGTTTTGATACTGCATTTCCTACCCTAACTCTCTACCTTTTAAAATCTCTTTCTGATCCACTCCAATAGTTTATAATTTATTTACTATATTTTATGGGTCAATGGGTCACTGTGTGTTTCTGCTAGTACAGCTATGTCGTGAGATCTTGAGTTTTGCCTGTCTTGATATGTTTGTTGTGTTATAATTTCTTACGATTTCAATGCGTGTAGGGATTATTTTTTAACTCTCTGGCGCCACTTGTTTGACGGTCCGGCACTGTAAGTAGTTTAGGTTTGGCTATTGTTTGGCCCAGTAGTGTGTTCGCCGGGTGCGGGGAATTTGGAACATGTCGCCAGTGTTTACCACGAGCGGGGAGGATGTCCTGCTGATAAGAAGGCGTCCTCCGACTGCAGCGGAGCCTCCGAGTCGTCACGAAACTCACCAGCACACAGGGCGGTCCACAAGCTGCAACCCGTTCTGGATGGCGGTAACCATCTCCATTAATGAGTGATGTCAGGTGTTTTTCCGGAATTCCGCCCCCCCCCCTCCCCTCTGGTGAGACTTCGCGAGATCTGGTTGGACCTCCCCCCCCTCTAAAATGACGTGAGACTTTGTCGGAGACCCCACCCTACCAATCGACCCCCCCCCCCAAGGTCGGTTTTTGGACCAAATACCTCCCTAAAGCCAATTTTTTTTTTTAACTCTTCCACTCTTCAAGAATTTCAAACCCCCCCCCCCCCCCCTATTTAACCTCGCGTCATTAATTGACCCCACCCCCCCCGCCCTTATCGCTGTTGATGCTTGGTTTAGCTCCGTAGTTGTCTTGGAGGTCCATGTTCTCAGATTTTTTTAGCCAGGAAGTTCTTCTACCAGCACTTCTCTTTCCTGGTATTTTCCCCTGGTGAACAGACTGCAGGAGTTCATAGCGGCTACTATTCCTCACGACGTGGCCAAGGTACTGAAGCTTCCGTGTTTTTGGGGTGGTCGGTATTTCCATATGTTTTTTTCATTTTGCGGAGCACTTCAGGATTTGTGGTGTGATCTGTCCATGGTATTCTCAACATTCTTCGATACAGCCACATTTCAAAAGCTTCTAGTCTTTTACTAATAGTTTCTGTTAATGTCCACGTTTCAAAGCCATACAGGAGGACAGAGAATACTTAGCAGCGCAGGAGTCACATCTTCGTGGTAATCGATAAATTGCGACTATTAAAGAGGTTATTCGCTTTATTGACAGTAGCCCTGGCTTTACCAATACGTGACTTCATCTCATCAGATGGATCCCATTGGCTGTTTACTGTGGTGCCAAGACACGTATACTTTGATACACATTCAATGATCTTCTGGTTAATCATAATATGGCATTGGGACTTGTTGTTTTTGCCAGTGAGCATTACTTTTGTCATATTTGTATTAATGTCAAGTCCATATTCGTGGCTGCTTTGTGACACTCTATCTATAAGATATTGTAAACTTTCCTTACTGTCTGCAAAAATCACTGTGTCATCTGCGTAGCGAATGTTGGTTATCCAGTTTCCATTCAACAGCACTCCCATCTCCACGTCACTCAATGCTAAACTAAAGATAAACTCTGAATACATGTTAAATAATGAAGGAGACACTATGCAACCTTTTCTTACACTATGCAGAATCTGTATTTTCTCTATTGTAATAATAAACGGGAAAAAAACTGTACTTGCACCAAAACTCGTTATTTTCAAACATAAGTTGCAGAGAGGAACGATAATATCAGACAAAAATCACGGGTTGGTCAAGGAAGAGGGAATATATACTGCGTGAAACAGAATAAGGACCTATACCAACAACTGGAGAGTATTGTCACAGCCATGACTAAAAGAAGATTAATGTCCTATGGTCACATAGTTCGGATGGACAATCATAGAGTCACCTCCAAAATCTCCAACATCGTCTATAGAGGGAAAGCGACTAACACAAAGTGGACGAGGCTAGTCAGGAATGATCTCGAGCAACTGGGAGTAGACCCCAACAGGGATGAGTACAGAACATTGATTGAAGCATCAGATTCTCTCCAGACACTAAACAGCCAAAACACTGCGCCCTGGATCAGGGGTGAAAGGAAAGACAACCAGAGTGCAGGGATGAAGGAATATTCGGCCAAAAAGAAATCTCACCAGTGTTCAGAACCACGTGGTCTATAGAGGACAAAAAGAAGAAGAAAAAGTTTGAGAGATTGTTCGTCTCTTTCGTTGAATATCGGACGACCTGTGAAAATTTTACACGGTTTTATTTGGGGCCAATCAAATGGGATTCCTGTATAACTAAACTTAATTACAGTGCTATACGATTTTAAATTGACGATAGTGGCACCTTTAACATTAGCAACACTAGCAAGACGTACAAGACATAATAAATAGCTGGTTATCATATACTGAAAACTGAGGTGTTGCTCCTCTTTAGAATTTAAAGATAATACAATTGCCTTTACTCCCGTTTTTACTTATGGCTTTACGCCTCGTCGACGTCGAGGTCATTAGAGGCGGGATGGGACTGGGCACCAGGAACGTGAAGAAATTCAGCCATGGCCTTTTTGAAGGAAGCATCCCGGCATTCGCCTGGAGTGATCTGGCTAAACCATGGATAACCCAAATCTGGATGCACGGACGGGGATTCGAACCGCCGTCCTCCCGAATGCGAGGCCAGAACGTTAACCGCTCACCCACCACGCTCGGTTTTTCGAAGGTACAGACAAAGTGAAGACTAAATAATTTAGTCTCTTGGCATGTTGCTCGTCTTCACTCTCGGTGTCTTCAGAACGGCGGTGTGATTTATGCTCCTAGTGTAGAGCTATGCTCCGGCAACAGTGGTTTGGTCTATTGGAAAGAGTTTTGCAGATTTCGTGATGTAAATTTTAACGTTTCGGAGACCACTTGGAGTTGTGTGTTAAGAACGAACCGGAGTGCTTTTAGAATCGTTCGGAGGAGTTCGTTTGGAGGGACTATGTACCCTCTGAAGTTTGGAGGGAGCGGCTGTGCACCGTACGGGTGAAGCAGTAAGGGAGCGTCCATAAACCACGTAGCTCCATTTTTCGCCTCCTGTGAACCCTCCCTCCCCCCCCCCCCCCACGTAGCCCGACGTGACTTTTGCCTCTACCATCCCCCCCCCCTTTTCCACGTAGCTTTCTATCATACTGATTCTGGAAGACATTTTGCACTGTTTTCTCTTCTGAGACTATGGTAAATTACATACAGAGATAGTTAATATGCACACGCTGTTGTGTGTTCTATACCTTATTATAACTGTGACAAATAATATGAATGCATAGCTACGTGGCCTGGCTCGAAAAACACCCCTCCTCCCTCCCCCCCTACACATTGCCCATCGTAGCTTTCCAGCCAACCTCTCCCCACCCCCCGACCGAGTCACGTAGTTTTACGTACGCTCCCCAAGACGGCAGTACGGATTAGCTAATTGTAGAGCTTTCGACTCTCGGGGAGTTTTTCTTATTTACAACTGGTTGTAGTTTACAGAAAAATCTGGGCCCATGTATGTAAACCAATGTAGGTGTGTTTTATTTTGAGGCTACGCCGAAAAAATTAGAAAATAAAATAAAAAGTGTCCAAAAATTTAATTGTTCGACAGTGTCCATTTGACGAATCCGTGAGGTGTATTTTCGGAATTCCAGACCGTCACCCCCCCCCCCTTCCTGGAGGGATTTCGCCGAATCCGCCACCGCCCCTATTTAACCTCACGTAATTAATGGAGGGGCCCTGACTTGACCGACTGATCGTAGTGAGTGAGCGGTAGCTCTCTGGATAAAGCGGGTTCGAATCCCCGTCGGGTCATGTTCTCCGTGGTCTCCGCTAACCACTCCAAGCGAATGCAGGTATGGTTCCTTCAAAGACGGCCATCACTGAATTCCTAGCCGCCAGTCGTTTCCCTGCCTTTAATGACGTCGACGAGGCGCTATTTCATAAGGGTAAAACACAACACGAGTTGGTCATTTGCTTCTCCCCGAGAACGTAGTGTGTGGTTTGTGTTGGATGCACTGACAACAGGTTGTCGCGTTGAGTGTAGTGGCAGTCGCGGTGCTGTTTGGAGGCCGTAATGTTGGCTGCCGTGCTCGGGGCCGCCCACTCCGCCTCTATCGAGCGGCCCGGCCCCCGACCTGCCCCTGGGGGCGGCAGGTGGCCGGCTTCGATATCACCCCACCTCACCTCCTCCGTCACCAGAGGCGTAAAGCTCACAGGCGCATCTTCCAAGCGATGGCCCATCGCATAATGTGACACCCAAGCGTCGAGGGAAAGACACTGCCTCACTGATCACCCACCGCAAGACTGAATGTGCCGTAGTGATGTCGCTCACACGCCGTGCGCTAAACAATGTCATCGGGAGTCATTTAACCGACATTATTTCCTTACGCCTCGTCGACATCGAGGTCATTAGGTTCATAGGTCGAATCATCAAAAATTGTAATGAACACACAAAGGAGATAGCGTACAAATCTCTCGTGCGTCCACATTTGGATTATTGTTGTGCCATTTGGGACCCGTTTCGTAAGGGGTTGATCGAAAGTATAGAGAAAGTACAGAGAAGAGCCGCTCGATTCGTGACCGCTTACTACAGTCCTTATGAAAGCGTCACAGAACTGATTAGTAGACTAGGCTGGGAGTCTCTGGTAGATAGACGACGCACGTTTCGTTTAAACTTATTGGTAAACATGCGTACTCCCACTTTCACTTTTGAGTGTAGTGAAATACTTCTTCCACCAACCTATTTGAGTCGGAACGACAGGAAAGATAAAATTGGAGAAATAAGGTGCCGGACTGATTCTTATATGAATTCTTTTTTCCCTCGTGCCATTAGGGATTGGAATGCACAACAATGAGATTAACTTTGGTGCTGAGCACCCTCTGCCACCCACAATTTTGTGAATTGCAGAGTATATATGTAGATGTAGATTAGAAGCGGGATGGGACTGGGGACAAGGAACGGAAAGGAATTCGGCCATGGCCTCTTGTGGGAAGCATCCCGGCATTGTGGTGGTTTGGGGAAACCATGTAAAACCAAAATTTCTGGCGTAAGTGACTTCGAAATATAGGAGGGACAGGGGGGGGGATAGGAATTGCTGTCATCCGGCGTCTGGGAACGAACATGGGACCCACATTTTGAGTAATAAATACAGGAGTTGGTGAGGGTGAAAAAAAAAACAGCTGCTAAATTTGTTTCTGGAAATAATCGCAGAACGCAATCGGTATCAGATATGATAAAAGATCTGGGATCGGATTCATTGGAAGACAGGAGGAGGGTGAAGAGGGTCATGGGAGTGTACAAGGCGTTGAAAGATGTTGGCGTAAGAATTAAAAGTAATGCACGGAAGGAGAAAATTGATAATGACCACAAGCTGGCACTCGATTTCAGGCACAAGGGTTCAGCAAGATTCTCTTTTTTTAGGTAATTGTGTCGGAGATTTGAATAAGTCACCACGAGAAATGATGAATAATGTAGCAAAAACGGCGAAAGAATTTAAAGTTAATATTTTGTAGAGGGAAAATGTAGGTGGGTGCAGCAAAGGGGGGAAGATGGAAATGTAGGAAAATTGTCACCGGAGTGACCATTGGGATTTTAATTAAATAATATTACCTGGGAAACGGCGAGGCTGGTCGGCTGTTCGCGTGCTACTGTAGTGAGCATCTACGGAAACCACGAGTAGGCGACAAGGTGGTGGGCAGTTGTTCCAGCCGTGACAGTACTCTGAAGAAGGCCACAAAATGATGGCCGAAACGTTAGGTTTCGACAAATTGACGCGGTTCAACCCGGACAACCAAGATTATATAGTTTTATTTACGGAACTTACATTTTACATATGTGTTTTAAATCTTACTGAATCATATATCATCTTACACAATGATTCATAAATGTATCTATGTAGGTAACATAATTTTTTATTCATGCTCCATGCCAGTACCACATTCACTATTATCAGCACTACCAACACTAGTGCGGTCTGTGTCGAAATTTTCTGTTTCTTCTTCTGTCTCCTCTAGATCCGTAACTTCAGAAATAGTTACATTTTCTTTTACTGGTTCTTCTTGTATTGTACGCAAAAGATTTTGAGATTGCAATTTTAAATTGTGAGCAAAGTACACACTGTGCATAAAGACTGCGCCGATAGTTCTGTATTACGGTCTGTTGAGTTTGAATTTAAATCTATTATCATACAAAATAGGAGCGTTATTTCTTTTCAATCGTTTGTTTATGCCAACGGTTGCAAAGAAACGATTCATAATTACTGACAGTATAATGACTCAGTATCACTAGCTGAGAGTTTAACAAGTATACGAATATAAGGAAAGCACAATAAGTAATAAAAATAGGCAAAAAACTGTTGATAAAAATTCCTAATTTTTTGAGAAGATCCGTAGGTCTACAGATAAATTCGTAGGGCTGGCAGCACTAGTTCAAATAGCGACTATCAAACCAAACAACGGGGAACGGGGATTCCTTCTCGCACAACCTACCGTCTTCGGGAAGTCCCCGTTCGTAAAAGAAAACTTCAGTCAATGTTGCCAATATTTACGTAATTTTGTTTTCAACTGAACCAGAAAAATATAGTAGATTTAAAAATCAGGATAAGTGCTTAGTATAAACTCTAAAACAGTCAAATTAAACGTTAAGTGCCTTACAAATTTGAGATTTAGTAGTTTTGAAAAAAAAACGTGTCCCAGCAAAAAAAAATGTTATTTTTTCATAATTTTTTTACATGTTTTTTTCTCAAGTCAGAAAAAAAAATTTTTTTACAACACTATGACGACCCCCCCACTATTTTACCTCACGTAATTTATGGACGCCCCATTTCTATAGAACCCAAAATGGATTCTCTTAGTTTATGAACGGACCCCTAAGCTCTACTCAGCGAAAGGTTTGTTCTCTCGCGGCTGCCTCGCTCCGCTGGTTTTCCGTGTCATGAATGAAAGTAACAGAGCTGACTGTACCGCCAGCACAGCAAAGTGTGGCCCCAGCCTCGCCGTCGTTGATAATCATCATCATCCTCAACAGTTTCCAGCCTCTGGCCGGGTCTGCTTAGCCTCTCCATTTCCTTCTTTCATCCCACCACCTCTCTGTCACCACTTTGTTCCAGTCCTCTCCTCTCTCCTCCACTTCTTTCAGCCATCCATCTCTTGGTCTTCCTCTGGGTCGTTTGCCATGCATCTTAATTTCGTGGATTTTTTTCGGGATTCTCTGAGCCTCCATTCTCTTTACATGTCCATACCATCTCAGTCTGGTCCTCTCTACCCTTTCCTGTAGGGGTTCCTCTTTTATGGCGCATCTAATCACTTCATTCCTTATTCTGTCCAATTTATTAATTCCCATTCTACCTCTTAAAAACTTCATTTCACTGGTTTGTACTCTGCTGATGTCCCGCTTTTTCATTGTACATGTTTCAGCAGCATAAGTCAAGACAGGCACATAGTACGTATGATAGATTACCCTCTTGCTTCTCTGTGGCTCCTCTTTATTCCATATCAGGCTTCTAATGCTCCTTAGGAACGCCTCTGCTTGTCTTCCTCTTTCACTTATCTCGCCATCATTTCCTCCACATTCCTCTAATACACTCCCCCAAGTACTTGAACCTGTTTACCTTCTTTAGTTGTTCCCCTGCCATCACAATTCCCTGGGTTACCCTATTCTTCTTTCTGGTTGTTGCCATGTACTCACATTCCTTTACATTAAATTTCAGGCCATATTCCTCCACACTGTCTGTCCATACATCCAACTGCCGCTGCACTTCCTCTTCATCACCTCCCCAGATCATCAGATCATCCGCAAAAGTAATAATAATATTAATTATTATTAATTTAATTGCGATGTAGCACAAGCACTGCTGCCAACTCACTGTCGTCTAATTACCCGTTTTTTAGTTTATTTTTCATCATCTTTTATAATTGGAGTATCAAAATCCTCCCCATCTACTTTCCCGATTTACAAATTTTAATTTTAAATTCCTTAAGCATTTTTGGTAAATTATTAATCCCGCCTCTAATGACCTTAGCCGTCGACGAGGCGTAAAGCAATAAGTAAAAAGGAAGTCGAGCAGCACATAATCCACTTGAGGTTGCGAACTACTGGGCTAAATGTGTTTAAAATTGTTAATTTGCACAATGTTTTAACTGCGCATTTGATGTTTGTGATTCGAGAATAATAATAATAATTAATGGTAGAACTGAATGGTGGTGATGATTTTAACTCAGTTGTAAATACGTTTATTTAGGCGTATTTCCTTTTTACCGCAGGAGGGCAGGTGAATGGATCCCTTCGCACAGTAGTTGATGCCCCTGAGTGGTGGGTCGTCCCGCAAGGCACGCCTGCTCTGTATAGCGATAGCGCGGTTGTCGCCTCGTGGATGACAGCCAATGAGAAGCGACCAATGGCGAGGTCGAGCTGCTTAGAGCCTTCTAATTGTCTCCGCAAACCGACGGCGGCTCAACCCCGCATCTTCTACTCGTCTCTGAATGAAGCGAAGGCGCCGCCATATCCCTTCAAACGTATAGGACTGTAAGTGTAAACATAGATTATACTTTATGCACATCCTCATTGGTTAAGTTTGATGCGATTCACTATCAAGCTATACCCTAGGGTAAGAGTTGTGGGGAGACTATTCCAAGCAAATGTCAACCTCTCCTTCACGTGGTGCACCCTGTTTGCTCGGACGAGGCTGTGGAGACTGAAAGATAAGGAGTCACCCACTATTTGCCAAAGGCCTCCGAAAGGATGACGGAAGAGAGGGGAGTGGTCCAGGGCACCCTCTTGCCCTTGGGGTTGGAAACGGCCCCTAAAGGCGGATGAATCAGAAATGATCAACGGCATGGGAATGCAGAAGGCAACGGGAAACCACTGCATTAAAGACCCAAAGGGTATCCCGAGGACATGTAATCCTCTCAAATTACATATATCATGATGGCTTCTTCCTGGGTAAAACATTTCGGAGGTCAAATAGTCCCCCAATCGGATCTCCCGGTGGGGACTGCTCAGGGAGGAGTCATCAGAATGGATAGAAACATTCTACGAGTCGGAGCGTGGAATGTTAGAAGTCTGAATAGGGCAGGTAGGTTAGAAAACTTAAAAAGGGAGATGGAACAAGTTAAGTTAGATGTTGTTGGGATTAGTGAGATTAAATGGAAGGACGCACAGGATTTCTGGTCTGGGGAACACAGGATTATTAGCACACAAGCTGTCAATGGAGTCACTGGTGTAGGATTTGTAATGAACAAGAAAGTAAGGAAACGGGTGAGTTATTATGAACAGTTTAGTGACAGCATTATTTTGAAGAGGTTAGAAACTAAGCCCGTCCCAACCACATTAGTACAAGTGTATATGCCAACGTCACAGGAAGATGATGAAGAAATAGAAAAAATATACAACGAAATTTAACAGATAATCCAACATTTGAAAGGAGAGGAAAATCTAATAATCATGGGTGATTTGCATGCGATAGTGGGAGAAGGAAAAGAGGGGAATACTGTAGGAAATTTTGATCTAGAAGAAAAAAATGAGGGAGGAAGCACGTTGTAAGAATTTTGTCAGAGATATAAGCTAGTAGTGGCAAACACACTGTTTAAGAACCATGCAAGAAGAATATACACCTGGAAACGTCCTGGGAAAACACGCAGATATCAGCTAGATTATATCATGGTCAAACAGAGATTCAGGAATCAAGTTCTAGACTGTAAAGCGTTCCCAGGAGCAGACATAGACTCGGACCATAATTTGATAGTAATGAAGTGCAGGCTGAAATTCAAGCGAATAAGGAAGCAGCATAAGCAGAACAGACTGGAAGTGAATAAACTGAAACAATCTAGCACAAGAGAAAAATTTGCAGAAATGGTAGACTTAGGTCTAAGAAGTAACTCTGAAAGGAGCACAACTGAGGACGAATGGAATGCATTGAAGAGAGATATAGTGGAAGCTGGTAAAGAACATTAGTTTCAGGGAACAAGTTGACCAAAAATCTTGGACAACAGAAGAAATTTTGAAATTGATGGATCATAGGAGAAGCCACAAAACTGTTCAGGATGAAGCAGGAAGAGAACAATACAGACAATTTATAAATCAAAACATGAAATGCAAAAAAAAAGCAACAAAAAATGATCAAAAATGTGAAAAAAAGGAAATGGTCGCAGGGAAAATAGATGTTGCATATAGGAGGATCAAACAAAATTCTGGAGAAATGAACAAAAGATGTAAAAACATTAAACCTGCCGATGGAAAACCTATTTTAAGCTCATAATACATTGACAAACTGTATGTTGGAGATGACTTGAAAAACGGTGTAATAGAAAAGGAAGGCGATGTCGACATTGATGACTTAGGAGACAGGCTGAGGATATTAGAAGTTACTGAATGGGACGAACAAAATACTGAAGGAAGAGTTTGGATAAACATAAATAAAAGCAAGACAAAAGTGATGAAATGTAGCGGAAATTATACCAATCATAGTAGATTAAATATAAAAATAAGATTGGATGCGATAGGATAAGTAAGTGGTTTGTGTTACTTGGGAAGTAAAATTACAACCGATGGCCGAAGCAGGAATGAAGTTAAAAGCAGAATAGCACTAGCAAAAAGAGCCTTAATGAAAAAGAGAAACCTTTTAGTTTCAAATATTGATCTAGAAATTAGAAAGAACTTTTTAAATCTCTATGTGTGGAGCACAGCACTTTATGGTAGCGAAACATGGACTTTAGGAAATCTGGAAAGAAAGAAAATTGAAGCATTTGAAATGTGGTGCTACAGAAGAATGCTGAAAATTAGGTGGACAGACAAAGTAAGAAATGAACGAGTTTTGGAAATGACGGTTGAGGAAAGAAGTTTGTGGAAGAAGCTTACAGAAAGAAGAGACAGGTTGGTAGGTCATAATTTGGGACATGCTGGATTGGTTAATTTGTTGGTGGAGGGAACAGTCGAAGGTAAGAACTGCAGAGGAAGACAGAGATTAGAATATATGAAGCAGATAATTAAGGACGTGGGCTGTAAGGGGTATGGAGAGATGAAGAGGTTAGCTAACGTCCATAAACCACGTAACTTCATTTTGGCCTCCCCTCTCCCCGCGTAGCACGTAGCTTTTTTCCCTATAGAATCCAGGAGACATTTTGTGCTGTTTTCTCTTCTCAGACTATGGTAAATTACACGCGGAAATAATTTAAATACGGAAATAAATAAGCACACGTTGTTGTGTGCTCTGTACCTCATTTTAACCGTGAAAAATAATGTAAATGGAAAAGCTACGTGTCCCGGCTAGTGATGTTCCGATACCATCAAAGTATCGATACCTACTCAAATGAGTAGTACTCAAATTGTCTTGCGATACTTACTCATATGAGTACTGCAAAAGTATCGATACTTACTCGTATCGATACTTTAAAAAAATTAATGTCTAAATATAAAAAATATAAAAATATCTATACGTTACATGTTGTTAAATTATTCATTTTATTTTCCCAGTGTTGTAAAATTAAATAACACTCAATAAACATTTTTATTTATTTATTAAAATTATAATAATGCTCACAATGTAAGAAAACCTTGAAGGTTTTGTCTTATCTTTAAATATTTTTTTGTTATAGTTTTAACACATTTAAACAATAAAAGTCCGCTTTTGAAAGATTTCCCAAAAAAACAATCATTCCAAATATTTTGGGGAGTGGGGACAGCTTGTTTGTTTTGTTTCTCATTGTTTCGCCCGCATTAGAAAACAAACATTCACTCAATACTGACGTTGCTACAACAATATGATATTGTTGTGCGTATTTATAGAGACAAGGAAATGTTAATTGCACTTCTTCCCATTCTGTAAATGGATTGCTTTTTAGAGACGTGTTTGACAAGTAGAGAGAGATTTTGTCACTACGGTGCGTTTTTTTTTTTTTTTTTGTGATGTTTCCAGAAGTTAAATTCCTATGAAACGCTAGCTGAAGCAGCTTCTTCTTCCGATTCACATGGGCTACTTAGTTGCTTATGAACCATATCTTTTAGTTTTTGTGTGGAACTGCGCGGGAACGACCATTGGCCAGGTATAGCGAAATGCGCGCCAAGTACAACTTTATTACAATTAAATAGGGACCTAAAACTAACTCTTTGAGATTAGGTTGCCTATTCTAAGACTGATTTCGTTTGATTTTCGATTATATCAACTTGACATCAGTGGGAAATTAATTTCGCAGGCGCGACTGAGTGGCGCAGCAGGGATGATGCATTTAGAATTTAACACCGGGTGCGTTTCGAAACTTTCGATTCGATACAAGTATTTTTCTTCCGATACCGAGTAAGTATCGAATGAATTAATTCGAATACGAAAAGTACTCGGTATCGAAACAAAGTATCGAGTACTTACTCGTATTTACTTGTATCGGATCATCACTAGTCCCGGCTTGGGACATTTCCCCCCCCCCCTTCCACGTAGCCAAGCGTAGTCTTCCAGCTAACCCCTCCCCCTCTAAATCGAATCACTTAGTTTATGAACGCTCCCTTAACACAAGGTAGGAAGGGAGGGAACATTGCATTAGACCTATCGAGAGACTGACAGCAAAAAAAAAAAAAAAAAAAAAAAAAAATGTATTCGAGTCCCTTTTTGTCTTACCATCCAATGAAAACCTTTATCGATTCTGGTTAAGTTTGAAGACAGAAAGATGGCTTATTGCAGAAAAAAAGTTTCTGAAATGACGTGTGGGATAGAGTTCCGACGCGGGGCAGGGGCTGTGCCATTGTTGCGCCGGCGCTGGTGACTTTGCGCGCGCGAGGTTGGCAGCGGGCGCGGCCGTGGTTCGCGGGCCGGCCGCCGCGGCGCTGGTGTCGCGGGGCCCGTAGCGAGGCCAGTGCACTGTCGGCGGGCGAGCCGTGCGGACGTGTGGTGATAGAGCGAGCGGTCGGACGCTATACAGTGCGTGTGCGTGTGCAGTGCGCCGGAACTAGCAGAGGCCGTTTGAGTTTTCCAGGCGCCATGGAGGATCACGCATACCAGTAATGTTCGCTCTTAACAGGTAAATGCCGGCGCTCCGCCCAGTGCGACACTGCTACCAGCGCTAGTGCCGTCCTTCGCACGGGTTACTTGTCGACGTTTAATAGCTTACTTTCCACACATCACGGTATTAGATAGCAACTCATTTCTTGCTGTTTCAAGGCCACGGAGCGGGATTATCGACAATTCAAAGCCTCCACTTTGCTTTTCCTGTTGCTCAGGAGATAGTCTGTCGTATTAGTGCAATGTTGTTGCAGGCAATAAACCGTATTAAATAACGCCAATGCAACTGTATTATACCTGTATTTACAAATGTTTCTCGGGAAACCAACCGAGAATATATATATATATTGGTGTCGTCAGTCTTTCGACTGGTTTGATACAATCCTCCATCCCTTCCTATCTTGTGCTAACCTCTCCATCTCTACATACCCCTTACAACCCACATCCTCAATTATCTGCTTCATATATTCTAATCTCTGTCTTCCTCTACAGTTCTTACCTTCGACTGTTCCCTCCACTAACAAAAATTAACCAATCCAGCTTGTCTCAAAATATGACCTACCAGCCTGTCTCTTCTTTCTGTAAGCTTCTTCCACAAACCTCTTTCCTCACCCACCATTTCCAAAGCTCGTTCATTTCGTACTTTGCCAGTCCACTTAATTTTCTGCGTGCTTCTGTACAACCACATTTCAAATGCTTCAGTTTTATTTATTTTTGGAATTTCTAAAGTCCACGCTTCGCAACCGTAGAGTGCTGTTATGTATACAGAATATTTCGGCGAAATATTTTGTATGAATAAAAGTATTACTCGGTTGGTATCCCGAGAAACACTTGTAAATATACAACACCGAGAAAAAACTGCGTTCATTTATATGTATTATATATGTTTAATGCCGCACGCGTTTCGCCTCTTATCGGAGTATCACTAGCGACCAATTTAGTCGTATTAGTAGTGAGGTTTCCAATTTCAGAAGTTGGTAACGCAGCATTGTCTTCAATCAGCTGTTCTGAGTTTGACATTGGACAGCTTCGATCGATTGTTTGCCGAACTGTCTCAAGAGAATCGATGTTCTTGTTGGGAAAATACTGCGAAACCGATATTCTGCTGCCTCAGCAGTCTTAATGTCAGTTGTTTCCAGAAACCCACTGCTTCTGTTTGAAACATAAGCCACTCCAACAATTCCAATTTGTGTTCTTAGTTTATTTTCCTGTAACTTAAGTATTAAGCATCGACTGTTTTTTACTTAAAGACACGTTACGAGAATATCTGCTTATTGGGAGCTCTGTGTTCAAAGTTTTCACTTTGGAAACCCCTCATTTCCACTTCCTGAGGTAATTAGTCGTACCAGTTCCAAGGTTTCCAATTTGAGTAGTTGTCTCCACACCTGATCTCGTTTAACGATCGACATTGCGCTTCAGTCGAACTGTCTGCGGTGAATCGTCCCTAATCGATGTTTTTGTTGGAAAAATACTGAGAAAATCTGGATACAGATACTTTAGTACTGTCGATTATTTTCCTCATTTTCCAGACACTCGTTGCTCTCCAACTTTTCGTGTCCATCTTCTTAGTTTATTTTTCACCCCCTCAGAGAATGGTTTTTTTTTTTAATTTTTTTTCTTTCACCAGTTTACAGCCATCTTGCTGGTATGTCGACTTTTTGAGAACTCTGAATTCAAAGTCCTCCACTTTGCTACCCCTTTTCCAGTTTGTGAGGAGCTAATCACTCGTTTTAGTAGCGATGTTTTCAGTTTCAGAAGTTGTTAACGCAGAATTGTCTTGTATCAGCTGTTCTTCATTCGATAGTGGTGCCCTGCTGTCTGAGGCGAATCATCCATAATCCACGTTTTTTTTGTTTGTTTGTTAGCAAACAGACGTAGACCTGCCCCAGTAATCTTGACATTAATTATTTTCTGCATTTTCCAACCACTCTTGTTGTCTGATCGGGACATGTGCCTCTCCAACTTTTCATATCAGTGTTCTTAGCTTTTGTTCCCCCCCCCTCCTCCCCTCTCCTCCCCTTGTATCGCAATATTAGTTACCAACTCACTTTTTCGTGGACATAAAGCCTTACTGCAAATGTATCGACTTTATGGGAAGTTTTTGTTACTCCGCACACCCCTTGTTTGCAGTTTTCGAGGATGTAGTCAATCGTATTAGTGGCGATGTTTTCAATTTGAGAAGTTGGTAACGCAGAATTGTTTTGTATCAGCTGTTCTTCATTCGATAATGGTGCCCTACTATCTGAAGTGAATCTGTTTTTAGAAAACAGACTTAGACCTGCCCCAGTAATCTTGATATGAATTATTTTCTGCATTTTCCAACCACTCCTTTTGTGTGTTCGGGACATGTGCCTCTCAAACTTTTCATATGCGTTCTTATTATTTTTTTTTTTCGTCCCTGTATCAAAATACTAGGTACCAACTCACTTTTTTCTGGACTTTGAGCCTTGATGCAAAAGTATCGACTTTGTGGGAGATCTAAATTGAATTTTTTTACTCTGCACTCCCCTCGTTTGCAGTTTGCGAGGATGTAGTCGATCGCATTAGTGGCGAGATTTCCGTCGCGAGCAGTTGGCGACACTGGACTGTGTTCCTATCAGCTGTTCTGCGTGTGAGAATCGACCTTGCGGTGTAGTCGATATGGTTGCCGAATCTGTCCGACGCGAATCGTCCGTAATATGTTTTTGTCGGAAAAATTCTGCGAAAACGGCTGCCTCAGTATTCTCCATTATCTTTAGCATTTTCCAACCACTCCTTTTGTCTGACAGGGACATTTGCCTCTTAGATTTTTCCTGTCTTCTTGGTTTTATCACAATACTAGCTGACTTGGCAGTGCTTCGCTATTGCTAGATTTGAGTACGCAAATGGATTAAATTGACACAACTGAAAGTTCGATATTGTTATAGTTAGTATATTTACATATACATTACTTTTTTATAATTTGGGTTACGTAAATTGTAATTACGGTTTCATTCAATTTAAAGTTCATTGCAATTCTCTTGAAGTATGATGTTTGGGCGATTCCATTTCGCATATATACGGAGAAATACCTTGCAGCTTATACCTGTCCGTGAAATACTTTTGGCATTTCCAGTGTCCAATAATTTTGTAGCAAAATATGCCGCAAAAGTATCATTCAACAAAAAGAAACGTATAAATAGGTCCAGCAATTATTTAGTGTCTAGCGGACACACGTAGGAACATCGATAGATATATATTATTAATCATTATTGCCCTTGACGACAGTGTTTAAACTCAAATTATTCATGATTATTCAGTTTTTGTTCATATTTGTCTTTTTCCTCTTCTTTCCAAAACCTCTTCACACTTTCACTGTTTTCCTGTTTCCTTTGTTCAGTCCATTTTGTTCCTGTTCTCTTCTGTATTTTAAATTCTGTGTTCACATTTTTGTTCCTGAATTGTCCCCTTTCCTGTGTCATTTCCTTGCTGATCCCTCCATGATTCCTCTTCTATTTCCTAGAACCAATTGGTTTTCCTGAGCGAACCATTTACCACATCAAAGATCCTCTTTGTGAGTCTAGTGCTGTTCATTCGCTGTAAATGTCCATAGAATTGCAATCGACGTCTTCTGATCATGTCTGTCAGCCTATCTGTATGTTCGTATAGTTCTTTCATTGGTCTTTTCATCCATACGCCCTCTTTATATGTTGCCCATAAAATTTTCCTAAGCATTTTGCGCTCAACTTTTTCCTCTTCAGTGATGCCTGAAGCCCGAATCCTGGTTGTCTCTGATGCATATAATGCCTCTGGCAGTACCACTGTATAGTAATGTCCGATTTTGGCCTGCCTTGATATATTTCTTTTGTTATAATATGATCATGTCTTCTGCAGTTTTAGTGATTAAGTGGTTATTTCTTTCTGCTGGTCAGATCGAGGATTTGAATAGCTTTAAACTTTCTCCTAATAACGCAGACTATTTTTAAAAAAATTAATAATAATAAAAAAAAATAACGCTCGTAATTCGGTCTAGTAGGTTTTTAGTCTATAGCGAACACACATACCAACAATACCTTTTATATAGATAGAAGCAGCACAATATTAGTTATCGCCTGATTTTATTTATTTTTTATTTTTTTCCTCCGGATTTAAACCCATGCCGCAGGAATATGTACTGTGTTGGGAGATCTAAGTTAAACGTTTCTTGATAGGTCGTATTAGTAGCGAGATTTCCAGTTTGATAAGTTGTCTTCTGTCATCTGTTCTACGTGTATCAGTGGGCACTGCGATTCAGTCGATAGTGGTATCGAACTGTGCGGGTGAATCGTTGCTAATCGATGTTTTTCGAGAAGTAAACGGATGTACAGCCGCCTAGGTATAATTAACCTCCATGACCTTCGGCATTTTTCAGCCTTCCTTGTTTCTGCTCAGAACATAGACCTATCCACGTTTTCGTATCCTTTTCCTTCTACTGACCTGCAGTTCACCCTTGTTCTTGGCTCCTTTGACATTGTCCCTCATTCTAACTCTACACCTCTTTCTAACATCTTCCTCTCTTCTCCCATTCTCCTCGCGTATGTCTACTGTTGTATCCTCAATGTTTCCACCCCGCATTGTACAAATTTCTTACATACCATCTCACTGCTATTCCGCTTCACACAAATTTCATTTCGCTTGCGTCTACTGTAATCTTTTGCTTATCCTTCACGACCAATTTTTTTAGCAATACCTGGAGATCTGTGTATAATAGGTGATGTAGGTTTCGCATTTAGCCTTTTGTGTTACTTTCCCGCTCAAGATTAATAATGACACTGTCTTTGATACTATTATATGCGAATATAATATCAATAACAGTTTTAACTGAAATTTTGTAGTCAAATCTTTTATCTTCCGCGTAACGGTACTGAGTTAGTATTAGTTATATTGTCTTTTTAACAGTAACCTTAGACTGGCCTTGATATTTAAATAGAAATTCACTTCAGAATTTCACCTTTGTCGCTCACTGCAGCGTTCTATAGAGAATAATGGCTTTTCATATGGTTTTTAGTGCAGCTAAAAATATATTTAGAAAAAACTTCGTTTTGACATACGGGTTTCGATTTTATTCTTTTTTTATATATATAAAAGATAAAAACTAGCACCGATGATATAATAAAATCGAAACGTTTAGGCCAAAACGAAGTTTATATATTTTTAGCTCCACCAGACGGATAGAAATCACACGAAAACCCTTTATTAGCAACGCAACTAGGTAAAACGGCCTAAAAATCAAAATGTTCTTCAGAGAAGTTTGTTGCCATGCTGAATAATTAAAATCTGTGCTTTATGCTCAATTTGGTTAGTAAACGTCGGCCACGTTGTTTGTACCTGTAAGATTCTCGGTGTTTTAGCGTTTCCGTTGTTGGCACTCCTGCACTCCTCGTCTCTGGCGTGGTCTGACTCGAGTTGCCGAACCTACCGCACGGGGCGCTGCCCGCTAGACCCGGAACAAGTCGAATCGCGAAGTGCATTGTGTCCTAGGTCGGTGAGCTCGACCAATCAGGGGCAGCGCAACAGCCTCAGCTACCACCGCTTGTGTTTTGGAATTAAAAAATAATAATAACAAACAAGATTACACTGTATAGAAAAATAGCACATTTATTCTTTGTTTGAACACGCATATTTCATTGATTTTTCACGCAAATACTTGTTTTTCCTAAGGGTATACGGAATCGCATTTTGGGTGAAAAAAATCGATTTTCGTTTTACTGGCTGATTATATTCCGCCAAGTTTCCTCTCAAAATGACGTATCATTCATGGTTCTACTAGAATTATAACTATTTTATTTTTATACATTTGTTAGGTCGGGTATTGCGCTTTTGTTATACAGTTATTAACTATGGATCAGGAATGTTTTAATCTTCTTTCTCTGTTTCCCATAAGTTTACTTTTTACTTCTTCTAGGAACATTATCTCAGGTACTGGCTAGACTAGAAGTCTGAAATTTTTATGACATAGTCACGTTGGTTTCTTTTACATACTGATACAATGATTTTTAAATTACTTGATTACAAGAGATTTAGAGGTGATAATCTAATGAAAATGAGATATTAGCCGTGTGTTTCCAAGTCTTGGTCTGTGAGAGGGGGAAATGAATGTATTTACCAGCAAAAGAAATGGAGGCCCTCACTTAGATTTCTGGGATGATATAAATTTCGTAGAGGGCTGGGTAAATGTGTTCTGTGCTAATCACTGTAGAACGCATTCGCTGGTTGATGTGATAGTCTCTCTTTTGTAAGGACTGCTGGGAGTGTATGAAGACCTACTCTGGCTGCAGGGCCTGGATGGATGATTGGAGGGGGGGGGGGGTTGGGAAGGGAAGACACGGTCGCCATAAGTTATCGCTCTATTTCATGCGTAACGGAGAGGAAACCTTTTTTTTTTTTTTTTTTTGCTCGTACGTAAGTGGAGCGTCCATTAATATCGTGAGGTGAAATGGGGGGGGGGGGGTCCGACGAAATGTCACGAAACCTCACCAAGGGGGAGGGAGGGGGGTCAACGGAAATCTCACCTGAGGTTTTGAAATTCTTTTAGGATGGTAGAGCCAAAAAAGAAAAGGTCTACAAATGACGCGAAAGTCGACTTTAGGGGGAGTATTTGGTCAAAAAACTGCCCTAGGAAGCATGAGACCTACAAAAAGGAAGTCGATTAGTAGGGGGGGGGGGATATCCGTCAAAATTTCGTCAATTTAGAGGGGGGGGGGTCCGGAATTACGGAAAAAACACCTCACGTCATAATGGATGCCCTCTAGCTAAATAAAATTTCAGAACGATAGGACCATTCGTCGTTTTTTTTAACAGCTGTGAATACATAGCTTGTGCCTTTTATTCGGCTGCTTTTCGTGTTTAATCGCGCGAACGTTTCGCCGTTGAAGATGCCCCGAGGCTTCTGGCGAAACGCAATGAAACGACAATAAAACTGAGCTCAACACTCGAATTATGCTGCTGTTGTCCTCCTCCCTTCAACTTTAATGAGTGTTGGGTATGTTTTATCTATCATTTCCATATAAATAAAGGAACTTGGTATAATTAAACGCTTGTGTTCGGCATTGCTGTTCCGTAACCGATGAGACGTTGAAATTGGTGTCAGTAAACGACTGCTTTCACTGCGTCGTGAAGATGATGGTGGAAATGGTAGCCGAAACGCATTGACGTAAAATTTCTCTTGTCGAAAGGGATAATTGACCGGCTGATAAATGTAGCAGACGTGTCTGAGAGGTTGACCAGTTTAGAGCCAGCTGCCGACAGACGAAGGTTGGCAAATTGAGGCGCGTTGCGAGTCTAGCGGTCGTTATCAGCCGCTATCTGACTGGCGAGTCTATCGCCCGAGGCTCGCACGACGAAAATGTCAAAACATCGACGCCGATTACACCCAGACATTCACGCCTGCTGTTATGTGTTGTGTCGGGGAGATACATGTGTCACACATTTTTTGCCCCTCCTAACCTCATTCGCAATTACATCCATTTGATTCCCTTTTCTTTTCAGGCAGTGATTCGCAAATTTATAGGAGACGCTGCCCCCCCCCCCCAACTGGACTCTTCTTAGACATTACGCCTCCCTATTCCATATTATTCTCTTCGATTTTGGCCACGAAAAGTAATCCTGCGCATCCATCTCGATGCTGCTTTTCTTGACTTCCAATAGTTCCACTTTGCTGTTTCCTTCTTTCTTGGGTCCAGACGTTATTACCTTTCCTCTTCTCCTTCTCTTCGAAACTCTTGAAATTTTGTATCAACCTTCTGAAAGTTTCTCTATCTTGCATTAACCTGTTGTTCCAATATCTGTCGCATCTTTCTTTGCTCCTTGTATCCACTGGTTGTCATTCTTACTCTTGCAGACGTGGCTTAAAATTCTTTTTACAAGTCTCCTGTTATACATTCTTACTATGTGACTAAAAAAACTGATTCTCCTCTTTGTGATCGTGTGCGGCATCCTTTCATTTTCTTCTTCCTCCGGTGCCTAACCTCTCCACTTTCGATTTTCAGTGATCCGCGGTTCCTCACATTACAAGGTCCTCAGAAAACGGCCATTTTACTGAGCGTGGTGGGTCAACGGTTAACGTTCTGGCCTCGCATTCGGGAGGACGGCGGGTTCGAATCCCCGTCCGGGCATCCAGATTTGGGTTTTCCATGGTTTCCCCAAATCACTCCAGGCGAATGCAGGGATGCTTCATTCAAAAAGGCCGTGGCTTGAATTCCTCCCCGTTCCTTGTCCCCAGTCCCATCGCGCCTCTAATGACCTTAGCCGTCGACGAGGCGTAAAGCAATAAGAAAAAAAAGTCCATTTCCTTAATTTTTGGACGAGTGATGCTGTTTTTGTAGGAACAGTGCTGCCCTATCTTCCTGGAAATGATAGATTTTTTTGTTTGTTCATTGAAGTAATCGTTGGGCTTATAGTTGATACTGCTGTAAAGTGTTATAAGTATGAATACAGTGCCTAGCTCTATAATATCCTGCCTGCGGTTGAGAAACACTACATTAGACGAATAGCATTCCGGCGCGAGTGTTTGGCGTGCGAGTCACTCTGTTGTTGCTCTGTCCTGTGCTGTGGTCGCCATACTACCACCGAGCTCTCACTGTATTCACATCTCTGGAATGCGCGCTTACGAGATTAGATTCGGATTACTGACGGTTTAATCGCACCAGGGAACTGTAGCCGCTGACTGCATCAACACCACACCGAAAGAGGTTCTACGAAATGGATTCACAACGTTTGTTGTCTTCTCAGGGAAAAAAACCCACACAGATAACGCAACCATTGTGGTCCGACTTTTTTGGGATCTGACGGTGATTCAGTGTCGCTGTTCTGCAGATACCGCAGTGAAACTACAGGTCCACTCTTGCTCTGTGCGAATCACCTGTGTAAGCGTGTTGATCGAGTCGGAAATTAGAAACATATACACACACACCTGTGAAATTACAAACACAAATAATAATGCAGCAGTCTTCTATAACCAGTTGAGAACTCTTGTGGGACAACAAAGTTCCCAGAATGTGCAAACATACACTATTCAAAACATATTACATTATCTAAGTGATCTAAATCTACATCTATACTCTACAATTCACAAATATTCTGGGTGGCAGAGGGTGCTAAGCACCAATCCTAATTCTGGGCATTCAAATCCTGAACAGATAGAGAAAAGAAAAGAACATAAGTACGGCATCTTATTTCCCGAATCTTATCCCTCCTGTCATTGCGACCTAAATAGGTTGGTGGAAGAAGTGTTGAGCAATTTCACTGGGAAAGGATTTTCCTCTGCAACTTTGACTTCGGATTTCTCCCATTGTTACAGACAGCACCAGTTAGTTTGACGTCGTTCCAGGGTGTTGCGGGTTCGGACGGGAAGCTGTATAGGACAT
>CM061918.1:150336671-150391188 GCA_031002005.1 Vandiemenella viatica
AGTATAAGTGTACAAATTCTTATCTAAATCGGATAAAAAATGTGGTTTGCTTAAATTATGGGTGAAAACGTAATGGGGTTGGAAAGGGGGAGAGGGGATGAATATTCGGGAACCATACGTAGGCAGTATTTTTCTGTTTGTTTTCAAAGTAAAAGTGTACAAATTCTTATCTAAATCGGATAAAAAATGTGGTTTGCCTAAATTATGGGGTGAAAACGTAATGGGGTTGGAAAGGGGGAGAGGGGATGAATATTCGGGAACCATATGTTGGCAGTATTTTTCTGTTTGTTTTAAAGTATAAGTGTACAAATTCCTATCTAAATCGGATAAAAAATGTGGTATTGGCTAAAGTATGGGGGTGGATATGGGGCGAGGGGATTAATATTCGGAAACCGTATGTAGGCAGTATTTTTATGTTTGTTTTAAAGTATAAGTGTACAAATTCCTATCTAAATCGGATAAAAAATGTGGTTTTGCCTAAACTATGGGGTGTTATGGGGAATAGGGGGCGACTTTTTTGATATTTTTTTTTCGCAGGAACCTTCGCAGGCGCACACTCGAAAACTCTCCAAAGTTTCATTGCAATCTGATAAATGGTACAGGAACGCATAGAAGACGAACATACAAACAAACAAACATTGATTGAATGAAACAGCAGTTTAAAATTTATATGTAAATATTTTTTCATTTAATCTATGTGCCTACTCAAGTACAGCAATAGTGAAGCATTGCCGGGTCAGCTAGTTAAATATAAAAATAAGATTGGATGCGATAGGATAAATAAGTGAATTGTGTTACTTGGGAAGTAAAATTACAACCGGTGTCCGAAGTAAGAATGAAGTTAAAAACAGAATAGCACTAGGAAAAAGAGCCTTCATGAAAAAGAGAAATATCCTAGTTGGAATTAATCATCCACCACTTAGAAAGAAGTTTGTAAAATGCTATGTGTGGAGCACAGCACTTTGATAGCGAAGCATGGACTTTAGGAACACCAGAAAGAAAGAAAATTGTAGCATTTGAAATGTGGCGCTACAGAAGAATGATGAAAATTAGGTGGACAGACAAAGTAAGAAATGATAGATTTTGGAAATGATGGGTGATGAAAGAAGTTTGTGAAAGAGGCCTACAGAAAGAAGAGACAGGCTGGTAGGTCATGTTTTGCGACATGCTGCATGGTTAATTTGTTAGTGGAGGGTACAACTGAAAGTAAGAACTGTAGAGGAAGACGGAGATTAGAATATATGAAGCAGATAATTGAGGACGTGGGATGTAAGGGGTATGTAGAAATGAAGAGGTTAGCTAACGTCCATAAACCACGTAACTTCAATTTGGCCTCCTGTGAATCTTTCCTCCCCTCCCCCTCCCCTCTCCCCGCGTAGCACGTAGCTATTTTCCTAATATAGAATCCAGGAGACATTTTGTGCTGTTTTCTCTTCTCAAACTATGGTAAATTACACACGAAGATAATTTAAAGACGGAAATAAATAAGCACACGTTGTTGTTGTGCTCTGTACCTCATTTTAACCGTGAAAAATAATGTGGATGGAAAAGCTACTTGTCCTGGCTTGGAACACTCTTTCCCCCCCCCCCCCCAACCACGTAGCCAAGCGTAGTCTTCCAGCTAACCCCTCCCCCTCTAAATTGAATCACTTAGTTTTTGAACGCTCCCTTAACACAAGGTAGGTAGGGACGGAATATTGCATTAAACCTGTCGAGAGACTGATGACAGCAAAAAAAAAAAGAGATTTATTCGAGTCCCTTACTGTCTTACCATTAAATGAAAACCTGTATCGATTTTGGTTAAGTTTTGAAGATAGAAAGATGGCTTATTGCAGACTGCTCACTCGCTCTTTTAAAAGAATTGCTCTAAAGAACTGATTCACTCGCGAACGACCCATCACTAATGTGGGGTAGAGTCCCGTCGCGGGGCAGGGGCTCTGCTATTGTTGCGCCGGCGCTGGTGACTTTGCTTGCGCGAGGTTGGCAGCGGGCGCGGCCGTGGTGCGCGGGCCGGCCGCCGCGGCGCTGGTGTCGCGGGGCCCGGCGCGAGGCCAGTGCACTGTCGGCGGGCGAGCCGTGCGGACGTGTGGTGAGCGAGCGAGCGGTCGGACGCTATTCAGTGCGTGTATGCGTGTGCAGTGCGCCGGAACTAGCAGAGGCCGTTTGAGTTTTCCAGGCGCCATGGAGGATCACGCATACCAGTAATGTTCGCTCTTAACAGGTAAATGCCGGCGCTCCGCCCAATGCGACACTCCTACCAGCGCTAGTGCCGTCCTTCGCACGGGTTACTTGTCGACGTTTAATAGCTTACTTTCCACACATCACGGTACTAGATAGCAACTCATTTCTTCCTGTTTTAAGGCCACGGAGCGGGATTATCGACAATTCAAAGCTTCCACTTTGCTTTTCCAGTTGCTCGGGAGATAATCAGTCGTATTAGTGCAATGTTGTTGCAGCCAATTTCTCCGAAATTGCCTGGTAAATTAAACCTTATGAAATAACCTCAATGCAACTGTATTATATCTGTATTTATAAATGTTTCCCGCGAAACCAACCTAGCAATATACATATATATTGCTGTCGTCAGTCTTTTGACTGGTTTGCTGCAACCCTCCATCCCTTCCTATCTTGTGCTGACTTGTCCATCTCTACAATACTCCTTACAACCCACGTCCTCAATTATGTTTCATTCTCAGTTTTCCTCTACAGTTCTTACCTTCGACTGTTCCCTCCACTAACAAAAATTAACCAATCCGGCTTGTCTCAAAATATGACCTACCAGCCTGTCTCTTCTTTCTGTAAGCTTCTTCCACAAACTTCTTTCCTCACCCATCGTTTCCAAAACTCGTTCATTTCTTACTTTGTCTGTCCACTTAATTTTCAACATGCTTCTGTAGCACCATATTTCAAATGCTTCATTTTATTTATTTCCGGTATTCCTAAAGTCCATGCTTCGCAACCATAGAGTGCTATTATTCATACATAATATTTCGTCGAAATATTTTGTATGAATAATAGTATTATTTGGTTGGTATCCCGAGAAACCCTCGTAAATATACAACACCGAGAAAAACAGTATTATGTCTGTATTATATCTCTTTAATGCCGTATGCTTTTCGCCTCTTATCGGGGTATCACTAGCGACCAATTTAGTCGTATTAGTAGTGAGGTTTCCAATTTCAGAAGTTGGTAACGGAGCATTGTCTTCAATCAGCTGTTCTTAAGTTTGGACACTGCGCTTTGATCGATTGTGTTTGCCGAACTGTCTGAAGTGAATCGATGTTCTTGTTGGTAAAATACTGCGAAACCGATATTCTGCTGCCTCGGCAGTCTTAATGTCAGTTGTTTCCAGAAACCCATTGCTTCTGTTTGAAACATAAGCCTCTCCAACATTTCCAGCTTGTGTTCTTAGTTTATTTTTGCTGTAACTTAAGTATTAAGCACCGACTGTTTTTTACTTAAAGACACGGTACGAGAATATTGACTTATCGGGAGCTCTGTGTTCAAAGTCTTCACTTTGGAAACCCCTCATTTCCACTTCCTGAGGTAATTTAGTCGTACCAGTTTCCAAGGTTTCCAATTTGAGTAGTTGTCTTCACACCTGATCTCGTATAACGATCGACATTGCGCTTCAGTCGAACTGCCTGCGGTGAATCGTCCCTAATCGATGTTTTTGTTGGAAAAATACTGAGAATACCTAGATACAGATACTTTAGTTCTGTCAATTATTTTCCTCATTTTCCAGACACTCTTTGCTTGTGCTTGGAACATAAGCCTCTCCAACTTTTCGTGTCCATCTTCTTAGTTTATTTTTCACCCCCTCAGAGAATGGTTTTTTTTTTTTTTTTAATTTTTCTTTCACCAGTTACAAGCCATCTTGATGGTATGTCGACTTTTTGAGAACTCTGAATTCAAAGTCCTCCACTTTGCTACCCCTTTTCCAGTTTCTGAGGAGCTAATCACTCGTTTTAGTAGCGATGTTTTCAGTTTCAGAAGTTGTTAACGCAGAATTGTCTTGTATCAGCTGTTCTTCATTCGATAGTGGTGCCCTGCTGTCTGAGGCGAATCTTCCATAATCCACGTTTTTTTTGTTTGTTTGTTAGCAAACAGACGTAGACCTGCCCCAGTAATCTTGATATGAATTATTTTCTGCATTTTCCAACCACTCTTGTTGTCTGATCGGTGCATGTGCTTCTCCAACTTTTCATATGAGTTCTTTTTTTCCCCCCTTTTTTCGTCCCCGTATCACAATACTACGTACTAATTCACTTTTTTTGTGGACTTTGAGCCTTGGTGCAAAAGTATCGACTTTGTGGGAGGTGTAAATTGAATTTTTTTTACTCTGCACTCCCCTCGTTTGCAGTTTGCGAGGATGTAGTCGATCGTACTAGTGGCGAGATTTCCGATGCGAGCAGTTGGCGACCCTGGACTGTGTTCCTATCAGCTGTTCTACATGTGAGAATCGACCTTGCGCTGTAGTCGATATGGTTGACGAATCTGTCCGACGCGAATCGTCCATAATCTGTTTTTGTCGGAAATATTCTGCGAAAACAGCTACCTCAGTATTATTAATCTCCATTATCTTTAGCATTTTCCAACCACTCCTTTTGTCTGACAGGGACATTTGCCTCTTAGATTTTACCTGTCTTCTTGGTTTTATCACAATACTAGCTGACTTGGCAGTGCTTCGCTATTGCTAGATTTGAGTACGCAAATGGATTAAATTGACACAACTGAAAGTTCGATATTGTTATAGTTAGTATATTTACATATACATTACTTTTTTATAATTTGGGTTACGTAAATTTAATTACGGTTTCATTCAATTTAAAGTTCATTGCAATTCTCTTGAAGTATGATGTTTGGGCGATTCCATTTCGCATATATACGGAGAAATACCTTACAGCTTATACCTGTCCGTGAAATACTTTTGGCATTTCCAGCATCCAATAATATTATAGCAAAATATGCCGCAAAAGTATCATTCAACAATAAAAGAAACGTGTAAATGGGTACAGCAATTTTTTGGTGTGGAGCGGACACACATAGGAACATTGATAGATATATATTATTAATCATTATTGCCCTTGAGGACATTGTTTAAACTCAAATTATTCATGATTATTTAGTTTTTGTTTGTATTTGTCTTCTTCCTCTTCTCTTCCCAAAACCTCTTCATACGCTCACTGTGTTCCTGTTTCCTTTGTTCAGTCCATTTTGTTCCTGTTCTCTTCTGTATTTTAAATTTTATGTTCACAATTTTGTTCCTGAATTGTACCCTTTCCTGTGTCATTTCCTTGCTGATCCCTGCAGGATTCAAGTCCTCTTCTATTTCCTGGAACCAATTGGTTTTCCTGAACGAACCATTTACCACATCAAAGATCCTCTTTGTGAGTCTAGTGCTGTTCATTCTCCGTAAATGTCCACAGAATTGTAATCTACGTCTTCTGATCATGTTTGTCAGCCTATCTGTATGTTCGTATAGTTCTTTCATTGGTCTTTTCATCCATACGCCCTCTTTATATGTTGCTCAAAAAATTTTCCTAAGGATTTTGCGCTCAACGTTTTCCGCTTCCGTGATTCCTGAAGCCCCAATCGTGGTTGTGTCTGATGCATATAATGCCTCTGGCAGTACCACTGTATTGTAATATCTGATTTTGGCCTGCCTTGATATATTTCTTTTGTTACAATATGCGTTCTCGCCTCGCATTCGGGAGGACGGCGGTTCGAATCCCCGTCCGGGCATCCAGATTTGGGTTTTCCATGGTTTCCCCAAATCACTACAGGCAAATGCCAGGATGCTTCCTTCAAAAGGCCATGGCCGAATTCCTTCCCATTCCTTGCCCCCATCCTTGCCCCCCATCCTTTCCCGTCTCTAAAGACCTCGATGTTAAAAAGAGACGTAAAGCAGTTATAATATGATCATGTCTTCTGCAGTTTTTCTGATCTTTCCGCATTTGATAGCTTGTTAGATCCTCCTATTTGTGTGTATACACGGATTAACTGTACCGGTGAAGTAAGAATCGATTTGCTGTTTCACCTGGCATACCCAATGAAAAAAAATTCTTCTAGTGATTGAGTGGTGATTTCTTTCTGCTGGTCAGATCGAGGATTTGAATAGCTTTAAACTTTCTCCTAATAACGCAGACTAATTTACAAAAAAAAAAAAAAAAAAAAAAAAAAAAAACGCTCGTAATTCGGTCCAGTAGATTTGTAGTCTATAGCGAACACACATACCAACAATACCTTTTATATAGATAGAAGCAGCACAATGTTAGGTATCGCCTGATTTTATTTATTTTTTATTTTTTTCCTCCCGATTTAAACCCATGCCGCAGGAATATGTACTGTGTTGGGAGATCTAAGTTAGACGTTTCTTGATTAGTCGTATTAGTAGCGAGGTTTCCAGTTTGATAAGTTGTCTTCTGTCATCCGTTCTACGTGTATCAGTGGGCACTGCGATTCAGTCGATAGTGGTATCGAACTGTGCGGGTGAATCGTTGCTAATCGACGTTTTTCGAGAAGTAAACGGATGTGCAGCCGCCTAGGTATAATTAATCTCTATGACCTTCTGCATTTTTCAGCCATCCTCGTTTCTGCTCAGAACATAAACCTATCCACGTCTTCGTATCCTTTTTCTTCTGCTGACCTGCAGTTCACCCTTGTTCTCGGCTCCTTTGACATTATCCCTCATTCTAACTCTACACCTCTTTCTAACATCTTCCTCTCTTCTCCCATTCTCCTCGCCTATGTCTACTGCGGTATCCTCAATGTTTCCACCCCGCGTTGTACAAATTTCTCACGTACCATCCTCACTGCTATTCCGCTTCACACAAATTTCATTTCGCTTGCGTCTACTGTAATCTTTTCCCTATCCTTCACGACCTATTTTTTGAGCAATACCTGGAGATCTGTGTATAATAGGTGATGTAGGTTTCCCATTTAGCCTTTGTTACTTTCCCGCTCAAGATTAATAATGACACTGTCTTTGATACTATTATATGCGAACATAATATCAATAACAGTTTTAACTGAGATTTTGTAGTCAAATCTTTTATCTTCCGCGTAATGGTACTGAGTTAGTATTAGTTATATTGTCTTTTTAACAGTAACCGTAGACTGGGCTTGATATTTAGGTAGAAATTCACTTCAGAATTTCACCTTTGTCTCTCACTGTAGCGTTCTGTAGAGAATAATTACTTTTCATATAGTTTTCAGTGCAGCTAAAAATATTTTTAGAAAAAACTTCGTTTTGACATACGTGTTTCGATTTTATTCTTTTTTATGCATATAAAAGATAAAAACTAGCACCGATGATATAATAAAATCGAAACGTTTAGGCCAAAACTAAGTTTTTATATTTTTAGCTGCACCAGACGGATAGAAATCACACGAAAACCCCTAATTAGCAACGCAACTAGGTAAAACGGCCTAAAAATCAAAATGTTCTTCAGAGAAGTTTGTTGCCATGCTGAATAATTAAAATCTGTTTTTCATGCTCTATTTGGTTAGTAAACGTCGGCCACGTTGTTTGTACCTGTAAGATTCTCGGTGTTTTAGCGTTTCCGTTGTTGGCACTCCTGCACTCCTCGTCTCTGGCGTGGTCTGACTCGAGTTGCCGAACCTACCGCACGGGGCGCTGCCCGCTAGACCCGGAACAAGTCGAATCGCAAAGTGCATTGTGTCCTAGGTCGGTGAGCACGACCAATCAGGGGCAGCGTAACAGCCTCGGCTACCAGTACGGTCGCCACCGCTTGTGGAACGATGGGAGTACGCTTGTGTTTTGGAATTAAAAAAAATAACAAACAAGATTACACTGTATAGAAAAATAGCACATTTATTCTTTGTTTGAACACGCATTTTTCATTGATTTTTCACACATTCAGCAAATACTTGTTTTTCCTAAGGGTATACGGAATCGCATTTTGGGTGAAAAAAATCGATTTTCGTTTTACTGGCTGATTATATTCCGCCAAGTTTCCTCTTCAAAATGACGTATCATTCATGGTTCTACTAGAATTATAACTATTTTATTTTTATACATTTGTGAGGTCGGGTATTGCGCTTTTGTTATACAGTTATTAACTACGGATCAGGAATGTTTTAATCTTCTTTCTCTGTTTCCCATAAGTTTTCTTTTTACTTCTTCTAGGAACATTATCTCAGGTACTGGCTAGACTAGAAGTCAGAAATTTTTTATGACATAGTCACGTTGGTTTCTTTTACATACTGATACAATGATTTTTAAATTACTTGATTACAAGAGATTTAGAGGTGATAATCTAATGAAAATGAGATATTAGCCGTGTGTTTCCAAGTCTTGGTCTGTGAGAGGGGGAAATGAATGTATTTACCAGCAAAAGAAATGGAGGCCCTCACTTAGGTTTCTGGGATATTATAAATTTCGTAGGGGGGGCATCCACAAATTACGTGAGGTGTTTTTCCGGATTTCTGGACCCCCCTCCCCCCTGGTGAGATTTCGTGAGATCTGGCCGGACCCCCCCCCCCCCCTCTGGTGAGATCTGGTCCGTGAAACACCCCCTAGAAATCGCCCAGGAAACTTTTTTTTTTAGGTCCCACCCTAACTTTTTTGACGAAATACGCAAATTTGAGACTTTTTTTTTTTTTTTTTGCTCTACTGTCCCCAAATTTTTCGCAAAATCTCACGTGAGATTTCCGTAGACCCCCCCCCTCCCTCTTGGTGAGATTTCGCCGGACCCCCCCCCCCCCTATTTCACCTCGCGTAATTTATGGATGCCCCCTAGAGAGCTGGGTAAATGTGTTCTGTGCTAATCACTGTAGAATGCATTCGCTGGCTGATGTGACAGAGCGTCTCTGTTGGAAGGAATGTATGAAGACCTACACTGGCTGCAGGGCCTGGATGGATGATTGGAGGGGGAGGGTAGGGTTGGGAAGGGAAGAGACGGTCGCCATAAGTTATCGCTCTATTTCACGCGTAACGGAGTGGAAACTTTTTTTTTTTTTTTTGCTCGTACGTAAGTGGAATGTCCATTAATATCGTGAGGTGAAATGGGGGGGGGGTCCGACGAAATGTCACGAAACCTCACCAAGGGGGAGGGAGGGGGGTCAACAGAAATCTCACCTGAGGTTTTGAAATTCTTTTAGGATGGTAGAGCCAAAAAAGAAAAGGTCTACAAATGAAGCGAAAGTCGACTTTAGGGGGAGTATTTGGCCAAAAAAACTGCCCTAGGAAGCATGAGACCTACAAAAAGGAAGTCGATTAGTAGGGGGGGGGGCGGGATCTCCGTCAAAATCTCGTCATTTTAGAGGGGGGGGGTCCGGAATTACGGAAAAACACCTCACGTCATAATGGATGCCCTCTAGCTAAATAAAATTTCAGAACGATAGGACCATTCGTCGTTTTTTTTTAACAGCTGTGAATACATAGCTTGTGCCTTTTATTCGGCTGCTTTCTTGTTTAATCGCGCGAACGTTTCGCCGTTGAAGATGCCCCGAGGCTTCTGGCGAAACGCAATGAAACGACAAGAAAACTCAGCTCAACACTCGAATTATGCTGCTGTTGTCCTCCTCCCTTCAACTTTAATGAGTGTTGGGTATGTTTTATCTATCATTTCCATATAAATAAAGGAACTTGGTATAATTAAACGCTTGTGTTCGGCATTGCTGTTCCGTAACCGATGAGACATTGAAGTTGGTGTCGGTAAACGATTGCTTCCACTGCGTCGTGAAGATGATGGTGCAAACGGTAGCCGAAACGCATTGACGTAAAATTTCTTTCTTCGAAAGGGATAATTGTCCGGCTGAGAAATGTAGCTGACGTGTCTGAGAGGCTAACTAGTTTTAGAGGCAGCTGCCGACAGACGAAGGTTGGCAAATTGAGGCGCGTTGCGAGTCTAGCGGTCGTTATCAGCCGCTATCTGGCTGGCGAGTCTATCGCCCGAGGCTCGCACGACGAAAATGTCAAAACATCAACGCCGATTACATCCAGACATTCACGCCTGCTGTTATGTGTTGTGTCGGGGAGATACATGTGTCACACATTTTTTGCCCCTCCTAACCTCATTGTCCAATTACATCCATTTCATTCCCATTCCTTTTCAAGCACGGATTCGCAACCTTATAGGAAACGCCCTTACTGGACTCCTCTTAGACATTACGCTTCCCTATTCTCTTCGATTTTGGTGATGTAAGGACCACTAAAAGTAATCCCGTGCATCCATCTCCATGCTTCTGTCCTCGACTTCCAATAGTTCTTCATCTTTTCACTTTGCTGTTCCCTCCTTTCTTCTGTCCAGATGTTCTTATCTTTCCTCTTCCCCTTCTCCTGGAAACTCATGAAATTTTGTACCATCCTTCTGAAAGTTGTTCTATTTTGCATTAATCTGTTATTCCAATCTCTTTCTTTGCTCCTTGTATCCACTGGTTGTCATGCTCACTCTTGTACACGTGGTTTAAAATTCTTTTTACAAGTCTGTTGTTATCCATTCTTACTATGTGACTAAAAGAACTGATTCTCCTCTTTCTGATCGTGTGCGACATCTTTTCATTTTCTTCTTCCTCGGGTGTCTAATCTCTCCTTTTTCTTATTTTCAATGATCCCCGGTCTTTCATACTACAAGACCCTCAGAAAACGGCCATTTTACCGAGCGTGGTGGGTGAATGGTTAACGTTCTGGCCTCGCATTCGGGAGGACGCCGGTTCGAATCCCCGTCCGAGCATCCAGATTTGTTTCCCCAAATCACTGCAGGCGAATGCCGGGATGCTTCCTTCAAAAACGCCATGGCCGAATTCCTTCTCGTTCTTTGTCCCCAGTCCCATCCCGCCTCTAATGACCTTAGCCGTCGACGAGGCGTAAAGCAGTAAGGGGGAAAAAAATCGGCCAGCTACTTAATCTTTGGAGGAACGATGCTCTTTTTGTAGGAACAGTGCTGTGCTGTGCTATCCTCCTCCTGGAAATGATAGATTTTTTTGTTTGTTCATTGAAGTAATCGTTGGGCTTATAGTTTATACCGCTTTATAGTGTTATAGTGTCTAGCTCTACAATATCCTGCCTGCGGTTGAGAAGCACTACATTAGACGACTAGCATTCCGGCGCGAGTGTTTGGTGTGCGAGTCACTGTTGTTGCGCTGTCCTGTGCTGTGGTCGCCATACTACCAGCGAGCTCCCGCCGAGCTCCCGCTGTATTCACATCTCTGGAATGCGCGCTTACGACGTTAGATTCGGATTACTGACGGTTTAATCGCACCAATGAACTGTAGCCGCAGACTGCATCAACACCACACCGAAAGAGGTTCTACGAAATGGATTCACAACCTTTGTTGTCTTCTCAGGAAAAAAAAACCCACACAGATAACGCAACCATTGTGGTCCGACTATTTTTGGGATCTGATGGTGATTCAGTGTCGCTGTTCTGCAGATACCGCAGTGAAACCACAGTTTCACACTTGCTCTGTGCGAATCACCTGTGTAAGCGTGTTGATCGAGTCGGAAATTAGAAACATATACACACACAACTGTGAAATTACAAACACAAATAATAATGCAGCAGTCTTCTATAACCAGGTGACAACTCTATTGTGGGACAACAAAGTTCCCAGAAAGTGCAAACATACACTATTCAAAACATATTACATTATCTAAGTGATCTACATCTACAACTATACTCTGCAATTCACAAATATTCTGGGTGGCGGAGGGTGCTAAGCACCAATCCTAATTCTGGGCAATCAAATCCTGAACAGATCGAGGAAAGAAAGAACACACAAAAACATCAGTACGGCATCTTATTTCCCTGATCTTATCCCTCCTGTCATTGCGACTTAAATAGGTTGGTGGAAGAAGTGACGGATAATTTCGCCAGGAAAGGATTTTCCTCTTCAACTTTGACTTCGGATATCTCCCATTGTTACAGACAGCACCAGTTAGTTTGATGTCGTTCCAGGATGTTGCGGGTTCGCACTGGAATCTGTATAGGACTATAGACTTGTGTTCAGGTTTTCACCGTCGACTGGTTTAGGTTCCCGTGGTGAGGGGCCGACCCTCGCGAGCTGTATCAGACCACGTGACTGGTAGGTGTCGCAGGAAGAAGCCGTAGCAAGTAGCGCCGGTCCGGTTTCAGCGCTTCCGGCTCCGCACTGCTGCCAACACGTGAATCCGACGAACGTGTTCGCACTCTCCAGGCTACGTGCAGCGGAGGAGTGGCTGTAGCTCCGGAAACGCTTAACTGAAAGCAGATGTCGCGGGTACCTCGGATGATTTCCATCATATCAAACTTTCATCCTTAATTTACTTCTAGCTCCTGCTAATTTTTAAAATGTTCTATTTTCCCTTCCGTGACTCATCAGTTTCTGAAATGGCTCTGAGAAAATATTAATAGCATTTTGAGATTGTTCGCTGATAATGCAGTTATTGCTTAGAAATTCAGCTTGATTGGATGTTATTTTGGCATGGTGCGCTGAATGGCAACTTACACTAAATTGTAAAAAGTGCAAGACAATGAGCATAACTAACAAAAAGAATCCGATTGTTCAGAAATACGAGATAAACAGTTCAGTTATTGATATGGTCGATTCTATGAAATATTTGGGAGTAACAGTGCAAAGGAACATGAAATGGGACATACACATTAATTCGTTAGCAAGTAGAGCTAATTCTAGGCTGCGGTTCATAGGTCGAGTCTTGAAAAATTGTAATGAACAAACAAATGAGATAGCGTACAAATGTCTTGTGCGTCCACATTTGGACTACTGTTGTGCCATTTGAGATCCGTTTCGTAAGGGGTTGATTGACAGTATAGAGAAAGTACAGAGGAGAGCCGCTCGATTCGTGACCGTTTGCTACAGTCCTTATGAAAGCGTCACAGAACTGATTAGTAGACTAGGCTGGGAGTCTCTGGTAGATAGACGACACACGTTTCGTTTAAACTTATTGGTAAACATGCGTACTCCCACTTTCACTTACGAGTGTAGTGAAATACTTCGTCCACCAAACTGTTTGAGTCGCTATAACAGGAATGATAAGATTAGGGAAATAAGGTGCCACACTGATTCTTATATGAATTCTTTTTCCCCTCGTGTCATTCGGGATTGGAATGCGCGGAGTAGAAATTAGTTCTGGTGCAAATCACCTCCTGCCACTGAGAGTTTTATGAATCACAGAGTATGGCAATGTGTGTATAATCTCCTTCTCCCAATAACCTCGTTCTTCATTGCGGCCGTCCATTTCGCTTTCTCCGCACCTACATCCTACTTTGCCCAGTCCAACATAATCAGCTCGCTGCTCCGTTTACGTGGACGCGTTTTTATTGTAGGCTTGGCCAAAATATATCGACTTGTTTTCTTATAATCGATATATTTACTCTCGAAATAGCAAAAATTGATATAATATTTGGAATATCATTTCTAAGTACCATTTCTGTATTTTTTTTGTGTGAACGATATTCAGTGTCCAATTTCGTACGTTACATATACGTATCTGATCTGAAAGCTTATCAAAAAAGTAAATTTATCGTAATTTAGCAGATTTTCATCAACGATTAAGATTTAAAAAAAAGAACTGTTAAATGTTAACAGGTTTGCGTTAACTTGATTTTTTCCCCAACATATTTGGATGTTGACAGTTGGGTTATTTTTACAGTTGAAGAATATTGACTAAGCAGAATCGTTGCGATGTTGATGGTTGACGTAAATTAACAGCTTCTGTTTTCAACAGTTTTTTTTTCATTGACGAGTAACAGTTAATACGTTGACGAAATACCTGACATGTCATAATTGTTCTATGTAGCCCGAAAGAGTGGCTTCTGTAGTTAACTTGGCGGGACCACACAACAGCAGTAGACTAACGGGGGAATAAATAAAACAGAGCGTCCTTTTGAAGTTTCCATCACATGAATACTGGTTTGACTGACTGTAAAAACAGATAAATTAATAAAATTTTCCGTTATTTCTGCATGTGTCTTTAATTTTCTTATATATTTTGGGAATATTTTGAGATAGCTATTGGCGTAATGCAGAAATATCGATATATCGAAATATCTAACATTTCTCGATGTATATCGATACTGTTTGTAAATATCGATATGATATTTATCGATATATATTTTTTTCATTTTCCAATCGCTTGGCCGTGGTGTTATCCTCGACCACTGCCTGCTGCAGCAAAGATGTATACACAGCCCAGGTGGTGACGCGACTTACACTTGGCAAGGTTCCGTCAGACAGGCACACCGCCTTACATCACCACTCTCACAAAGTGGCTAGCGGGCAGGCGGCTGTTAGCAAGTGAACACACACAGGGAAATGTGGTGCTCGAGAACGATGCTCAAAATTAAGTGGATGGATTAAGTACCAAACGAACGACTTTTCGAAATGATGGACGAGGAAAGAAGTTCATGGAAGAGTCTTACAGAAAGAAGAGACAGGATGGTAGGTCATATTTTAAAACATTTAGGATTGGTTAAATTTTTATTGGAGGGAACAGTCGAAGGTAAGAATTGTAGAGGAAGGCAGAGATTAAGATATATGAAGGACGTGGGTTGTAGAGTACGTTTAGATGAAAAGGCTAACGCAAGATAGGAAGGGATGGAAGTTTGCATCAAACCAGTCTAGAGGCTGTTGATAGCAATAAAACTTAAGGCGAGGGGATGCAAGTCGGCAGTGGTCTTGTAGGGAACCATCCCGGCATTCGTCTGGAGTGACTGAGGAAAACCACGGAAAACCCCAGTCAGTATGGCCGGACGGGATCTGACCGCCATATTGCCTAATGTTAGGTAGAAGCAGTGCTGCCAATTCTGCGGATTTAACCGTAGATATACGGATTTTAATAAAATTTTTGTTAAAATATCTACGGATTTTTGTTACGTTTTACTATTCGTTGATTTTTCCTTATATTGGTGTTTCGTTAAACTTTGAAGGTAAAGTGTTAATGCATTGCATAGTTTTCAATAATTGCGAATCGTTTTCTTGCAACCGCTCGTCTCTACCAACGATTGAAATAAAGCTCATATTTTGTTTGATTATAAATCTTAAGAGACCGTAATATAGAAATACCGGCGCACTCTTTATGCACGTTGACACGCTCGTTGGCACGGCTTACAAAGCAGTGCCTTCCGAGAAGGCCTAACTGATATCCTAGAATCAAAATGGTCGCAGTTTTTAACATTTCCTATTACAGAAGATATGCTAAATTTAATGTAAACAAAGAAAATGGAAGGGCCCCCCCTACAAAAAAAAAAAAAGAGTAGGCACAGCAGCAGCAGTGATGAAAGTGACGATTATTGAAACATTTTCAGACATATTTCTTGCCTTCAATCTTAATTTTGGCTCGCTCTTCAATAATTATTGTTTCAGTCTTTTAGTTAGCGAGTCTCCGGGTTTTTGTACCTAATCTACGGAAATTTTAGCGGCCATCTACGGATATTCAAAGCCAAGTGGCTGGCAGCCCTGGGTAAGGTGGCGTATTTGCGCTCCTCCTAACTCTGTGACCTATCGGCTTTTTTTTTACTTTTCATTCCTCCCAGCTGAAGGCTGGGAGGCGGGCTGCTGGAGAGTCGCGAAGACTCTTTTCAGCCAAACTACTGTACGTGGAGGGAAGGGGATGGAAGGTCGGCCGTGGCCTTGTAGGGAACCATCCCAGCATTCGCCTAGAGTGGTTGAGGAAAACCACGGAAAACCTCAACCAAGATGGCCGCACTAGGTTAGACCCTCGTCCTCCCGAATGATAGGTAGGAGGTCAAAAACAGCATCCTCCCATTTCGGTGACCTATCGGCGAAACCAAGTTACTTATGAAGCCAGTACTGTCACTAAGTGACTGCGAGTGAGAACGCGATTTCTGATACGGGAATGTGTGTAGTGTGTCTGGGGCGGGGTTTTGCGGACGGGACGTACTGCGTGCGTGCCGGTTTTCGTGGTTGGGCGTTATCTCCGTTCGAGGAAACCCGGTTTTCTGAGTTTTATCTGTGCGCCGGTCGAGAAGAGCTGAAAGTAGCGCGCCAGTCGGCGTTTGGTGTGTCCCCGTTTCCCGTAGAGCCCCGCGATACTCCCACAGAATCGGCGCAGTTCACCACCTCAATACGACGCGCTGCGAGGTCCAAAGTAGTCTGTACCTCACTCAAGAGTGTTGCCGGTGAGTTACCTAGCATTCTGCTTATCATCATCATCATCATCATCGTTCTCAAACTCCAGTCTCCCTGGTGCTGGTCAAGAGTATTATACACTTCTTCCGGTCCATGAACAGCTGATGTTCATGAATAGTCCTCCAAGTCTTCCAGATCCATTTGATTTGGTTTATCCATTTCTTTTTTGTGCCTTGCCACACGTATTTTCCCTTGGATGTCCATATTAAAGAAGGCTTTTGCTCTTCTTTCTTCCTCCATCCCTTGAACATGTCCATACCACCTCAGGCGAGGACCCTGTAAGGATTCTGCCACTCTGATGTTTATACCGGCCTCTGCACGATTGATTTCATTCCTTACTTTGTTCTTTCGTCTTCTCTTGGGGGACGTCCATAAATTAGGTGAAATAGAGGGGGGGGGGGGGTCCGCCGAAATCTCACCAAGGGGGAGGGGGGTCAACGGAAATCTCACGTGAGGTTTTGGAAATTTTTTTGGACTATAGAGCTAAAAAAATTGTTTACAAAACACGCGAAGGCCGATTTTAGGGGGATATTTCGGCGAAAAGTGTGGGTGAGACCTAAAAAAAAAGTCTCAAAAAGTTGCCACGGCGATTTTCAGGTTAGGGGGGAGGGGGTCCTCACAGGACCAGATCTCACCAGAGGGGGGGGGGGGGGTCCGAAAATCCGGAAAAACGCCTCACGAAATTTATGGATGCCTCCTTGTTATCTTGTCGTTAAAGTCTGTATTTCTTTTAATTTTTGCTGTCGTCAGTCTTTCGACTGGCTTGATGCAATCTTCCATCACTTCATATCTTGCGCTAACCTCTTCATCTCTACATATACCTTACAACCCACGTCCTCAATTATCTGCTTCATTTATTCTAATCTCTGTCTTCCTCTGCAGTTCTTACCTTCGACTGTCCCCTGAACTAACAAATTAACCAATCCAGTATGTCTCAAAATATGACCTACCAGCCTGTCTCTTCTTTCTGTAAGCTTCTTGCACAAACTTCTTTCCTAACCCATCATTTCCAAAACTCGTTCATTTCTTATTTTTTCTGTCCACTTAATTTTCAGCATTCTTCTGTAGCACCACATTTCAAATGCTTCAATTTTCCTTCTTTCCGGTATTTCTGAAGTCAATGTTTCGCTAAAGTTCTGTGCTGCACACATAGTTTTAAAAAGTTTTTTACTGTATACAGTCCGTAATTTTTCCCGCTGGTGACTTCTCTGCAAGTTCTGCTGAGGGACTATATTGCCGGCGGAGTGTTTTTGCCTAAAACGCTACCGCCACAGTGCTTGATAAGGTTGGGACTTTTAATGTCGTGGTTTTCGTTGCAGCCGCAATCCTGATCTTGTATGTCTTTTGTTATTCACCAGCCTCAAGCAACATTTCCAACCCTAAGGGCAAGAGGGTGCCTTAGGTTACATCCCCATTCGCCAGTCTTCCTTCAGAAGGAAGTTGATCGCGGCGTTTCGGTTTTATGTGCCCTTAAATACGCTTTAGTAGAGTGCCTTGGTCCGTTCTGTAATCCGCTTCTCTCCCATCACCAAGCAGTTAATTTAATTTCCGATTTATTTGCCTTTAGCTGAGTTTTCCAGCCTAAAGGACAAGAATGTGCCTTGGGCTGTCCTCCGTTCTCTCAGCAGGCCGTGTCGTTTCTGTTATATCGACTCTTTTAGAAACCCCAAGGGCAAGAGGGTGCCCTCATATTCTCGTTTCGCCGACCTCGTGTCAGGAGACCGTCGGAAGGCAGTTGCAGCCGAGAACCGTTCACGCGGACTGCAGCACGTTATAGATGTGTTAATTTTTTTATTTGAAGAGGCGATTATAGTTTCTCCAAAACTTTTGTTCCTCGCAACTGATATTAAACATTGGATGTTATTTCGGCTTGTTGCGACGGATGGCAACTTACACTAAATTGTAAAAAGTGCAAAGCAAATGTGCATAACCAACAAACAGAACCCGTTTGTTCAGAAATACAAAGTAACCAGTTGATATGGTCGATTCTGTGAAACATTTGGGAGTAACAGTACAAAGGAACATGAAACAGGACTAGCACATTAATTCGTTAGTAGGTAGAGCAAATTCTAGGCTGCGATTCATAGGTCCAATCTTGAAAAATTGCAATGAACAAACAAAGGAGATAGCGTACAAATCTCTTGTGCGTCCACATTTGGACTATTGTTGTGCCATTTGGGATCCGTTTCTTAAGGGGTTGAACGAAAGTATGGAGAAAGTACAGAGAAGAGCCGCTCGATTCGTGACAGCTTGCTACAGTCCTTATGAAAGCGTCACAGAACTGATTAGTAGATTAGGCTGGGAGTCTCTGGTAGATAGACGACGCACGTTTCGTTTAAACTTATTGGAAAACATGCGTACTCCCACTTTCACTTACGAGTGCAGTGAAATACTTCGTCCACCAACCTATTTGAGTCGGAAGGACAGGAGTGATAGGATTAGAGAAATAAGGTGTTGGCACTTGTAGTTATATGAATTCTTTCTTCCCTCGTTCCATTCGGGATTGGAATGCCCAGCAAAGAGACTAGCTTTGGTGCTGAGCATCCTCTGGCACCCACAATCTTGTGAATTCCAAAGTACATATGTAGTGGTGGATGAAACGCTTTACCACATCGTGAGAGAAGAGCAATGTTCAAAGTAATAAAAAATGTCTGTGTCGAGTCGTATTCACTTTGCAGTCCTCGTAGACGAGCGCTAGATTTTGATTACAGTACGGGTAGACCCTGGTGACGGGTGCTGATTTCCATGTGGACTGGACTTTGTTCTGTAGACCACCTCTTGGCGTGTTGTCGCTGGTTGGCTGCTCCAAGGTCAGGTGCCGGATCACTTCCGCCTAGCTGCCGCTGTCCTTGGACCGCTGCTGCCTCCCAGCTGGCCGCAAGTTCGACGCCCAGGGTGGGTCAATACTCGCCCAGCATCAGCAACTCAGTTGCAGCGCCTCTTCAGGCCTCACACAAAATACGCAGTATTTTGCATATCGCTTTCATCATCATCCATTAGTAATTTCTTTCTTCAAGGCCTCCCAAATGTTTTTTTAAACAAAATCTTCTCGGGTGTCCAGACGGATGGTGGTGTAAAAACACGACGTTTCGACAGCTGACTCTGCCGTCTTCATCAGGTATCTTGTGGTTGTTCTCGACTGGCATGGCCGCCCTTGAACCTCCTTTATACTTAAAAAAAATGGCGGTCACTGATTAGTGCTTGAGGCTTGGTGCTGAATCACGCATGAAGTAAAATCTATTTGGAACCCATTTTGTTGCCTGAGGCAAAAGTTCATTTCGTAAAACCAAGTCTTATTGCTCCGTTCTCTTATTGGTCCCTTCTCATGGTGCCATTAACAACATACATACTCCCATTCCCCTTGCTGCTGATTACAGACCATATCATTACGGCCTGATGATGTTTCGCCCACTTGACAACACATTCTTCATTTAATTTCTCATTGATGTGGCGTAGAACACATGCAGTTTTATCCTGAAGGACTTGTATGGTTGACTCATCTAAGAAGCAAACCTGTCAAAGTGACACAGAAAAAAAAAAAAAAAAAAACACTAGAAATTCTGATTAGTAACATCAGAGCACTTGAAGCTCTGTAGAAAGTTTTACAAATCTTATTCCAATCATCCTCCGACGATTTTTTGTACTTCTTTGCCCAGTGAAGTCTTGCAGCTGTCAGCTTTGATTTTTTTTCCCAAGGACGACAACATTTCAATCCTTGAAACGTCACCCAGAAGTTTTTTTGTGATGACGGAATTCCAGCATTTTTAGGCATTTCTGTTACCACTTCAGCAGGTTTCTGACTTTTTGACAGCATAATTCATTATTATTGTGTCAGTTTTGGGTGAAGTTATGCGCTTCCGCCCACATCGTCCTTTGCGGCTTGACTCAAGAGGTTGTTGGTGATATTCCTCATTGACGACTGTAAAACACCCACAATTCATGCAATTTGACTTTGCCTCTACTGACAGTGGTTTAATGATGTAGAAATTCTTGCTTTCTTGTTGGGAGTTATGTGAGCTACTTTCCCCATCTCGATTTGTAGGTCAGAATCTGTTTAAGGATAATAATGATTTTAACCCATTATCCAATATTTTGGATTATTACTAAGTGTTACAGGACCGAGCGTAGTGGTGTAACGGTTAGCGTTCTGGCCTCGCATTCGGGAGGACGCCGGTTCGAATCCCCGTCCGGGTTTTCCATTGTCTCCCCAAATCACTCCAGATGAATGCTGGGATGCTTCCTTCAAAAGGGCCTTGGCCGAATTCCTTCCCGTTCCTTGTCCCCAGTCCCGTCCCGCCATAATAAAACAAAGAAGTAATACAGATTTATTATTTTATGTTTATATTGGTTTATCTTACCTTGTAGCTGAATAGATACGCCACAATAACTCTAAATTATCGAGGAATAAAAGTAACACAGTATTCGTGTGCCAAAACTGCACAAGTTTCAGGCTGACCAACATTGATACAATAGAATTTCGGGGTTATCCAACGTATTATAGTATAGTTCGCAGGTCTCTGGATAAATAATTCAAGAGTGGGTAAGCTAAAGTGGCAACAATAGCAGTGTTTCCTTTCAAACAAGCAATTTCTTGTGTTGAGTATAATAATTCGGCAGACCACTGTTGTTCTTGGTTCTGGCCTCGCATTCGGGACGACGGCGGTTCGAATCCCCGTCCGAGCATCCAGATTTGGGTTTTCCATGGTTTCCCCAAATCACTCCAGGCAAATGCTGGGATGCTTCCTTCAAAAGCCCATGGCCGAATTCCTTCCATTCCTTGCCCCCCATCCCTTCCCGTCTCTAAAGACCTCGCTGTTGAGAGACGTAAAGCAGTTTAAAAAAAATGTTGTTTTTGTTTTGGTGTTAATTTGTATTCAGCATTACTACAGTATTACGTTTATTATATTTCTTTAGAATAACAAAAAGCATAGTTTTCGAATTATTTAATGTATTTGATCAGGATTAAATAAATGTTAAATTGTGAAATTTTAAACGCATTTTTGAATGTAAAAATGCGAAGGTATCGCATCATAAATAATCATAAGAGATAATTATTAACTCGAATAATTAAATAATTTAATTAATAATCGTCAAGTTATTAAGTTCCATGGGTGAAGGAGGTCCAACAGAATCTGAAAAGATGTCGAATGAGCATGGAAGAGATCAAAGAGAGGGAATTATTCAGAGGAAAAGTTGCTGAGGTAAAGGATCTGACTGAAAAAAAAAATCAATCAGGAAAAGGAGGGCATTACCAGAGGAAGAAAAACCAAGAGGGAGACAGAGAATGAAAGAGTACTGGCGCGGGGGAAGGAAACTCAGAAGAGGAAATGAAGTTGCGTAGTCGTAGTCCATAGATGGCTGAAACGAAAAGGAAAAAAAAAATAAAAAAATTATCAATTACCCCTGCATATTTTTTTCTTATTAGTTATTTGACACGTTGGCCTGTGTTTAGAAGGCGTAGTGGTGTGTAACATATGTCACCCGTACACAGTGGGAGCTGTGTTTGGCGGGCCAGTCTTCCCGGTGTGGAGAAACCGGGGCGGTTATAGTCGCGAAAGTGGCGCCGCGCGGGAGAAATCGCCGGAATGGGGACAACTCGCGAAATGCCGGCCCGTTCCCTGCGAACCCGCTCGCTCCAGTTAGACGCGCCGACCCCACTCTCCGCCTCATTCTCGTTTCATAGGTTGGCAACTCACACTAGACATTGTTTTTTGTATGACTTTATACCTCGTCGAGTCGAGGTCATTAGGACTGGAGGCAACGAACAAGAAGGAATTCGGCCATGGTCTTTTAAAAGGGAGATTACCGGCATTTGCCCGGAGTGATTTGAGGAAACTATGGAAAACCCTAATCTGTATGCCCGGACGGGGATTCAAACCCACGTCCTCCCGAATACGAGGCCGGAACATTAATCGCTCACCCGCCACGCTCGGTAAGGAGACTTTTATAGACAATTGGGGGGGGGGGGAATTCGGGATACAAATAGCAAGCGTACGTATTTGTTACACTGAAAGACCAAAAACTCTCATTCAGCGGGGGGGGGGGGGGGGACGGCTACAACACGTTGTGGCTTATCAGTATCTAACTATTTGCGTTCACGACGAATCGCTGCAGGGTGCATTTCAAGGCGCGTTCCCACGATCCCTTGTAACGAAGACGGGACGGGACGAATACTCGACCACACGCCATGGGAACGGGGCCGCCTCTGCTAGCGGAGACGAGACGCAGCTACCCACTCTGAGTCGGTAAACATCACAGGCGTGTGTAGCGGTTCGCTGTTGCCATCGGTTTGCAGCAGCGGTGCGCACCCCTTCTGTTGCTGTAAAGTGCTCTTGCGGAGGTGGCGGCGAGGTAAGCTAGGACTAACCTGCGGCCCGCGGTTGTCCCAACACTTCGGCCAATGAGGTCCCGTCCCGTCTCGCCTTTCTTTACAAGGGATCGTGGGAACGCGCCTTAATATATACGATTACTCGTCCCATTACAAGGCTATTTTCTGTAAGAACGCGTTTGTGTGGTATTTTTTTTTTTTTTGCTCAATCTACGTTTTCAGTCTTTGAGCCTAACACATACATAAAACCACGAGCAAACACACACACACACACATACATATACACATATATATATATATATATAAATATATATATATGTTGTTCCCCGAAATTTACATACCTGTATATACCATGTCCCGAAAGTGATGGATAGTTATTTAACCATTGAAAGGTCGTAACGAATAAAAAATTTTGACCTTAGTAAAATTGTAGAGATTTTCCCAACTTATACCACATTTTCAATCTTCTTCTCTTTTTTTTTTTAATTCAGCACCTGTGTTCGGTTCAACTGATCCCAATTACGGAAATGAAGATACAAATGACATCAATTAATATTTTAAGAATTACATTGTTTGGTAGGTCGCTCCATACTATATTGTCGTTGTTGGTTTCTAAAAATTCCACATGGCAATCACTCACCGAGTGAAGCCAAATCGCCGTGCGTTACAGTAACAGAAAAATATACCGAGCGTGGTGGGTGAGCGGTTAACGCTCTGGCCTCGCATTTGGGAGGACGCCGGTTCGAATCCCCGTCCGGGCATCCAGATTTGGGTTTTCCATGGTTTCCCCAAATCACTCTAGGCGGATGCCGGGATGCTTCCTTCAAAAAGGTCATGGCCGAATTCCTTCCCGTTCCTTGTCCCCTGTCCCGTCCCGCCTCTAATGATCTCGATGTCGACGAAGCGGAAAGCTATAGGCAAAAAAATAAAATAAAAAGATAAAAAAAGAACCTCGGGAAAATAGTATAAAACAAACAAATCGTGAGAAGTGGAAATAAAGTGAAATATCAGGCGACAAAATTCCGTGCCATCAAAATGGAGGACGTGGAGGCGTATGTATCACGTGGGACTGATAACCTCCCTGCGCCGTTGACTGCCCGTTACTGGTCTACATATTCCTCAGTCGACCAACCGCAACGGGAATAGAGTCGGTGTTCCACTCAATCCCTCAGTTCACCAAGATCGTGTCGCAAGCAAAACAAGACTTTACAATATCACGATTTGGGACGTATATTTTTAATATTTCAATAAAACAGACCTTCTCATTTAATTATTAGAAGTGTTCGGATATTTATGAGAAAAAAGAGAAATATGCAAACAATATATATATATATATATATATATATATATATATATAAAAATAGACGTGTTTTTTCCTATATTTCACTTTTCAGCCACCACTACCTAGCACAGATCACTGTTCTTTCTGTGAGGAAGTAGCATGGAGTTTGCTGTCGTGCACAACGTTTTCCGAATGTCGATAGCTGTGGGGATGTGGAAGATACGATGATTAAAGTTGGCCAATGCAGGGCGTTTTCATATTTCGACCAAAAATTTGTGTCTTCTTATACTTCTCTTTCCTGTTACAACTACATAGCATAGACCAAACACTGTTCAAACTGGTAAACATACAATAACCCTACAGTAAAGAAATAAACCTAACAAATACATGCACTCACACACTTAGATATAAAATCTCCCACGCAATTTCAAATCTGGCGCCGTCAGCGCATCACCACCTTTGACAACAAGAAAATAAGATGGCCACCGAAAACAAGCGAATTGTAGAAGATGCAATGTTTATATCGTGTACACAACAGCAAAGACAAATGACTGTAATGGAAACATGCTTTGGAGAGAAAGCAAAGATGTGTGGTTACCATCCTGAAATCCACTAATGTAAATAGTAAGTGTAAATAATAAGAAAATGTATCAATTTAGCGTTATGTCAAATAAGTTTGTAAAACAAATGTAAATTTTAAAATAGATCGTCGCTGATGATGCCTCGAGGACAGGCGAAACGCGTACGGCAATAAACCTACATAATACAGTTGCATTGGCGTCATTTTATGAATTAATTTACTGAGCAACTGCGGAAAAATGGCCTACAACATTTCAATAATGCATAACTTTATTTATTCACTGGTAAATTCTGACCAGTTCAGTGACAACTAATTTTGTGTTTTCCTCCTATGTATAAGAGCAGTACAAATCTGTGAATAATTATCTTAATTTCTCCTCATCTGTAACTGCTAGTGAATTCCCGGTACCACTAGAAAATTTCCTGATTTTTCCTCAAAATATGACCTTAAATAGTATCGTAATATGAACAATACTAAAACAGTGGCCTCGACTCTAAACGTTCTATAAGTGTTGAATTCAGCATTTCAACTCAAAAAGAAGTCGGGGAAAAATAATTTCACCTTTCATAGAGATCCCAAACCTAGATATTGGTATATTAGTAGTTTCAATTTCCCTGCATACTTATTCTGCTTTTTATAATTCTTTGGTGATGTCTGGTAAATTATCCATCATTTCTCTTGGTAACTCATTCCAATCCCTGACACCCTTACCTAAAAAAAGACCTTCCTACACCCTTGTGCCTGAAATCGAGTGCCAGCTTGTGGTCATGGTCATCTTTTCCCTTCCATGCACTACTTTTCATTCTTACACCAATATCTTTCCATGCCTCATCGCCAGTATATGCCCTGTACACTCCCATGACCCTCCTCACCCTCCTCCTGTCTTCCAATTAATCCCATTCAAGCTCTTTTATCATATCTGTTACTGATTGTATTCTGCGGTAATTTCTACAAAGAAATCTAGCAGCCCTTTTTTGCCCCCTCTCCAACTCCTGTATTTGATACTCAAAATATGGGTCCCATACTAGACTATTCAAGCAGTGGTCTAACCAAAGTTTTTTTAAAACCTCGTTCCTCTACACATCCCCTCATCAACCTCCGATAAATGAAGGAACGATGGACAAACCTCTTTCTGCCACATGCACAATGTGCCTGCCTAATTGATTTTACTGTCATATGTTATGGCGAGATATTGGCACTTTGTTTTCAACATGTATTCACTACCTCTGTCTCGCCGTTTATCTGCCGACCTATTTTTTGAGTGCGGCCGGTTTTGCTGACGCGTCTACTCCGCCACTGTTGTGTTGTGTCGGTTTCGTCAGCTGACGGCCGCGTATTGTGTCGACCGCCTTATAAAAGAGGTTACGAGTCGTGCCTTGCTCAATACGACACCAAACAATAGCACACACACACACACATTAAGTCATAAACTCGCCCAGCAAGAGCTCTGCTAATAAACAAATGGCCGTATTTAGTGCTCCCTACCCAACGGAGTACTATCGCTCTTTTTTAGCTTCACACCTAGTCTGTATGGAGGTTATTACGTGGGAAAAAGGACGGGGGGAGGGAGGTTAAGTCATGGTATTTGTAGGAACCATCTCGGAATTTGTGTGGAGTCATTTGGTGAGACCATATAATAGTTAAGTCTGAATGGCCGGACGGGGATTCGAACCCGCGTCGTATTGCCGTCGCTCCACCGTTTCTCATGGGTCCGTAGTATTTACGCGGCACAAGTTGCAGACTTGAATTTTGCCCGCAACGTGTGTTTGTTTGATCCAAAATTTTTCCATATTATAATCGGAATGACACGTTAATAGAATAAAAGCGTTTCAAAAAATTTTATTTGTGAATTATGGATATTTATAGCCCGTTAATTAGTGAACTAAGGTATTTTCCCCATTTTTTATTTTATTTTATTTTATTTTTTTACTTGAAAATAAATATGTCGGCGGACGTCATAGTCCTTATGCAAGGCGTCAGTTTACTTGCGAAGTCTATCTCTAAAATGCTGTTTCCTTAGAACTTGCAATTTGCCTCCAATATCTACTATATCGTATTTAAATTAAAAACGCTCGAAATACGTTACTTGAAGGAGTCCAGAAAAGTTCTATGCAGTCCTTTCCACTCGTACTTTCTCGCCACACACTAGTGTCCTTATCGCACATTCGAAGGACTTTTCCTCCAATCGTTATCCAACGCCATAGTTCGTTGGACGGCAAGGACCCGTGTACAGGTCCTACGTGTAGTCCTGTAATGCCTTTCACGCCCCATCATGAGTCCTTTATCGAAAAATCGGATCATCGTAGGTCCTACTAGTTGTACTGTGAATGTGCCGCTAGAGCGGTGGAAAGGCGGGTGGCGGGCACGGAGATGTGCGGTGGCGTGGCCTTGTGCTTGACGCTTCAATTAGTCGAGCCGCGAACTCCGAAAACTTCATACGACAAAGATTGTTCCTTACACGTGTGGGTAGTTATGTAAATAATTTAATTCACTTGGGAAATCATACCACGTTTTTTGTTGTTGAAAGATAAGGCAAAAAATAAATCAATAAAGCCGTATTATTATGAAAAAATTTATAATTTGACATTAAAAGAATATAGGCCCTACTTATTTTGATTTTTACTTTATTTTCGATAAAATAATTAGGCCTATAAATTTATTATTCCACTTCCGCCCCGCATATTTTACTTACGGCTTTACACCTCGTCGAGGTCATTAGAGGCGGGGTGGGTCTGGGGACAAGGAACGGGAAGGAATTCGACCATGGCCTTTGGAAGGAAGCATCCCGGCATTCGCCTGGAATCATTTGGGGAAACGGTGGAAAACCCAAATCTGGATGCCCGGACGGGGATTCGAACCGCCGTCCTCCCGAGTGTGAGGCCAGAACTGTAACCGTTACCCGTTCATCGACCACGCTCGGACACACAAACGACAAACACGCACTAAATGCATTTCTGTTACTGGGGGAAGCAAGGGGAAAACCTCGGTATAAATTTTCCCAGAAACCAAGTGTTCAGTTGAGGAGAAAAAGTTGAAGAAATTGTGTACAGAAGAGAAAAAGTTGTAGAGGAAGACGGTGGGGAATATTGAGACGTCGTAGAAGGTGCAAATGAGTGAAGGCTTACCGCGAGGTGAACGAGGAGTGTACTGGTATTTAGGGCACAGTAGATACCAGTCGGAAGACATTCCCCCCACCCTCCCGTCGAGTGGAGCCGTGTAAACGTTCGGCGGACCGTTCATTTCACGACCGTTGTGTTGCGTTTTTTCCTGCGTCCCCTCCTACCGTTTTCCCTGTGTTCCTCCGTCTAATCTGACGGGGGAGGCGAGGCTAACAAAAAGAGCTAACACTGTGGGGGGCGACCCTTCCCAGGTACGCTGCGCCGTCAGCCTGCTTCCTCTGCAGATAACGCCACCGTACCACCCGAACACCAAGCCCTACTCCAGCTCGGCGGAATACTGAGAGTGATGCTTATGGCATTGTTCATCGGGAGACCCAAAGGGCAGTTCGCCTGCAACTGGCAGAGCTTCAATTGGCCGCGCACTCCACCTCTGCCGTAGCGGGACCTGCAGTTTAATGTTGGAGCGTCCATTGACTACGTGACTTGGTCAAAAAAGGGAGGGAAGGGTTTGGTAGAATACTACGCTGCTCTACGTGAGAATTGGGGAGGGGGTGGTTTCCGAGCCCAGCTACGTAACGGGGACGTCCATAAATTACGTGAGATGAAATAGGGGGGGGGGGAGGTCCGGGTAAATCTCACCAAGGGTGAAGGTCCTAGGGAAATCTCACGTGATGTTTCGGGAAAAAAAAGTCAACAAATGACTCGAAAGTCGATTTTAAGGGGGTATTTCGTCGAGAAGTGGGGGTGTTACCGGCTTTTGGAAGGGTGAGACCTAAAAAAAAAGTCTCAAAAAGTTGCAAGGGCGATTTCTAGGGTGGGGGGGGGGGTCTCACGGACCAGATCTCACCAGAGGGGGGGGGGGAATCGGACCAGATTTCACGAAGTCTCTCACCCAGAGAGGGGGGGGGGGGTGTCCGGAAATCTGGAAAAACACCTCACGTAATTTATGGATGCTCCCAGAGCCGCTCGATTCGTGACCGCTTGATACAGTCCTTATGAAAGCGTCACAGAATTGTTACGTATTGGGTCAGGATTATGCGACAGGCAGATGACGTGGGTTTCGATTAAATTAATTGGCGTTCGACCATTCATATCGCGAAAGCCATATGCCAAGAAAGATTTGTATGGTTTTGCAGCAAGCTTTAGCTGGCCACATATCACTGTAAATTTTGAAATGATTTTCGGTTGACTAGTTTCGGAAAAACATGGGGAATATTAGTTATAAGTTACCCGAGACTTCGTATGCGTGGACTTGGAATTTCATTGCTGGAATTGCATATAGAACGCTGTAACTTACGTGAAATGTGTCCCAAAAAGCAACGCGTGGGGATAATATGACGGGAAAGCCATTAACATTACATTCTTCTATTCGACCTGTCTCATGAAGAGAACAAATTGGCAACATGTTCAAAAATAGCAACGCTTTAGGGAGGTGGGGGGATTAACCTAGGTAGACTACCTACCACAGTTCCTCCGACAGATTTTTGTTTTTGGTTTAAAATTAGGTCAATTTCTAGGGACATCTTCTGTCAAAACCATTTTGAACACATCTTTGGTTTTACTATCCTGTGCTAAGATCATACGCAAACTGGCTGAGAGAGAAACAAAGCCTGAGTGACCGAAACGACATTACAGAGACTTACACACGCTATCCATCTGTCTGTCACCGTTTGGTTGGTTTTAAAAATTTCTTGACGTAATCATGTATATTATTTCTATAAGGGATTTTTTTGTCACAAGCCTGTATCTTCCTTCATACTTAACCGAAATCAATGAATGAGGTGTCATTTTAAAGCTTATGGTCTCCACTTTGGTCACATCATATTTCAAGAAATGGATTTTTCGGAATTCGACTCTTAAAGGGCAAAAATGTCAATATTTCTAAAATGCTGTTTTCTGTGTTACGAGTCATTTATCTCCATGGATACCTATCTGAAATCGTTTAATGAAGTATCATTTTAAAGATTAAGTTCTCCACTTTAGTGACGTCAAATATTAAGACAGAAATATTTCAGAATTCGACACTTAAAGGGCAAAAGTATCAATAATTTTACAATGCGTTTTTGTGTCATGAGCGATTTATCTCCCTTAATATCTAACCGACACAGATAAATTGGGTATTAAAGACTGAGGTCTCCGCCGTGGTAACACTATATTTTAACAAAGGAATTTTTCGTAATTCGACCCTTAAAGGGCAAAAATGTCAATTTTTGTACAATGCTTTTTTTGTATCTAGAGCCATTTATATCCATGAATATCTAACCAAAATCGATAAATGAAGTAGGATTATGAGGAGTAATGTCTCAGCTTTGTGACATCATATTTTAAGAAAGAATGTTTCTAGAATTCAAGCATTAAAGGGAAAAAGTATAAATTATTCTATAACGCATTTTTGTGTCACGAGCGATTTATCTTCCTTAATATCTAACCGATATAGATAAATGAGGTATCATATTAAAGAATAAGGTCTTCGCTGTGGTAACATTATATTTTAAGAAAGGAATGTTTCATAATTCGACCCTTAAGGGCAAAAATGACAATTTTTCTAAAATGCGTTTTTTGTGTCCCGAGCCATTTATCTCCCTGGATATCTAACCAAAATCGATAAATGAAGTAGATTATGAGGAGTAATGTCTCAGATTTGTGACATCATATTTTAAGAAAGAATGTTTTTGGAATTCAACCCTTAAATGGAAAAAAATATAAATTTTTCCATAACACATTTTTGTGTCACGAGCGATTTATCTCCCATAATATTTAACCGATATAGATAAATGAGGTATCATATTAAAGAACAAGGTCTTCGCCATCGTAAAATTATATTTTAAGAATGGATTTTTTTTGTAATTCAACCCTTAAAGGGCAAAAATGTCAGTTTTTCTAAAATGCGTTTTTTGTGTCTCGAGCCACTTATCTCCCTGGATATTTATCCAAAATCGGTAATTCAAGTAAGATTACTAGGACGATTGTCTCAGCTTTAGGCGACATCATATTTTAGGAAAGAAGTTTTTGGAATTCAACCCTTAAAGGGAAAAAATATAAATGGTTCTAGAACGCATTTTTGTGTCACGAGCTATTTATCTCCCTTGACATCTAACCGATATAGATAAATGAGATTTCATATTAAAGATTGAGGTCTCCGCCGTGGTAACATTATAATTTGAGAAAGGAATTTTTCGTAATTTAAACCTTAAAGGGCAAAAATGTCAATTTTTCTAAAATACGTTTTTTGTATCTCGAGCCATTTATCTCCCTTGACAATTCAACAAAACTGATAAACGAGGTATCATTTTAAAGATTGAGGTTTTCGTAATGTCTTCGGTTCCGTTACCTCATTTTAAGAAAGAAATTTTTCAAAATTCTGACCTTAGAGGGCAAAAGTATTGATATTTTTACAATGCATTTTTCTGTCACCAGCTATTTATTTCCCTTGATACCTAACCGAAATCAATAAATGAGATATCGATTTAAATATTAAATTATCCGCTATGGTCACATCATATTTTAAGAAAAAACTTTCTCCAAATTCAACCCTTAAGGAGCAAAACTTTTTTTGTTACCTTGCTTGATAACTAACCAAAATCGATAAATGAAGTATCATTTTAAAGACCAAGATGGCTGCTTTGGTCACACCAAATTTTATAAAAGGAATTTTTTGGAATTCAATCCTTATAGGGCAAAAGTATCAATATTATTTATACAACTTTTTTAAAATTATTATTACAAGGCATTTATCTTCTTCGATACCTAGCTGAAATCGATAAATGACATATCGTTTTAAAAATTAATGTCTCCAGCTAGGTAAAAACATAAATTAAGAAAGAATTTTTCGGAATTTGGTGCTTAAAGTGGTTGTGCGTATAAGACTGTTCAGAGCCAAGTCCCTAGATTGCAGCAGCGGATATCACAGAGATGTCAATAATCTTTTTTTTATTCAATATGTAGCGTTTCGGATATTTTTTTTTCTGTTACGGAAACACTGTCTTTTTTCAATACAATTCTAATGTAAACACAGTATTCGCACACCAACAAATATTTCAGTGATGTTGATATGTTGTGTGCATTTTGTTTCTGGTTGGTTTTATTCTGTTAAAGTCAGTGACAGTTTGTCATAACTACAGATTGTTTTAAATTTTCCTAACTGTTTCGTAATATGTTCCGAGTATTTTGATGCGTACCTGTTACACAATATATATATGCTACAAAAGTACAGTTCTACTTTTAATTATATTACAAGCATTCAACCTCACTATTCATCGCATTTTACTCTCGAAATTTTCGGACGGGTCGTCTAGTGTTACTTATACCGAAAAAGTATTGTATGTCGTTCCTAATGATACATAGTGTTTTCTTGTGCTAAGATCAGACATAAACTAACAGCGACAGAAACAAATCCTGGGTGACCGATACAACATTACAGAGACTCACACACGCTACCCACCTGTCTGTCAGTTAGTTATACCGCAAAGCGTATCCTATGTCCTTCCTGATGATGCTGGGTTTCCTTGTGAAGCATCGCTTAGGCGTTTAGGTCGTGAAAACGTAACAGAGGTGGTTTCGGAATTACGGTGATGTCTTCAGCTAACTGCTGAGCCGTGGCGAGGGCGTCCCGCTTTCTGTAGGACGGAAAGTAGAGTGCTGACGGCGGCCTTGCGTCAGCGGCTGACTCGGAGTCAGCGGAACTGGGCTCGTCAGCCGCGTTCCCACGCCGTCTCCAGGGCTGACTACTGACTCCAGGAGGTCGTCAAAAAGGGAACGTGGATAGCCGAACGGGGCTCGGGCCGGTGTCTTGCACATTGCTTCCCTTAAGGACTAAATGCACTACGTGCTCCTATCCATTATGTCGTCCACTCACATAATATAAAGATGATTTAGATTGAACACAGTCTATAAGAAAGTCTTTATTTTTTCCAGACACGTTTCGCCCTTTAGGTGTGGGGCATCGTCAGTGGCTGCAAATGTACATGTTATTTTTATGTCTGTATAAATGACAAAACATTATGTATATTGGATCTGTAGTGTGTGTGTGTGTGTGTGTGTGTGTGTGTGTGTGTGTGTGTGTGTGTGTGTGTGTGTGTGTGAGAGTTTTTTTTTAATTTAACTTTATATAATTGCGTTAGAGCGCACGCTCCGTTGGCAATCTCCCTACACACCCATCTTTCTCCCTTTCTCTTTCCACCCACCTTTGTCCTCTACTAATTTGAACTTTAAATTCTTTCGGTGTTTTTGGTGAATTATTCATCATTTCTCTAGCTAATTAATTCAAATCCCGTACACCCTTCCCTACAAAAGAAAATTTTCCTACACCCTTGTGCCTGAAATCAAGTGCCAGCTTGTGGTAATGGTCATCTTTACCCTTCCAATCACCTCTCTTAATTCTCTCACCAATATCTTTCCATGCCTCGTCACCAGTATACGCCCTGTACTCTCCCATGACTCTCTTCACCCTCTTCACCCTCTTCCTGTCTTCGGATGAATCCCACTCCAGCTCCTTTATCATATTACTTACTGATAGTGTATTGCGGTAATTTCCGGAGACAAATCTGGCAGCCCTTCTTTGTACCCCTTCCAACTCCTTGTACGTATTTGATACCCAAAATGTGGATGCCATACTACACTACCATATTCCAGCAGTGGTCTGACCAAAGTTTTGTAACCCAATTCCTTTACTTCTCTCGTACATCCTCTCATCACTCTCTTCAACAAGTGTAGAATTTTGAAACCTTTTCCTACCACCTTTCCAATGTGTCCTACCCAGTTAAGCTTGCTATCAAAAGTAATGCCAAGGTATTTATATTTCGAGTTTTCAATAAGTAACTCCTTCCCCACTTTATGATTTTAATCAACCTTTAGCTTTTTATCTGTGTACATAATAAGCTGGCTCTTCTTTGCATTTATCTTCATCCCATGTTGACTCACCCACCTAGTTATCCTATCTAGATCATCCTGCAGCTGTTTAGTCTTCTGCTGTTTTGATCCTATTATATAACATTGTCATCTGCAAACAATCTAACTTCTGACAGTAAACTATTAACACAATCATTCATTAGAATAACGAATAGTAGCGGTCCCAATACACTACCCTGTGGAACCCCCATGTTCACTCCTACTTCTCTTGATTCTGTATTTCCTACCGTAACTTTTTGTTTTCTATCTTTTAAGAATTCAATTTTACCCCTCTTTTATTACGGAAAATCCTATTTTTATATTTTATCTTTTATATCTGTCTTTTCTGATTCATTTCATAACCTTTAGTCTTGGTTCGCTGAAGGTTTTCCCAATTCTTGTAGTATTTTGCTGATGGCAGTCAGCGCGATGTGTTGAGCTGATGGCAGCGTTCCGATAATTTCTCACCACGCATTTCTCCGGAACCGTCTGTCGCGTGGACTTTGCCGGGAAGCAGTTGCAATGCGGAACAGTTTTCCTGGAAAGCGTCCGATTGCAGGCGGTAACCTTGGCCTCCACCAACACTGTATACTCACTGCCTGATGCGAGACGCAGAATTTTCTGGAGTCGGACTGCAAGCAAACGGAGCACTTCGATTCCAAGTACGAGCATTACGACGTGTGCTCCAAATTTTTCTCAGAATTCCACCTTGTGATAAGTGCACCTTACGGGCCGAATATATCCGAGCGGAAGATCCCTAAAAACCTGATACACGAGGTCTGTCTCACAAGTAGTGGTGTTCCGATACCATCAAAGTATCGATACCTACTTAAATGGGTAGTACTCAAACAGTCTTACGATACTTACTCATATGAGTACTGCAAAAGTATCGATACTTACTCATATCGATACTTTTTTTTTTTAAATTAATGTCGAAATATAAAAATACACGTGACATTTTGCTAAATTATTTATTTTATTTGCCTAGTGCAATAAAATCAAATAACACTCAACGAAACATTTTTATTTATTGAAATTATAATAAATCTCACATTGTAAGCAAACTTTGAAGGTTTTGTCTAATCTTTAAATATTTATTTATTATATTTTTAACAAATTTAAACAATAAAAATCCGCTTTTGGAAGGTTTCACAAAAAAAAAGCAATTGTTCCAAATATTTTGGGGACAGCTTGTTTCTTTTGTTTGTCATTGTTTCACCCGCATTAGAAAAACAAACATTCAGTCAATACTGACGTTGCTACAGTACAACAATAAGATACTGTTGTCCGTATTTATACAGACAAGGATAGATAAGTTTCATTTCTTCCCATTCTGTAAATGGATTGCTTTTAGAGACATTACAGTGTCTGACAAGTAGAGAGAGACTTTGTCACTACCGTGCGTTTTCTTTTTCTGTGTGACGTTTTCAGAAGTGATGTTCCTGTGAAACGCTAGCTGAAGCAGCTTCTTCATCCCATTCACATGGGCTACTTAGTTGCTTCTGAACCATATCTTTTAGTTAATGTGTGGGGCTGCGCGGGAGCGACCATTGGCCAGGCATAGCGAATTGCGCACCAAGTACGATTTTATTACAATGAAATAGTTACCTAAAACAAACTCTTTGAGGTTAGATTGCCTATTCTAAGACTGATTTTGTTTGATTTTCAATGCTACCAACTTGACGCTAGCCAGGAATTAATTTCGCAGGCGCGACTGAGTGAGGTAGAAGGGTTGATGCACTTAGAATTTAACACCGGGTGCGTGTCGATACTTTCGATTTGATACAAGTACTTTTCTTCCGATACCGAGTAAGTATCGAATCAATTCGAATACGAAAAGTATTCGATATTGAAACAAAGTATCGAGTACTTACTCGTGTTTACTTGTATCGGAACATCACAACCCACAAGTACCCAACCTTCCTTCAGGCCTTCGCTCCTTACAAGTTCGCCGTATGCCTGGTAGGAGTTTCACAGATTTTCGATGAGTCTTGGGGTCTAAGTTTAAATCTGACTTACATGTTGAGACATTAGAACACATTTATCTTATGACTATTCCGGCGTATCTTAAAAACATCTGAACTGATTTTCACGGGATTTCTATAAACAACATTGGAAATTAAAAAGGGTGGGGGGGGGGGATAATGGGATAAAGGGGTTGGGCTTATGTAAACCAAATGTAGACAGTATTTTTCTGTTTGTATTAAACTAAACTTGTGAAAACTTCGTTCAAAATTGGATAGAAACTGTAGCTGTATAAGAACATTGACAATAATTAGGGGGGTGAAAAGTGGGAAAGAGATTGGGTGATGGGTCAAACGGTGTCGTATGTAGATTTGTATAAAGAACATTGACAAAAATTAAGAGGGTTTGGAAAGGGGGAGAGGGGTTAGGTTTTTGCAATTCAAATTTTTACGATATTTTTCTATTGTTTTTTCAAAGTATACGTGTGTAAAGTTACATCGAAATCGGATAATAAATGTGTTTTGTATAAAACTTAAGGGTTGTAAAGCGGAAGGGGGTGTGTGGTTTCTTGATATTTTTTGGTCATCAACCTTCTCGATTATAAAATACATGTATGTGCCAACTTTCATGGTGATCGGTCAAACGGTGTCTCAGTCTTTTAATCAGCCATTTTTTTTATATATAAGATCTACTGTTGTTGCTATCCTTTTTGCTACGTTTCATGACTTTGTCTTGCTTTAGTTTATATTTACTCCGTAATCTTCCCTCAGCACATCGTACGAGATGGCAGGAAGCACAGTGATTTACAGAGTAGCAGATCGCTTTGAGGTGTGAGGAAGGTTGTCTTGTTTAGAAGTGACACGCGACCTCACTCTAGGAGTGGAGTGATGGCGTTTAGTGGGGCTGTCTGGAGCGCGTTTGAAGGTGACCGCCTGATTAATGCCGCCGCTCGTTCGCGACGATTGCTTGTTTGTCCTCGACGTGCGTTTGGAAAACTCGCACCGATTCGCTCTTCCACTCAGTCTGCCAGCGTTTGACTTTTTTCAGGATAATGATACGCCAGGCCAACCCGTCCTTGCTTTCCTTACCGTCGCTTTGTAGCGCTCCCGGCATAGACTTCGAACTCGTTACAACGCAGTATGAAGCTCCAGTGAGTCTTAAGATCAGAGAGAGACGATAGATATGTCTTGTGGCGACCGTGTGAGTTCTCGGTCGCTTTACTACGGTGTCGCGGATATCGACTGGGGGGGGAGGAGGTGTAAGGCCTAGAATCGAAGCGAAAATCGACTTTACGGGGGTACCACCGCCATCGGAAGCATGAGAGCTTAAACAAAAAAGTATAAAAAAAAACTATGTGGTCGATTAGCAGGGGGGGTCAGGAATTGCGGAAAAACATCTCACGTAATTAATGGACGCCCCATAACGCTCTGGCCTCACATTCGGGAGGACGCGGGTTCGAATCCCCGTCCGACCAACCAGATTTCGCTTTTCCATGGTTTCCCAAAGTCACTCCAGGCGAATGCCGGGATGGTTCTTTTAGAAAGCCATGGCCAAACTCCTGCCCGCCCCTTTAGGACGACGACGCATTCTGGCGCCTAAAGCTCCCAGTGATACCGCTACAAACCTCTATATTTTTTTAACGTATCTTCGGTTTTAATGTGTAAAGATGTTAAGCTGTTGGCCTTTAGAGTGAAGACGCAGCAGGTATTGTTCCGTCCATATCGCTTGGAACGACCTTGGGCGGCCGATAACAACCAAGAGCCTGGCTGCAGTGGGCTGCACCACAGCACGAGAATATAAAGGCCTCAGGCCGGCTGTCTGTGCATGCGAACAGGTCCTCCGGGACAATGTGGAAAGCTCCGTCACTACCTGCTGTCAGAATCCGTGTGAAGAATTTCGGCAAAAAATCAAAGAAACCGAGACCAAAGTCGTGTAATGTAGCGCCACTGATAGGAATGACGGCACGTAAAATATAAAAATACGACCAGACGTAACTGGACAAGTAAGGGAGCATCCATAAATTACGTGAGGTGTTTTTTCGGATTTCCAGACCCCCCCTCTTTCTGGTGAGATTTCCTGAGATCTGGTCGCCCCCCCCCCCTTCTGGTCCAGGAGAGACCACCCCCGTAGAAGTCGCCCTAGCAACTTCTTTGAGACTTTTTTTAATGTCTCACCCTTCCAAAGCCAGTTATACCCCCACTTTTCGACGAAATACCGAAATGCCCCCCCCCCCCCTAGAATCGACTTTCGCGTCATTTTTAGACTTTTTTTTTTTTTTTAGCTCGGCAGTCCTTAAAAAATAATTCAAAACCTCACGTGAGTTTTCCGTTGACCCCCCTCCCCCTTGGTGAGATTTCGCCGGACCCCCACCTCCTTTTACTTTACGTAATTTATGGACGCCCTCTAAGCGAATTCTGTCATGAAGAAAACAAGAAACACTGGCCCTGTGTCACTAGATGGCAAGAAATTGGAACGGGTGGAATCGTTTGTGTATCTGGGAAGCAAGATAACTATCAACGGAAAGATGGAGGAAGAAATAAGTCGGAGAGTAAGGAAGAGGGGACAAATGTATCAGCAGATAAAGGATGTAATCTAGAGGTGGAACATAGGGAAGGAAGTCAAAATTCTGCTCTATAAAGTATATTACCAGCCCATACTGACTTACGGTTCTGAACCATGGACGTGGACAAAGAGAGATATTAGTAGATTGCAGGCAGCAGAGATAAGGTTTCTCAGAGGGATAGAGAACGTCACGAGAAAAGGCAAAATCAAAAATAAAAACATCAGGGAGAGACTACAGTGGAAGCATTAGAAGAGATGTTAAGGAGGAAAAGACTGCAGTGGTTGGGACATGTTATGAGGATGGAGGAGGAGAGGATGCTGAAAGTAGCACTGCTGAACAGCGGGGAGGGAAGGAGAACAGTTGGAAGACCTCGGGCAAGATGGGTGGATCAAGTGAAGAAAGATGCAGAGGGTAAAGAGAAAAAGTGTTGGAGGAAAAATCTTGGAATAACCGCCAGGCTTGGAAGCGCATGTGCAGGATGACCCGTAAAAGCGGAAACGTCATGAAGAACAAGAAGAAGAAGAAGATTCACAACTGATGGCTGAAAAAGGAAAGATTTTAAAAGCTGAACAGTGCTAGCGATAAGATCTAAAATACAGAAAGAAGTTTTTAAAAATCTACATATGGAGCACAGCACTTCCTCATAGTAAACCATGGAGTTTAGGAATACCAAAAATAAAAATGAAGCATTTCAAATATGGTGCTATAGAAGGATGCTGAAAATTAAGTTGACAGACAAAGTACGAAACGAACGAGTTTCGTAAATGATGGGTGAGAAAACAAGTATGTAGAAGTGAGTTGCATAAAGAAGATTGTATTCTGAGATACGTGGCCTTGGTTAATTTGTTAATTGAGGGAACAGTCGAAGGCAAGAAATGTAGAGGAAGACATTAGGATATATGATGCAGGCAATTAAGGACGTGGGTTGTAGGGGTATGCAGAGATGAAGAGGTTAGCGCAAGATAGGAAGGGATGGAGGATTGCATCAAACCAGTCGAGAGACTACAAATCTTCTCGGGTTTGCAGCCGGACAGCAAAGAAGGAAAATTGAAGTATTTGAAATGTGGCGCTACAGCAGGATGCTGAAAATTAAGTGGACAGACAAAGTAAGAAATGAAAGAGTTTTGGAAATGATCAGTGATCAAAGAAGTTTGTGGAAGAAGCTTACAAAAAGAAGAGACAGGCTGGTAGGTCATATTTTGAGACATGATGGATTAGTTAATTTGTTAGTGGGGGGAACAGTCGAAGGTAAGAACTGTAGAGGAAGACAGAGATTAGAATATATGAAGCAGATAATTGAGGATGTGGGCTGTAAGGTGTATGTAGAGATGAGGAAGGGATGGAGGATTACATCAAACCAATCGAGAGACTGATGACAAGTATTTGGCCATTAATTGGGAGAGGAACTAACGACTAGCGGGAAGACATGAACACCTGTTGTACTGCACACTGTGCGCCCGCTAGGCAGCGCTCAAGGTCCCCCGTGACGCACCTCGTCAACGACACACGTCAAACAACCCTCCCGTGACATAACGCCGACACGGGAAAGTTCCAGCTCTCACAACGAATCATATGCCCCAGCTCTCACATTTCATGCCTTTCCAATCCCTATTCCTCAAGTGCAATTCACACCACCCACTTACTTTTGCCCTTAACAAATTTTGATTGTTGAGTATTTCGCTTGGCAATTTATTCCAATCCCCCGACGCCCTGACACCAGAAAGAAAATTTTTTTGTATCTCAAATCGAGTGCCAGCTTGTGGTCATGGTCATCTTTTCCCTCCCATGCACCTTGCTTAATTCTGTCACCTAATATCACACAAAACACTCAGGAGTGTGGGTCTTTATGGAGCGGAGACGTGGACACTGAGACGAGAGGATGAAAAACTGTTAGAAGCGTTTGAGATGTGGATATGGAGGAGGATGGAGAGGAAAAGCTGAGTGGACAAAATAACTAATGTTGTAGTACTGGACAGGGTCAGTGAAAGGAGAAAAAAACTCCAAGGAATAAAAGAGATTTTTTTAATCTGCTTAACGTCTCTCTAACAGCGAGGTCTTTAGAGATGGGAAAGGAATGGGAAGGAATTCGGCCATTGCCTTTTGAAGGAAGCATCCCGACATTCACCTGGAATGTTTTGGGGAAACCATGGAAAACCCAAATCTGGATGCCCGGACGGGGATTCGAACCGCAGGGAGAACCAGTGCAGCTCTGGTTGTCCCTGCACAACTTCCAACCTGAAGATGGCGGCAGTCAGCCGCCGAAAGCTCGTTGTCGCATTTCAACAACATACGCGGAAAACCCGTAAAGACTACATTTCATCGATACGCCATGAAAGCCTTCGATCTCACAACCTAACTTCTGGTAGTCAACCATCAACAGAATCATTAATTAGAATGATCAATAACAGTGGTCCCAATATGATACCCTGCGGCACTCCCATTTCCACTTCTTTTGGAACTGCGTTTCTTGCCCCATTTTGTTGCTTATAGGAATTCTTTTACCCTGCAAGTCACTTCTCTATCTACTCTGATGGTTTTTACATTATTTACCACCATTTTATGGTTCAGTCTGTCAACAGCCTTTGAAAGATCTAGAGCTACACTATCAATTTGGCCTGCCTTGTACATTTCATCCGAAATACTCTCTTAGTACGTTGTATGGTATGAGTTCAGTGTCCATTTAGTGTCATCCGCACCTCCGCCATAGCATTATGCTACTCCGCAGCAGAGTATGCATGTCCTGTGTGGCAAAAATAGTCATTCTAGGACAGTAGACGTTGCGCTCCACAGAACATGCCGGCTCATCACAGGTTGCCTTAGACCATCGCCTGTGGGGAAACTGGAGATACTAGCTGGCATCGCCCCTGGAAACATACGCCGGGAAGTTGCCACCAGCGTGGCAAGGCTAAGATTGAACGAAGACGCCCAACACCCTCTAAATGGCTATACACCAGCGCCATCGAGACTAAAGTCACGATCAAGCTTCCTGCGGTCTTCAAAACCACTAAATACAGCACCAAGCAATGAAAGAATATTTATTGGTTTGGGAGAAGAGAGTACAACATTATTTCCAGTGGATCAAGCCGAAAGAGGGTCTACCACCTGCGTCTGAACAATCACGGCCCATATGGAAGTCGCTAAACAGGCTTCAAGTTGGAGTTGGCGGTTCCAAAGATACTCTTGCCTCACGGGGATACCTGGGAGAACAGCCAGATACCACATGTTCGTGCGGGGAGAGACAAACCATGGTACATCTGCTGTCTTGTGCACAAATCGGAATGGAGGTATCTCAATTTGACGTCCAATCAGCTACTGACAAAGCCATCGCATTGGCGGAAAAATTACCACATATCTGATACTGCCATCGACACGTGAAGAAGAATTGTCCATCTTAAGTTAAATTTTGTACTCATTTATTTTTTTGGGAACCCGTACCACGGTCGTGGTAATGTAGTGGAGTTGAGCATTGCCCTGTGGCGGTGGTGGGTGTGTGTGAATGGACGGTGGCGCTGTGAACCCATACCACGGTCGTGGTAATGTAGTGGAGTTGAGCATCGCCCTGTGGCGGTGGTGGGTGTGTCTGAATGGACGGTGGCGCCGTGAATGGAGCGCAGACAACCGGTCCAGCGAGGCGTGCGTTGTCTTTTTGTGGTTGTCGTCGCGTGGTGGTTACGCAACAACACCAGCTGGCCGCCTCTACAATAGACTCGGCGGGGGGGCGCCTCGTGCCTCATTCAGACGCTCTAGTTTCACAGGTTCGAATCCCCGTCGGACCATCCGCATTCGGCCTTTACATCGTTTCTCGAAATGGCTCCATTCAAAGTGACGGGATAGTTCCTCGAAAAGGCCATGCCACAATTCCTCAGGGGGCGTCCACCTCCCTTGGTGAGGTGACATCTTGGGGAGTATCCCCTACACCACGACCTCGTACTTTTTTTTTTTTTTTTAAGGTCTCCTGTTTACAAGTCCCCTAACGACGCCATCAACGTATTTTGTAGACTTTTTTTTAGCTCTATTGTTCAACAAATTCAAGATTTCCGTCAACTCCCCTACCTCCCACTCCCGTTGGTGATATTTACCCGCAATTCTACCCCACCCCCCGTTCCCCTATTTCAACTCGGGTAATTAATGAACGCATTGTCCATGGTCCGCGTTTGGGACTTATTTGTGGTGGTAAATGCGGATATGACAGGCAACTACTTCCTTTATTTTTAAAAGTACGGTCGCCACCTCTGATTAGTTTTTTTTAAATAGGTTTACGCCTCGTCTAGGTCATTAGAGACGTGAAAGGACTGGAGACAAGGAACGGAAGTGATTCAGGCATGGTCTTTTGAAGGAAGTATCCCGGTATTCGCATGGAGTGATTTCGGGAACTCGTGCAAAACCCAAATCTGGATTGCCGGCCGGGGATTCGAACCCTCGTCCTCCCGAATGCGAGGCCAGAGCGTTACCGCTCACGCACCATGCTCTATCTAGGACTCGTAGTATTTTGTTTGTAGATGGAGAAGGTTTTGCTATAATTCGGACGGTTAATAAGAAAGAAAACCTGGTTGGTTTTTTGCTCCTAAAAACTTTTTTTTGTCATATTTGGGCTCTGTGCAATGCATTGTTGGCTTTAAATCTTCCTTAAAAACATCTAAATTAAGAGACAAAACTCAAATTTATCGGATCGGGTCATGCAGTGATGACATGTCATTTCTTAATCCCAAAAACGCCCCAGTGTTTTGTGTGTCTTCCAGGAGTGATGTCTTTATCATCCAAACACCGGGCAGAGATGGCGACCGTACTTTTAAAAAGACAGGAAGCAATTCCCTGTCATATCCGTATTTGGCACCACAAATAAGTCCCAAACGCGGACCATGGACAATGTAGGCATTCGCCTGCCAATTCGGCGGATTGCTTAGAAATTCAGCGCGACCTGGATGTTGTTTCAGCATGTCACGATGAATGGCAACTTACACTAAATTGTAAAAAGTGCAAGGCAATGCACATAACTAACACAAAGAATCCGCTTCTTTATATATACAGGTCAGTTATGGAAATGGTCGATTCCGTGAAATATTTGGGCGTAACACTACAAATGAACGTTAAATGGGACTTACATATCGGTCATAGGTCGTAGAACTAATTCTAGGCTGCGATTCGTAGGTCGAGTCTTGAAAAATTGTAATGCACAAACCAAGGAGATAGCGTAGAAATCTATTGTGCGTCCACATTTGGAATACTATTGTGCCGTTTGGGATCCGTTTCGTAGAGGGCTTATTGACAATATAGAGAAAGTACAGAGAAGAGCCGCTCGATTCGTGACCGCTTGCTACAGTCCTTACAAAAGCGTCACAGAACTAATTAGTAGACTAGGCTGGGAGTCTCTGGTAAATAGACGACGCACGTTTCGTTTGAACTTATTGGTAAACATGCGTACTCCCACTTTCACTTACGAGTGAAATACTTCGTCCACCAACCTATTTGAGTCACAATTACAGGAAAGACAAGATTACAGAAATAAGGTGCCGCAATGATGTTTATGTGAATTCTGCCTTGCCTTGTGCCATTTTGGATTGTACTGCTCGGAGTAGTGGTTAGTTTGTGAATTTGCAGAGTATATATATGTAGTTGTAAAACCGGTCTAGGAACTATTACAGTCTCTTGACCATACACAAAGGCGGTTAAGAGTTTTCTCATAGAAGCACCATACTACGTTTGGGCAAGTACTGAAGGGCAGTTGTTTCATTCTGCTGGTGCCTTTATTACGGTCTCGTCAAATCTCGCGTGCTTGACCTTCTGTGTCGTCGATTCTTATCGCCGCTCGATAACGGGCTGTTAATACAGGAGTTGTGACGTAAGGTTACGCGACAAATAGTCCTCAAGACGACGGAGTGACTAGTCCATCCTGCTGACGCAAGCGGATGCTTGTAACTGCTTCGAGCACTTCGCGCGTCATTCTCTTACACAGCCGAGTCCGATAACACTTCGTTTTGTGCGTTAAATCTTTGTAATGACGAAGGTAGTATTGAGCGTTTCTGTACCAGGTTCTATTCGCATTGCGGAGTTAGATCTCGCACGATTTCTATGCCTGTTTTTTCTGCCAGCAATATTGGCACAAACGCCGAGCGTGGTGGATGAGCGGTTAGGGGACATCCATAAATTACGTGAGGTGTTTTTCCGGATTTCCGCACCCCATCCCCTCTGGTGAGACCACCCCCCCCCCAGATATCACCTCGCTACTTTTTGAGACCCTTTGTTTTTATGTCTCACCCTCTCATTGCCCACACTTTTCGACGAAATGCCCCTCTAAAATTGGCTTTCGCGTCATTTGAGACCCCTTTTCAAAAAAATATATACAGCTCTACAGTCCAACAAAAATTTCCAAAACCTCGCGTGAGTTTCCCTTGACCCCCCACCCTCTTGATGAGATTTCGCCGCATCCCCCCTCCCCTATTTTTTTAAAACTTCTTAATGTCTCTCAAAAGCGAGGTCTTCAGAGACGGGAAAGGATGGGGGGGCAAGGAATGGGAAGGAATTCGGCCATGGCCTTTAGAAGGAAGCATCTCGGCATTTGCCTGGAGTGATTTGGGAAACCATGGAAAACCCAAATCGGCATGCCCGGACGGGGATTTGAACCGCCGTCCTCCCGAATGCGAGGCCATCCCCTATTTCACATCACGTAATATATCGCCAACCCCTTAGCGCTCTGGCCTCGCATTCGGGAGGACGCGGGTTCGGCATCCAGATTTCGGTTTCCCCAAATCACTCCAGGCGAATGCCGGGATGCTTCCTTCAAAAGGCCATGGTCCATTTCCTTTTCCCCCGTCCCATCCCGTCTCTAATGACCTCGACGTCGACGAGGCATAAAGCCATAAATAAAAAAGGTGACACTGATTATTGTGATCCAGGCCTGGTAACTTTTCATACATATTATTTGTCACAGTTAAAACGAGGTACAGTGAATACATCAGAGGCATGTGAATATTTATTTTCTTCATTTAATTATCCGTGTGTAATTTACAGTACTCCGACAAGAGAAAACAGCACAAAATGCCTTCTGGAATCAAAAGGGGAAAACTACGTGCTACGTGGGGATAATAGAGCTACGTGGTATATGGACGCTTGTGTAACCTTTTCCTACCACCTGCCGCATGCGCTGTGCCCAGTGCGTTTATTATGAGCACTGGGTACTGGCGCTGTAGTTTCCACGTGCGCCCAACAGGTGAGCGTGCGCGTGCCACGTGACTGGCGCGATATCGACCAGCAGCCCCATCTGACCGCGCTACAGCCCCGCCACCTGCCTCGCTTCTCGGCAACAAACTGTTCCTCACAGTTCCAAACCTCATCACGCCAGTCAAATACCTAGCAATCCTCCTGTAACTGGAAGCTCTGTAGAATTTGAGCTGCGTAGAATTTAGCAGCAAAAACCGCTGAATACGTTTTGGGGACTGCACCACTTTCTGCACCTACCCGAAAATGGTTCTGACCTGTCGAAATTTGGATTAACTGCTTCGTTTTAATGTCCTCTTCACGTTTTCTGTTCTATTATTACCGAAAATTCGCCATAAATGCAATTTAAAAAAAATGTCTAAATATGATAGGGCTATTTGATGCCTCCGACCCTGCAAAATAAACGAAAATCTCTTGAGACGTTTATTAAATCAATTTTTGTAATATTTTCTTGCCGTTTCAACTTTGTTCTGTTGTAAAAAATTCGCACGAATTTACCCAATAGAATTTTTTTTCTGAGGTGTAGTACAGAAACGGTCGCCACTTAATACCGATACAAGCAATCGCAGACAATGTACTACTTGCGTGGTAAACAAATACGCCATTTCCGACATGATTCCCGTAAATTCCGGGGAGGGGGGCGATGAGCTCTGACGCCACGTTCAATCACATCCCAGATGTGTTTGATCGGATTCAGATCTGGCGAGTTGGGGGGCCAGCACATCAACTGCAACTCGCCACTGTGTTCCTCGAACCACTCCATCACACTCCTGGCCTTGTATCATGGCGCATTATCTCGTTGAAAAATATCACTGCCTTTGGGAAACATTGTCGTCATGAAGGGGTGTACGTGGTCTGCAACCAGTGTACGATACTTATTGGCCGTCATGGTGCCTTGCACGAGCTCCACTGGACCCATGGATGCCCACGTGAATGTTCCCCAGAGCATAATTGAGCCGCCGCCAGCTTGTCTCCGTCCCGCAGTACAGGTGTCAAGAAGCTGTTCCCCTGGAAAACGACGGATTCGAACCCTCCCATCGGCATGATGAAGAAGGAATCGGGATTCATCAGACCATGCAACACTCTGCCACTGCGCCAACGTCCAGTGACGATGGTCACGTGCCCATTTCAGTCGGCTGCGGAGGCCATCGTTAGGAGTGTTCGGTGCACTGTGTATTCACTCTTTCCAGCGTTAAAGTCTGGTGTTAGTTCCGCCACAGTTCGCCGCTTGTCCTGTTTTACTAGTGTGCCCAGCCTACGACGTCCGACATCTGTAATGAGGGGTGGCCGCCCAAACCCTCGACGTTTGGACGTGGTTTCACCTTGGTTTCGCCACTTGTTGAAGACACTCACCACAGCACTCCTCGAACACCCGACAAGTCGTGCAGTTTCCGAAACGCTCGTGCCGAACCTCTGGGCCATCACAATCTTTCCTCGGTCAAACTCGGATAGATCGCGCGCCTTCCCCATTCTAAACACGGATAGCACGCTCACTGATACTACATGCACCGTGCGTGTGTCTGACTAGCAGTCATTCCTCGTCAGGTGACGCTGCTATCGCCTGGACGGGTTTATATCGCTACTAGGTTGTTAGCCACATTGTTCTGTCTGATAAGTGTATGTGTTGTGTGTAGCGTCTCCCTGCGACACTGTACGGGAGAAGGCTAGGGGGGGGGGGGGGGGGTGCCATTGACGTGAAAAATGGTCGGCCATTGTGGACGCTAGGGGAGGCTGGCTGCGCGTCTTTGACATTTGTCAGTTACCCTCGCGGGGGGAGGGGGCTATTACCGCCCCTCCAGCCTCCATACATCTGAACATGGTGTTCGCCCAATCATGAAGGCCTCTGCCTTCATATCTGTGCCGTTAAATAATCCGATCTCTTGCATGTCACTCCGACGCTTTTCGAACTTAGGGCTTACCTGTTAAGTGTTGATAATCTTTTATTACTTGTTTCTTAAACTTCCTTATGTTCTCCCTTATTGTGAAGTATAGAAATTAGTATACGCATTGTAAGTGGAATCCGCGTCCGCATAAAAATATTGAGGGGAAAAAAATATGTGTGTTCAAGTACATTTACAGAATGCTATAATTTTCTCGCTGCTTAATACCCTTTGACCTTGGTGTGTTTCGTAATGCGTTTGCTTTTTTTTTCTTATCCTTAAAAAACACTAACATAATAAACGTTTAAATTAAATCCAGAATTTCATTACTCTTATTGGAGTGTTAATGTTTGATGGAATTGTTTAACGTTTTCCGTTTATTCTAATGCATCATATTAAAGAAAACTTAAGAAATATTTAGTGAAAGCTAGGGCGTAGTGTTTGTCTGTGATATCGGCGTGATCTTCGGTCGCTGTCATCTCGTATGCAGTGTGATCTGTGGCGCCTATCTGTCATTTCTTGCTACGTCCCGCGGTCACGCATTTATAACAGGTACCGCAGATTTTAAGCTCGGTATTTCAAACTGTGAAACCCCATCCAGATTGCTTCCACAGTTTTTACGTGATCCCTGGACAAAGGGACAGACACACGCACCCCACTTACATATTTATGATAATACCAACTGTTACCCGCGACTTCGTAAGTGTGGACTTAGAACATAAAATCCGCGTCTGTACTATACAATAAGTTGTGTCTGTACATGAAGTTAATGAACAGATCACACACAAACTGACTGCGAGAGAAACGAAGCCTGAGTGACCGATATAACATAACACACGCTACCCGTCTGTCTGTCTGTCGGTTAGTTTTCGAAATTTCCTGACAGGATATTTTATTAATCCCGACAAATAGTATCCTATGTCCTTGTCAACAATTCTTAGTATTTCCTTGTCAAATTTCATCAAGACCGGTTTAGCCATTTAGTTGTGAAAGCGTAACAGAGGCAGAATTATTTTTGCATTCATAACATTGGTGTAGATAGATAATATTGAAAATTTGTCTGTGTTTACAGCAACCGGTAAGAAAGGATAAAGGAAGATGAGCTTGTTTTAGCTCGTGAGATGATCTGTCTTGCACCGTTCCACCGCCGTTCTCAGTATGTCGGGAGATGGCTGCTTACCTTCGTCCGAGACCCGTGTATTTGCCGCCGCGCCTGCAGGGCTGCAGACGGCTTCTGGTAGCATTCGTATGCAGATCACCAGCCCTCCCATTTTTCACACGGACGGCTGGCTGATGTTGTAGTTAATAGACGCGCGCTGGGTGTGGGGTGGTATGTAGGTGAACGTGTTACCACCTGGCCCCACCCTACCCTGTCACGCGCTTTGCACGGGGTAACGCAGCGCCGAAATTCCGCACCTATGACCTAGTTGTAGTTTCTTTATTTAGTTTAAAACTGTAACGGATTTTTTCATCGTTTTTAGTGAATTAGGTCTACACCGCGTTACAAATAAAAAAAATAAGTAGGCCTACTCTCTTCAGTTTTTCCTGTTTATTTATTCACACATATCCCTTATTAAGACACATACTGTAAAACAACTCTTTAATTGAATTTAAACTAGCTGGTACCCACGACTTCGTTCGTGTTTGTAAAGGTGGATTGACATCTAACTACCATAGTGCACGATGGGAGTCTCTATGCTATTACCACACACAAACGCCAGTCACCTGCGCTATATAGTTCAGGCAGCAAAGTAAAATATACGGACACACATGTCTTGGGTCGAAATACGAAAAAAAAAAAAATCCTTGATCGACCAATTTCAACCACCATATCTCCCACACTACGACAGTTACCGAAATTCGGCCAACGTTGTGATCGACGGGTGACTCTGTGCTACTACCACACACAAACACCAGTGATCTGCACTAGATAGTTTTGGCTGAAAAGTGATACACCATGAAACATACGTTTTTGGTAGAAATATGAAAGTGCCGCAGGTCGACCACTTTCAACCACCATATCTCCCACACCCCCATAGCTACCGACATCTAACCACCATAGTACACGATAGGAGACACGATACCACTACCACACACAAACACCATTGGTCTATGCTATGTAGTTGTGACATATAAGGAGACACATGTCTTATGTCGAAATACGAAAATGCCCTGCATCATACCTCCCACATCCCCACAGCTATCGACATTCGGCCAACGTTGTGCACGACAGGAAACTCCATGCTACTTCCACACACAAACACCAGTGATCTGTGCTAGGTAATGGTGGCTCTAAAGTGAAATATAGGAAAACACACATCTATTTATATATATATTCCGTGGTTCGGATTCCACGTTAAACTGTAGGTCCCAGAGGAAAGGAACTGGCCGTCCTACCTCTGACACAAGGGCTTAGTATGCCTCCTTCGGGAGCATCCAACCAACCTTCGGGTTGTGGACCAAGTTATATATATATAAAGATTAACAGTCATTACCACGTGAAATTTGACTCACCTCCATTAATGACGTGAGGTGAAATAGGGAGGGGGGGGGGAGGGTCCGGCGAAACCTCACGAAACCTCACCAAGGGGCTGGGGTGAGGGGTCACCGGAAATGTCACGTGAGGTTTTAAATTTCTTGTACAGTGGTAGAAGTAAAAAAAGTCGAATTTAGGTAGCATGAGACCAAAAAAAAAAAAGGACTCAAACAGTTGAAGTAAACACAAGTCAAGTTTATATTTCGGCAAGTTCGAGACTATGACCTTCGAAACAATTATACGAAAGCGCGATCGTTCCTGTCCGTGTTTAATATCTACCTCTATTAATACTTCTGAGTTCCTCAAACTAAAGAGATTTTTTTCGCCTGAAGGGTGAAACAAGTAAAGTTCGTATTATGTTAACCTGTCATAATTTTTGACCCTAAAAACGTGACGAGACGCAAAACACGGCTTACAGTTACCACGAATGTAAGCCCTGTACACTCGCATGACCCTCTTCACCCTCCTCCAGTCGAGCTGCTTGATCGTATCAGTTCCTGATTGCAGTGACGGAGCTATGTCGCCCGGCCAAACACGATTCTGCGACACGAATTTGTGCGCCGCTTCAAATATGATTTTGACGCTCCCATGAATGCTGCCTGGAGCAGTACTGGAGCTATATATATATATAAAAGAGTCAACGCCCCTTGAATTTTCCATTTGCTTCCCTTTCAGACATGATTTTTCCGCCCGGAGCAAGTGCCTCTGTTTGCCTCAAGCTAGATCCGTCGTTGACTGATTGTGCAATACTTTTCACAGAGGAATTTAGTCGCCCTGGTTTGCACCTCTTCGAACGATTGTACTTGATTGACTACACTTATGCGGGTTCAATATTTATTTCGTAAGATTCAAGGATAACAAAGACGGCAATCAAATAAACTACTACGACCGAGCGTGGTAGGTGAACATTAATGTCCTGTCCTCGCATTCGGGAGGACGCCGGTTCGAATCCCCGTCCGGGCATCCAGATTTAGGTTTTCCATAGTTTCCCCAAATCACTCCAAACGAATGCCGGGATGCTTCCTTCAAAAAGGCCTTGGCCGATTTCCTTCCCGTTCCTAGTCTCTAATGACATCGTCGTCGACTAGGCGTAATACCATTAGTAAAAAAAAAAAAAAATAGTTACACATAGGACTTGTTTAGAAATTTAGTTGTGTGTAGACATGAACGATGCGGATAATTCGCTGGAAGAGAAGGGAAGAATGAAGCGAGAAACGGATGTGCAGAGTTGTTTGGAGCGTTCACCTGTATCCTGCTGAATTAGTTGGCTGTCGGTTTCCATAAGGGGGCATCCATAAATTACGTGAGATGTTTTTCGGATATCCCCCTCTGGTGAGATCTGGTCCGTGAGACCCCCCTAGAAATCGACCTCGCAACTGTTTGGACCTTTTTTTGTTTTTTAGGTCTCGCCGTTCCGAAAGCAGGTTACACCCCCTTTTCGACGAAATACCCCCCACCAAAATCGACTTTCGCTTCATTTTTTTTTTTTTAGCTCAACAGTCCATCAGTTTTTAAAAACCTCACGTGAGATTTCCGTAGACCCCCCTCTCTTGATGAGATTTCGCCGGACCCCTCCCTCCCCTATTTCACCTCAGGTAATTTATGGACGCTCCCTAATCACAACAAGAGGTCTCCATTATTCCCCTGTCGTGTGTCTCGAAGCTGCTTCCGGAATTCTCTGCTCTCCGGGGTGTAAAGACTGGCAGTTGGAGTTAAACGCTAAAAAGTGCCAAGTCATGCATGTAAGTAAAAAGGTGACACCATTTAGCTCTGAATATACTATTAATGGCACTGTCCTTAGAACGGTAGATTCCGCTAAATACCTAGGGGTAACAATTCGTAATAATTTTTCATGGAATGAGCATATCGAGAATGTAATTGGGAAAACAAATCGTATGCTTCGATTTCTAGGTCGTAATTTAAAACAATGCACTCCGGACGTTAAATCGATTGCATATAAGTCACTAGTGCGGCCTCACTTAGAATATTGTTGCTCTGTATGGGGTCCCCATCAAAAGGGATTAATGGAGGCATCAGAGATGGTCCAAAGTAGAAGTAGTAGTAGTAGTATGAGTAGTAGTATGTTGTGTTAGGTTGGAGGTTAGTTCGATTTGATGGACGGTTCGCTATGGTTGGAAAGATTTTGGAGGCGACGGTTGTGGTTGTGGCCTTGTGGTGACCTCGAGTCTCCAGACAAAACACGTCTAATGAGCAGCGCTTTCCCCAGGCTCCTAATGTCCACGCTGACACGCCAACCAGCCTTCCCTCCCGTCCACCCACATCCCAAGACAATCTAGCCGAGGTCAGGTCCCTTCCACACTGTCTTCAAAGATAACTCGCACAAGTCTGTACGATAGTCGCATTTTAAGTTTTTACAAAAACAATGAAGGAAAAAATTGATACAAATCGTTTTATCGTTTCTCAGCACACTCGCATTTAACCCTAGAACTACATACCGGGGTAGATGTCTACTCCAAGTAAACTTGAAACTACGTTTCTAAGTTAGTCAGTGACATCATCTTATATGTATCAAATTTCTCTTTTTTTCATTTTGTATGACAGAAACCAAAATATATTTTTGAAAACCAATATTCCATAGATTTTTATTTGACTTTTCCATAGATCAGATAACCAATTTTTTTTTTTAAATTTTCAGAGTCCCAAATAAATATTGTTTTTTTGCGAAACATCATGATGGTATTTTTTTTTTCAAAGCTTTATATATCCTCGTTAAAATTCAGTTTGAAATTTGAAAATAGGTTGTTTAGAAAAATAGTTATAATTTTGTTGTTGTTAAATGACGGTTTCGCCGTTTCTTAACACTTTTAGCTATTTAAATCGATTTTTCACCAACTAAACCTTGATAAAATTGACCTTGCTCCTTACCATTCCCTTCAGCATGAAGAAACAAAAGAATTCATGTCCTTATAAGTCAGATTACTGCTTTCAGAACGAGTTTATGAAGAAAAAAAACATGGGGTAAATATTTACCCCAGTTTGAAGTTTACAGAGAAAAAAAAAAAGGTTTTCTAGTTCTATGGTTAAGATTTAATCGCTTTTGCTTCCGTTCGAATCAGTCCAAGAAACGTTTTTCCTACTCTGATTTTGGTAAGCCAAAAACAGTTTCGGAAGATTCAACAGCTTCTTCACCTGATGAAAATCTCTGTCCATGAATTTTTGTTTGATATTCGGGAACAAAAAGTCGTTAGACGATAAATCAGATGATTACGGGCAATTAGTCATTAATTCCATGTTTTTATCGATCAAATTCTTTGACGGGCCGTTTGAAACCTCTCGGCAAATCGGAAGTTTTGCCATTGGTTTACAAGTTGGCTATACTGTCTCCTCTGTCAAAATGTCGGCAATATTTCGTTACGTATCTGGGCTACGCAGTTCCTTAAACAAACATACAGTAGTTTTTTTTTCTAAATTCTGATTGGATGTCTTGATACTATTTGCAATATGTAGACTAAGTTCCGTATAGTATAGCAATGATGAACGAAAGGAATTTCAGAAAAATATAATGAAAAAATTTAGTATTTGTAAAGTTATCTCACGAATCGGCATGTAACATTAATTTGTCATTGTGACGACTAGAAAAATAAAACTCGAAAACTTTGCTCATTGGCGGTGTCTTTGAAAAGAATGCACTCTAGTTAACCGCATATCTCCTTATGACCTTTTAAGAATTTCAATATTAAATTCTTTCAGTGTTTTTGTTAAATTGTTCATCGTTTACCGTGCTAACTTATTCGAATTCCTGACTCCCTCACATACAAATCACTTTCCACCTTCCCTTATTCCTGAAATTGATTCCCAGTTTTTGGTTATAATCATCTTTTTTGTTTGATGCACTACTCTTAACAGTATATTTCCAAGCCCCTTCACCAATATACGCCTTGCACACTTTCTTCGCCCTCATCTTGTCATCCAATGAATACCATTTCAGCTCATATATCATATCAGTTACTGATTGTAATTTGCAGAGACAAATCTAGCACCCTCTGCAACTCCTGTATTTGATACACATGTTCAGATTAACTTCTGCGTGACGTATATTCAGCTAGATGTATTCATGCAAAAAACTTCTAAGTAAACACACAATAATAGCCTGGTGTAGAGCAAATGGTCATCTTCCACCTCTATACGATATAATAATTTGTGTCTCTACCTGCAATTTATGAAAAGATTGTACACAAACTGACTGCGAGAGGAACAAAGCCTGACTGACCGAAATAACATTACAGAGACTCACACACACTATCCATCTGTCTGTCACCGTTCTAATTACAAAATTTCGCGAAAGACAATGTTAATTATTCCGAAAAAATATTTTTTGTCATTCCTAATGGTACATAGTATTTCCTTGTCAAATTTTTATCAAGGTCGGTGATGCCGTTTTAGTCGTGAAATCGTAACAGTTACTTTCGCATTTTCTTCACTCTTTCGCTTTGTAATTTATTGCAACCCCTGACCCCCTTGTGCCTGGTATCGAGTGATGCTCTGTGTAGTGAGCTCCTCTTTGTGTTGCGCTGACCTGGACCCGCTAGTCTGCCGGTCGGCCGGGTCACCGCGGGTTCCAGTTACCGCGAAACACATTTCGCCCGCTCGCTCGCCGAGGTATCGAGGGCACGCGGCCGACCTCTATATCCGACTCCATCAGCACAGTACCAAGTACACGGCCACGTCACTGGGTAGGACAGATAGGGTAAGGCTTCAAAATCCTTCACTTGCGATGTAGTGTCAGAGAAACAAAGTAACTGGGTTAGAAAGGTCTCGTCAGACCATTGGTTGAATGTGGTGGTGTAGTATGGGACCCACATTTTGGGTATCAAATACAGGAGTTAAAGGGGGTGCAAAGAAAAGTCGCTATATCGATTTGGGATTGTAGATTATAAGAATACAAAGGCGGAAATAGCAACTGCTTTCGGTGTTGATGAGGAATAAATAAATAGAAAAATAATAAATCAAGCTGGATACTTTTGATACTTTCCCTGTCGCGAAATTTTGAAACTAGAACGATGAGAGACAGGTGGATAGCGTGTGT
>CM061918.1:150392188-150448616 GCA_031002005.1 Vandiemenella viatica
CCTCCCCGTAGCACTTGGCATTTTTCCTTATTGATTCCATAAGACATTTCGTACAGTTTTGTCTTGTCAGACTACCGTAAATTACATACGGAGAAATGACGTAAATAAATATTCACATTGTGTTGTGTGTTCTGAACCTTATTTTAACTGTAAGAAAGAATATGAATGCGAAGCTACGTGGCTTGGCTTCGAACCCCCTCCAGTCTACCCACGTAGCTCAGAGTAGCTTTTTACCAAACCCTTCCCTTTTTATAGACCGAGCAACGTAGTTTGTGGATGCTCCCCTCATATGAAGTTCCAACTGATGTAACGATTCATTTACTTCAATTTTCCACATACTTGATTGAATACGACTGACTGGTCGCGCTGTACGGGTTGACTGCCTCTGCGAATACCTGTTGCACCGCGGACGAGCGGTGAGGAATTTCCCGACCGTCTTCCCGTATATCGCGAGATCCAAGAACGCCTCACGGCTGCGAAAATCACAGGCCTTCCCCGACCTTCACCAGAATCAAAAGCGGTATCTCTCTATGCTTCTGAAAGCAGGTGAATCTTAATAGAAGTAAAAAACCATACCCCGCACCTCCTTAGCAACATTAGATATGAAGAATATTTATCCCCTTTCTACTTCTCCTAAAAAAAAAAATCAGGAGAGGTTACAATAAGCTGTTACAGTTCTGGACTTCAACCCAGATAAAGGGTAATCTATCGTTTAGTGGAATAGAAAAAAAACTACTGCTATTTTTATTTAATTCCTTCTTCAATAGTTTGATTCTACAACATTGAGTTTTTCATTTGCTTGACTGACAGTTGTTTAGAGGTAGTAGCAATCCAGTAGTGCGAGATTAAACATGAACTACGCTACTTGCCGACTGGTTGGTTGACAAGTATTTTCCACTTTACAGAAACATATTTCAGAATATTCAGTTTGTCTGCGTACAGTTACGCGCGTCTGGGCGTCTCATTCGCGTGTTGAGGGTCGCGGGTTCCACTCCCGGATATATATATATATATATATATATATGTGTGTGTGTGTGTGTGTGTGTGTGTGTGTGTGTGACGCTCAAACACCGAAAACGCTCAACGGGCGAAAAAAAGCGAACACAACGCATTGTGGTATCTTGTGAACGGCCACAACGCTTTTTTTTTTTTTTTGCTCAATTAGTGTTTTCCTTCTTCGGACGTAACATTATATACTTAGTGTGATTGTTTACAGCATTTCCCTACTCAATATTTTTTATGTGTATTTCTGCGTCCAGTTGATGGAAACACATTTCATTTCCATGCCGGATCCATCCGGGGAAGTTCAGGAATCGGGCAGGTCGAATGGAGTTCCCGGTTCCAGGAAGATGGCTCACTAGCGAAGGTAGGCTGTGGATATCCCTCGGACAGTGGAGAGTAACTACTGGAACATAGCTGATATAAGTATCCGGTTTATTAGACTCAGTCTCACAATACACAATGGCACATAGCGGAGTGGTATCGCCTCGGTGGTCAGGCATGAAGAGAGCTACGTGTGCTGTGCGCTGCCGTTAAGTATCCCCGCGTAGGTCACTCTGCAGTCACTGTGGCGCTGGCATCCTGCTCGCTGCGTCTGTGGCACCATCTAGTAGCTAGCCACATACTCCAGATCCGACATACATATTTTCTAAGTACCAGCTTTTAACTCAGTTAACATTTCTAATTTGTTCTCACACGCCGGTGACGATATTCAATAGATGCAATCAGTGACGTAGGTGGTGAAACGTCACTATTTTGTAGTGCATGAGATATGAGCATAATCATCCAGTGATTATTTACTCCCCCGTTTTTTCATTACTGTTATTTTCCGTTAGTTCAAGATAGGAAGAGTATTTTTTTTTAAGCTCTGCTGTTGTTGACTATTTAAATAATGTGATCTTACTGACGACCCCCGCCTCCCCCCTCTCCGGTAAGATTTTGTCGGACCACCCCCTTTTCTATTCGTGCTCACGTAATTAATGGACTCCCCTTTGGTTCCGTCATATTCTTATGTTGAGCGTGCGGTTACTTTACCGGTCCAGCAGTCGAGACAAGGGAAGAAGCAAACACGATAAGAGAATCCGTTGATGGGGTTTGCTGAAGCGTTATCGGTCTGCCAGTCGTAGTGCTGAGGCCCTCTATCCGTCACTGCCTGGAGCACAGGGCACCACACACACAGTGTATTTTTTTTGCGCCGGGCTCCCCTGGTGGTGCACTGTGCCCGGGGAACACGCGGCGAGACCCCGGCGGGTCGTTTAGCATATCAATGCGCGCGGCGGCCATCTTGAACCTCCTCGGCCTAGAGAGTGACAGCTGGCCTGCGAGCCTCGGCAGGTCGCAGAGCAAACAGACTCGAGGCGTACCAACAGTGGGGAACGAATCACCACTGTGCGACGCAGGTAAGGAAGACCTAGGGAGGCAGTAAATACTCCACGCACAGCAAAAATCTGCCAAATAAACTACTGTTGCTTCCCGACATCGAACACGACCTTCCTAGGAAAAGCGCCACCTGAGCAGATACACAGCTCTCAATACACTTCTCGCTCGAGGCGAAAATTAATATCTAGAGAAAACTAATATAAGTAAAACGGACAAAACGTACAAAAACCTTAGAGGGCGTCTTTTAATGACGGAGGTGAAATAGGGGGGGGTCAGGCGAAATCTCACGAAACCTCACCAAGGGGAAGGGGGCCAACGGAAATCTCAAGTGATATTTTGAAATTCTTGAAGGATAGACCAAAAAATAAAAAAAAAAGTTCTATAAATGGCGCTAATGTTGACTTTAGGGGAGGGTATGTGGTCTAGAACTAGAAACGACGCGAAAACCCTACACTAGGAAGTATAACCGCCCATGGAAGCATGAGAGATTAAAAAAAAAAAAAAAAAAAAAAAAAAAAAAAAAAAAAAAAAAAAAAAAAGTCTTAAAAAAACTACGAGGTCGATTAACAGCGGCGGGGAGGGGGGATATCAGTCAAAATATCACCTCATTTTAGGTGGGGGGGTTCGACTAGATTTCCGGAATTCCGCAAAACACCTCACGTAATTAAGGGATGCCCCTTATAGTAAAAATGTCATTCAAAAAATTAATATGTAAAATAAATAATATGTAAAATAAATGAATGCAATTTTTCTCGGCGTTGTTTATTTATAAACGTTTCTCGGGAAACAAAGCGAGTAATATCATTATTGCTGCACAATATTTCGGCGACCTTACTCTCCGTCGCCATCTTCAGGTGCAGTTGTAAGTCTTGAAGTCAGCCTTACAACTGCACCTGAAGATGGCGACGAAGTTTAAAGTCACCGAAATATTAGGTTTACTCGGTTTATTTCCCGAGAAATGTTTATAAATATGTGAAATATATAAAATATTTAATATGTAAAATATTTAAAATATGAATGATATATATTACATACTTTATGTTATGTCAAATATGAAAGATGTGTAAAAATCTGAAAGCTATGTAATTTGTAAAATACGAAATATATGTAATACGTAAAATATGTAATATGTCAAATATGAAGTATAGAGTACATAACATGTAAAACATGTAGTATGTCAAATATGAAAGATACTTAATATGTAAAAAGTGCCCGGCGACTGTGACATGTAAAACGTTGTCTGAGGGCTGATGCAATGCTTTTGCGACCAGAAACCAATAAAAAAATAAAATTAAAAATGATGAGGAAACCTCGATACTAAAAAAAAAGCTTAACTTGGTCATTATGTTCGTAACGCTGTGACGTCATGATCCCGGCCTTTGTTGGCGAACCAACAACCGCCAGAGATATTACTGCAGATACGAGGTCAGTGAACGCTGTTTAATGAAAACTGCCAGATAAGGAACTGCGAAGAAACAAATTACCGAAAGGGGAGTGTGTACCGCTGCATTTAAATCAATACATTAACTGAATGAGCAGACACCATGTTACCCTGTGAATCGCGTCATTGTATTGAAACCTGCCGTTCCAGTCATCATTATCTCTCTTTCACCAGAGTAGAAAGTCATAGCATGATAGCCGACACTAAGCAACCAGGAAAACACACAACATGTACAAGTGGTGATCAAATGAAAAGGTACGAAACGACGTAAAAACGTAACAGTTAAATATTTGCATATTCCGCCACGGGAGAACGTAGCGAGACATCTCGGGATGCGATTGGAGTCTCTGACTGGGATCGGAGCATGCGCGGGCGCCCGCATGCGCAGTAGAGAGCAGAGGCTCTTATCAAAAGCGGCGTCCAAATGATGCGGCAGTCCGTATGAGGACAGGATGGCGTACTGGTGGGGGATGTGTACTGTGAGACACTCCGACGCCTACGCAGGTCCATCAAGAACAAAAGACCGGGGCTGCTCACGGAGGGTGTGGTCCACACGTCTCCAGAGTCACACACATCGAACTGGCCAAGTTCGAGTGAGAGACGTTGGACCGTCCGCCCTACAGTCCGGACATGTCGCCCTGCGATTTCCGTGTGTTTGGTCCACTGAAGAAACACCTGAAAGGGAAGCGCTTCAACTCGGACGACGTACTCGAGGACGCTGTGAAGGACTGGGTCTCGTCACGGCCACAGGAATTCTGGGAACAAGGAATCCTGCGGCTTGTTCATCAGTGGGGTCGTTGTGCTCAGGCCTATGGTGTACGTTTTGAATAAAGTCTACATTTGTACCCACCGTGTCGTTTCGTACCTCTTCATTTGATCACCCCTTGTAATAATACGCGTCATAAGTTAGGAGTTACCTAAAGGAAATTGGAGTAGACCATTTTAGTACAGACGAAATAGTTCTTTTTTTTTATGTGAAATTAAAGCGAGTTCCACAAAACGATTTAAAATTTAATTTCCCAATGGTGTAGTGAGTGCACGGAAACAAATTATGCTGTCTACATGAAAGCGACACAACTAGCTAAAATAAATGACGTATGGCAGAGGATGTTTTGATGTACAGTAAATTTAAATATTTGGTGACATTTTGTTATTTTTAGGTCACATTTACCCGTTTTTAAGGCTGTATTTGCCTGCATATTTCTCTACTTTTTTTGGTCATAAAGATCGTAAGCCTACTGGTCGCAACTAGCCCCTCGAGATATTCTGCTGTGTCTACGCTCCAGGCCGAGAACTTTTCAGCCCACCCTGGCTCGCTGCGTGCGGAGCGCTGTACTTACTTTAGCGAGCCGTCGGCAGAGGCGGTCACTCACCTGCAACAACAACAACAACAACACCGTCAGTCGTACCAACACAAACAGCGAAAACAACCACAGCGTCAGACAAGCGCATCGTCATTGTAATGCAGTCAACACATTTGGTATTAAATAACAATAAAAACACAGTCAGTCGTACCAACATAAACACGAAAAAAAACAACAACACAGGATCACAACATCGTAAATAAACTGTCACCAGTCCTGATGATTACCTATAAGACAGCTATCACATAGGTTGGTTGAAATGTATTTATTTAATAACCAAAGAAATTGTGTGGGATTTCCAAACAGTAGGCAGTCTACATCTCGTGCTACTGTTAATTTGCATTCGAGTTTCTACAGCTCCGTCTACATTCTGCAGTTCACAAATATTGTGAGTGGCAGAGAGTGCTATAAGCACCAATCATAATTCTGTGCATTCCAATCCCGAAACGAACGAGGAAAGATAGAACACATAAAAGTATCGGTACGACATCTAATTTCTCTATTTTCTTTTCTTAATTTTTTTTTTTTTTAATTTTTTTAATGGCTTTCGGTCTTTTCGACCATTTAGCCAGCTTCAATTTGTTTACGTTGCAACTGCTGAATCAGAATTTCACTATGATATTGTGGACACTACAGTGAAGACAACACAAGACGAACACAACATTTAGGTAAAACCACCCATGCCCGAGGCCGGACTCGAACCGGCGGCCCTTGCAATGCGAGGCCAGCGCGATAGCCACTACAGTGCCAGGACCGGCTTCTCTAATCTTATCCCTCCCGTCATTGCGACCTAAATAGGTTGGCGGAACATGTATTTCACTGCACTCGTAACTTAAAGATTTTCGCATACTCTCCAACAAATTCAAACTTTTTTTTTTTTTTTTTTTTTTTTTTTTTTTTATCTACTTAACGTCTCTCTAACAGCGAGGTCTTTTAAAGACGGGAAAGGATGGGGGCAAGGATTGGGAACGAATTCGGCCATGGCCTTTTGAAGGAAGCATCCCGGCATTCACCTGGAGTGATTTGGGAAACCATGGAAAAACCAAATCTGGATGCCCGGACGGGGATTCAAACCTCCGTCCTCCCGGATGCGAGGCCAGAACGCTAACCGTTACACCACCACTCTCGGTAATTCAAACGAAAACGACGTCGTCTGTCCGCCAAACATTTTAGTATTTTATTGGTAAGTAACATATTCTAGAGAATAGGAATGGATACATGATCAAAATTTGATAAACACCACTGGTATAACTACATGTTCAAATATATTAGGCAGAATGCAGCACAGTTCAAGTGAAATGAAGTGGCGGTCCGACTTAAGTATCGGTGTCCGGGTTTGGTTACTTTCCCATACTAGATGCAGGGGGAAGGAAAGGGATGGAAATCGTCAGCGGGGATTAGTAAAAAAAAATAGAAAGACGAAAGTTAAGAGCTGGAGACGTGGAGAGAGCGGAAAGGCAGTGAGCGCCAAGGACTCGACATGGTAACAGAGGACGACAGGCAAGGACAGGGCGAGCGCTCCTCACACACAATAGCAGCTGGCAGCTGCTAGAGATGGCTCGTTCGCGAGTGAATCAGTTCTTTTGAGCAATTCTTTTAAAAGAGCGAGTGAGCAGTCGCTCACAAAAAGGTGAACAGTACTTCTTCTAGGTGAGTCGGTCATAAGTCGGCTAATTCTGAAGATCAAGAAGAGCTTGTTCACGTGGACTATGTGGACTGTTGAGAGAGAGAGAAAAAAAAAAAGAGAGAGAGAAAAAAAGGGAGGTGGGGGTTGGGGGAATGTATGTAGGGTGTAATATAAACGGACTGTCAAACCCGGTTCAGGTAGAATTATTTGAAAGTGGCACAACAGACATAATATTCAATGTGGTGGCCATGTTTAACGGATAAGTTGCATTGATACCCGAACAGATATAGAAGGGAAAACGAGGACGACCATTATAAATCAGCAATAGAGTGGAAAAGTTTTGTTTTTTAGTGTAGTGACAAGGGTATCAAGTTAACAGTCCAAGTGGACTACAAAGTATCTCAAGAATTAAAGCAGAGTGGTTAACGCTCTGGCCTCGCATTCGGGAGGACGCCGGTTCGAATACCCGTCCGGGCATCCAGATTTGGGTTTTCCATAGTTTCCCCAAATCACCCCAGGCGAATGCCGGGATGCTTCCTTCAGAAAGACCATGACCGGATCACTGTCGGTTCTCAGCCCTTTCCCGCCTCTGATTGCACGTAAAGCCCAAAACAAAAAGGAAAAGAATTCAAATTCGCGGTGAATTCGCACTTGGGACGGAGCTAACTGTTTTCAGAAACTGCGAGGCCGGTTTGATCAGCCGGTCGCGATTCGACCCTGGGAGTTGGCTAGCCTGACAGTGCGGGGCACGTGAGCGGCACACGTGGAGAGAGGCAGGTTGGTAGCACTGGTGGAAGGAAGGCCAGACGGCTGGCCTCGAGCACAAAGGACTCGAGTGAGCGACGAGACACACTGTAGACTACTACACACTACACCACCCAGCCTGTACGCTGGCTCCGTCCACGCGGAATTTCATATTTGCGCTGTTAATTTACAAAATAAACAATCGAAGAAATTTTGGATATTAATATAAATTGCTTACGGGATTAACACTACGTTGAAATACTCCTCCTCCTTTTTCCCGACGTTTCGACCAAGGCTTAGGTCTTCTTCAGGGGCAGTCTTCCGAATCTGCTACATAATTGGATCTGCTGGAGACTGGCGTAGATGTCTACGTATTTTGTACAACTAAGGGGACATCCATTAATTACGTGAGGTGAAATAGGGGGGGGGGGAGGGGTCCGGCGGAATCTCACCAAGGGGGAGGGGGGGGGTACGGAAATCTCACGTGAGATTTTGCAAAAAAATTTTGGACAGTAGAGCTAAAAAAAAAAGTTTCTACAATTTGTGCCAAAGTCGATTTTAGGCGTCAAAAAGTGAGGCTCTGACCTAAAAAAAAAGCTCTACAAATGTTTCCAGGGCGATTTCTAGGGGGGGGGGGGGGTTCTCACGGACCAGATCTCACCACACGGGGGGGAGGGGGGGGGTGTCCGGTCAGATCTCACGAAATCTCGCCAGGGGGGGAGGGGGGTCCAGAAATCCCGAAAAACACCTCACGTAATTTGTGGATGCCTCCTAACCACACCAGTCTCCAGCAGATCCAAGTCTGTAGCAGATTCGGTAGACGGCCCCTGAAGAAACCTAAGCCTTGGTCAAAACGTCGGGAAAAAGGAGTATTTCAACGTAGCGTTAATCCCGTAAGCAATTTACATTAATATGACTGCTGAGAAAATCTTTTATACTTTTGGTTACTGACAAAAAAAATTCTCTGCTGTTTTGCCGGATCAGTTCTTCCGTCCACGACGTTTCGACAACAGCGTTTGTCGTCTTCATTTGGCGAACAGGACGAAGTTGACTCTGCGACAGTCGGTGTCTTGCGGTCGCAGTGTCAATTTCGACCTTTTCGCCAGATGAAGACGACAGACGCTGTTGTCGAAACGTCACACATGGAGGTACTGATCCGGCAGAACACCAGAGAAGAATTTTTGTCATCTGTACGCCGGGAAAGACTCAATTCTCATTTTGGATATTGCCAGCAACTTCATTCACATAAGGCACGTCTGTTAATTACATGAGGGGCCATCCATTACTTACGTGAGTTGTTTTCCGGAACCGCCCCCCGTTTTTCCCTGGTGATATTTGGTGTGATCTGGTCGGAAACTTCCCCCTCCCCCAAGATGACGTGAGATTTCGCTGGACTCCCCCTCCCCTATTACAACTTACGTGATTAATAGACGCGCCCTAAGCACAGAGAGGGTGGGGGGGGGGGCATGTGTGACAAAATCACACGAAATGCTCAGCAAAAGGGGGAAGGGGTTTCCACCAGATCTCACTAATGCCAATACCTTGTGTAGATACTTTTAACAAAATATGTTAACTGATTTGTGGAACCTTCCATCTTTAATTTCTCAGCTTTCCAACTTCAAAGTGAAACGGAACCAACTTTACCTTCCGAAGGCAAAGCACACTAAAACAGTTTCTTGTTGACCAGCAATATTTACTGCGAGTATACGCAAAATCGCCCCAACAGAAGTCTCGCCGTCTGATTGCTAGCATTTTTCTTTTTTGCGTACAACAAAATATCACACTAAATTTAAATTATAAATAATTAATAAATGTGACGAATTTCATTAATTGTAACATTTATTAATACTTATAATGCTAACACGGTTAAAAAAAGCTAAAAACAACAACAAAAAAAAACGAGAATACTGTTGTTATGAACAATGTTACAACAAAACATTGGCCACAATGCGCGGAATACATTCGATGCAGGGCTAATGTGACGCAAGCACCTTGGAGGAGATGCATGCGACTTGGTGTGGTCGCCACCTGAGAGCTGTCTCCTCGGAACAGAGAGAGTTATTAGCTGTGGCCTCCCCGGGCAGTCTCGGGGCTTTGCGTCTGTCGGGTTGGCAGCGCCGCAGGACGGATCGGGAAGAAGGCCAAACACGCGCCGAGGACAGCGGCGGCAGGCCGGCAACGCGACAGACCAAAAAGGCTCCGGAAGTGAAGGCGAGCGACTGGAGCTACCAGACCGCTGTCCTTGCGCACCTGCGAGCAAGTGCGGGCAACGTGACGGCACGAAAAGTCACCACACTCAGTCACTGCGAAGACTTTTTATCTTTTTTTTAAAAAAATTTTTTTAATCTTTATCGCGTTGGAGTTCACACGCCTATTTACCGTGTCATTATTTTTTACCTTACTTCTTGTTTAACTTACTTTTTCCTTTTAAGAATCCCAACTTGAAACTTCTTCAGTGTTTTTGGTTGGTTGGTCATGACTTCCCCGTAATGCATTCCAGTCCTCGACTCCCTTGCACACAAAAGAAATTTTTCCGACTCCCTTTCGCCTAAAATCAAGGGCCTGCTTATAGTCATGATCATTTCTTCCCTTCAATGTAGTACTCCTAATCCTTCTACCAATATCATACCAGCCAACTTTTAAAAGTGTTTCCGTAAAGACCCTGGACCACATTTTTTTTAAATGCACATTTAATCGACCATGAACAAACAATAGCCTATATTCAAGTGAAATCATACCCACATACTTCAACTTTGCAGTATCTTAGCTTCAACACTGGTAAAAAAAAAAAAAAAAAAAAAAAAAAAATTAAAAAAAAAAAAAAGCGAAAAAAATTGTTTTGTGGTTCTCTTCCTTTGATTTTAAACTCGCAATGTGTTTGTCACATGATTAGCCAAATCATTTCTTACGCTACGTGCGATTTTAATATCACACCTACACACTATTAAAAACCCTCAAATTTCAAAGATTCTACGGAATGTGCTTCCCTAAACGTGTGGTAATACTGTTTCTTAGGATTATCCATGATTAAAGATTCTACACAAATTAGCAACCAACGATACACAGTATGCGGGACTATTCGGAAGTGAAAGGAAACGACATTCAAACGATTGCTGGGTCGACTTTCAGAAATAGTATCGATGTGAAATCGGCAAGATCTATTAATTATTGGCTATATTTTTTTTTATCAATCTATACACATACATACAATATGAGTCATAAAGACAAATAAAGAAAATAACAATAAACATTAATTTTTACAACTGAGTTTTGAAAAGGTCATATTGAATACAATTAATTATTTTGTTGAAATTCTTGAATGGAGTAGGAGTTGCCAATAAGATAATTTTTTTAGTTTTTCTTTAAATATATCTTTATTATCTGCAGACTGTTTTAAAAGTCTTGGGAAGTTTAATAAACAGATGTATACCAGAATAATTAACTCCTCCTTCTACTAATGACAGATGTTTGTGTTTTGTGCAAGTTATTTCTGTTTCTTGCATTGAAATTGTGTACCTGTGAATTAGAAGTAAACAGGTTAAAATGTTTTATGACAAAGCACATGAGAGAATATATATACTGAGAAGTCATTGTAAGAATATTGAGTTTTATTAAAGAGTTGTCTGCAAGTAGCTTAATTTTGCGTAATCTTATGGTCAAATGGAAGAAGCTTCAACGCACTTAAAAGGGCATTTACAGCCATGAAAGAAATAAGGAACCTACCTCCACTGTCCACAAAAACAGCAATCGAATTTTAGTTTGGAAACTCGTAAAATAACACAATTCATCCGTTCAACCGTAAATTACAGCACCTTTCCGTAAATTTTAGGGGAAAACCGTAAAAGTTGGGGAGTATGTAATATCCATCCAAGCGTCATCGAGATTATAAACCTTGTACAATCAAACTCTCTCTCCAACCTCCTCCGGTCTTGCAATGAATACCTTTGCAGCTCCTTTATCATATCAGTTGCTGATCTTTATCTGTGGTTATTTCCACAAATCAATCTAACAGCCCTGCTTTGCACACCCTCCAAGTCTTGAATTCCATACATAAAATGTGGGTCCCACACTATACCACCATATTCAAGCAGTGTTCTCACCAAACTTTTTTTTTTTTTTTACTTTACACCTCGTCGACGTCGTGGTCATTAGAGGCGGTATGGGACTGGGGGCAAGGAAGGGGAAGGACTTCGGTCATGGCCTTTTGTAGGAAGCATCCCGGCATTCGCTGGAGTGATTCGGGGACACCATGGAAAACCCGAATCTGGATGCCCGGACGGGGATTCGAACCGCCGTCCTCCCGAGTGCGAGGCCAGAGCGTTAACTGCTCACCAAATTCCACACTTCAATCATACAGCCCCTCATCACCCTTTCGGGTAAGTGAAGGGTTTTTCGTTGTGAAATTTTATTAAATTCGAGTTTCACTTTTGAAGCTCTGGTAACGAATAACTAGTTCAAATTTTTATTAGGTAAATTAATTACGTGATGTGTTTTTCCGGAATTCCGGACCCCCCGCCCCCTCTAAAATTACGTGAGATTTTGATGGAGACACCCCTTCCCCTCCCCTGTTAATCGACGTTGTAGTTTTTTGAGACTTTTTTTTTCATTTGTAGAATTTCAAAACCTCACGTGAGAACTCCGTAGACTCCCCCCCCCCCCTTGGTGAGGTTTCGTGAGATTTCGCCCGACCCCCCCTCCTTACTTTACTTCACGTAATTAACGGACGCTCCTACTGTCACCTGATATACCGCCTTTCAGAAACATTTCGTCCGACTAGACATGTCGTGCGGATAAAACCTGATAGCGGACAGCAGTTTGGACATCCCTCGTCTTTAAGTAAAGCGGCCGAGTGTGGTAGGGAATGAGGGTCTCTACCTCCGCCGAACCCTTCCTGTGAAACTCACGAGCAGCTGTCGGAAAGGCTGCATTTGATGCGGTTGTGAACAGGAAAATTTAAGTAATAGAAGCAAGAGCCGCACTGTATAGCTGACTGTGGTACACAGCGCCGCGCCGTTATAACTGTTCACGGGGCGAATATTTAAAACGTCGGGCACGTGCTCCAGTTGCTACAGCTGGAGTCTCCAGAACTCCAGCGAGGCAGTCAAAGAGGTCAGCCACTGTTCAGCAACCAATCACAGCCCTGCAGGGGAGTGTCCACAAACTACGACACTCCATATTGGCATCTATTGAAACCCCCCCCCCCCACGTATCCTGACGTATCTATTGCTTCGACATCACCCCCTTCCCCTCCTTTTTTTGCTTATTAAATCCAGAAGACATTTTCTACTGTTTCTACTCTTAACAGACTACGGGGTGTCAATGACTTCAAGTGCTTGTCCGGATCCCCCCCACCTCTCTCTCGTGATACTTCGTGAGGTCTGGCAGGGGCGTAGCTACTATGGGGAAGGGGCCTCCAAGCGCCGCACCTCTGGGGACCCCCAAGCGCAGTTCAGAGGGCCCACGAGCCTTAACGGCAAACTGGCGACTTTTTTAAGCTCTAAAGTCGTCTATGGGGGCCCCTGAGATACAGGGAGTCCCCTCAATGCTCAGGGAGGCCCCAACCACTGCTCAGGGGGCCCCCAGCCTCAGCTCAGGGGGCCTCTACCAGCAACACAACGCAAAAAATGGTCGCCCATCTGGCCTGAGGGCCCAAAATAAATTTTTTGCACCGGGGCCCTTGTTCACCTAGCTACGCCACTGAGGTCTGGTCGGAAACCCCCCCACCCCGTCATCTAAAATGACGCGAGATTTTGACGGAGCCTCCTCCCCCCTACAAATCGACCTCGCAACTTTTTGAGACCTTTTTTATTTTTCATATCTCAGGCTTTCAAGGGCAGTTATATCCCCTCCCCCCCACCCCAAAGTCGACTTTCGCGTCATTTCTACATTTTTTTTTTATCTCCACCATGCTACAAGAAATTGTAAACCCCACGCGAGATTTCCATTGACCTCTCCCTCTCCCTTGGTGAAGTTTCATAAAATTTCACCGGACTCCCCCCCCCCCCCTTATTTTACCTCACTCAATGAAAATTTATTTAACACTTGCAAGATATGGACATATGATGAAAGTGCTTAGTAACAAAACAGCAAAGGAACAGACATTAATTCGAAATTGACAAGGAAATGTTTTATTAGGAACAACATAGGATACATTTTTTCGAATAAATAACAAAGTTTGCCATCAAATTTTGAGAACTAAAAACGCTGTCATCAGTCTTTCGACTGGTTTCATGCAATCCTCCATCCCTTCCTATCCTGTGCTAACCTCTTCATTTCTACATACCCCTTACAAACCCATGTCCTCAATTATCTGCTTCATTTATTCTAATCTCTGTCTTCCTCTGCAGTTCTCACCTTCGACTGTTCCCTCCACTAACAAGTTAACCAATCCAGCATGTCTCAAAATATGATCAACCATACTGTCTCTTCTTTCTGTAAAACTCTTACACAATCTTCTTTCCTCACCTTTCATTTACGAAACTCATTTCGTGCTTTATCTGTCCTCTTAATTTTCAGCACCCTTCAATAACACCATTTCAAACGCTTGAATTTCGTTTCTTTCTGTTATTCCTCAAGTCCATGTTTCGTTTCCATAAAGTGCTGTGCTGGACACAGAGTCTTAAAAAGTCTTTCCGAGTCCTAGATTAATAATTGGAACTAAAAGATTTCTCTTTTTCACGGAGGCTGTTTTTGCGAGAGCTATTCTGCTTTTAACATCATTGCTGCTTCCGCCATCGGTTGTAATTTTACTTCCTAAATAGCACAATTCACTAAAAAGGCTGTGCAAGTCTGCGTCACGTTATATCGGTGACTCAGGGTTCTTTTCTCTCGCAGTCACTTTGTGTATGATCCGTGCGTAAATCTGCAGGAACTGTGGTAGGTAATCTCCCATAATTAATTCATCCCCTTTTGTGTTGTTATTTTTAAACATGGTCCAAATTAGTTCTCTTCATGTTACAGGGTCATTGTTAGAATGGTGTGGTGATGGCTTCCCCGTCGTATTATGCTCTCTATGTTATTTGGGACACCTTTTATGAAGTTGCGAGTAACAGCTAGAGAACAAGACCGAGAGGAAAGCTGGTATGGGATCTTCCGCGCCGGGTCGAGGGCTATTTTGAAGAGCCGGGTGACCCCATACCGTGGAGGACTTCATCTAGGCCGCGCCGGGTAAAAATATTTTGGAGGGTCCACAGGCGCTGGACTGAACACGGCAAAAACCAAATCAAGGCGAGCGACATGATAGACGAAAACAACACCCGCTCCGCTAACTCGAACAGCTGGCGTGGCCTGTCAGACCCCAAGGAGGTCACGAGGTTTCTTTATTGGGCATCTTTTTTTACTTACAGCTATACGCCTCGTCGACGGCTAAGGTCATTAGATGCGGGATGGGACTGGGGACAAGGAACAGGAAGGAATTCGGCCATGGCCTTTTTGGAGGAAGCATCCCGGCATTCGCCTGGAGTAATTTGGGGAAACCGTGGAAAACCCAAATCTGGATGCCCGGACGGGGATTCGAACCCGCGTCCTCCCGAATGCGAGGCCAGAGCGCTAACCGCTCCTATTCCCTATTCCTAATCTTATTCCTTTTATGGTTTTAGCTCACGTCCTCACCTACAGTTCTTTCCGGAGCGTCCATTAATAACGTAGGTGTTTTTCAGGGATTCCAAACTTTTTTTTATAGATCTTATGCTTCCAAGGGTGGTTATAGCCCCCCCCCAAAGTCAGTTTTCGACTAAATACCCCCCTTGAAGTCGCCTTTCGTATCATTTGTAGATATTTTTTTAGCTCTACCACACTATAAGTATTTCAAAACCTCACGTTGACCCCCCCCCTCCCCCTTGCTGAGGTTACGTGAGATTCGCCTGACCCCCTTATGCCGCGTTGTTTATTTAATTCCTGAGCTTCCGGCTGGTATGCTACAGCCTTCTTCAGATATACTGTTTATGTTTATATTGACATAGCAAGAGTCGCCAAGTATCGCAGAGTAAAAGGCCGTTATCTTCAAACTCGGCCAGTCATTAACCAGGGTGAAAGACAGATTACACCCACACCAGCTTACGGGTGTTTATGAAATCCCCTGCAGCTGTGGCAGTGTATATATCGGAGAGGACAGGTCGCACAGTGGCGGAGAGACTTAAAGAACATATCCGCCACTACAAATATAACAACAGCGACAAATCCGTCTTAGTTCGCCATGCTATTAACACCGGGCACGAAATAAAATTTCTAGACACGAGGCTGCTGTGGAGAGAAGACCAGTGGTGGCCTCGACGTGTTAAAGAGGCAGCAGAAATATTAAGGAATTCCAACAACACCGACGAAGATAGCGGCCTTTCACTGTACGATGCTTGGCGCTCGTTGCTATGTCTACATAAACAGTATCTCTGACGGAGGCTGTCGGATGGCAGCCGAAAGCTCAGGAATTAAACAAACAACGCGGCATACCCCGAAAAGCTATTATCATTAACAAAGACGGTATGAATTTTTTTTTAGTCTTTATCAAATGGTCATCTTCCATCTCTATACGATATAATAATGTGTGTCTCTACATGTAATTTATGAAAAGATTGTACACAAACTGACTGCGAGAGAAACAAAGCCTTAGTGACCGATTTAACATTACAGAGACTACACACGCTATCCGTCTGTCTGTCAACGTTCTAGTTTCAAAATTTCGCGACAGGGAAAGTATCAAAAGTATCCAGTTTGATTTATTATTTTTCTATTTATTGATTCCTCATTGAGACCGAAAGCAGTTGCTATTTCCGCCTTTAGTATTCTTCTAATCTACAATCCCGCTTTCTGTGAATCGGGGGAATGAATATAGCGACTTTTCTTTGCACCCCATTTAACTCTTGTATGTGATACACAAAATGTGGGTCCCATACTACACCACCACATTCAAAAAATGGTCTGACGAGACCTTTCTAACGCAGTTCCTTTGTTTCTCTGACACTACATCGCCTCATCACTTTCTGCAGAAAGTGAAGGATTTCGAAGCCTTTCCCTATCTGTCCTACCCAATGACGTGGCCGTGTAGGCGCCTGACTGCAGTGTACTTGGTACTGTGCTGATGGAGTCGGATATAGAGGTCGGCCGCGTGCCCTCGATACCTAGGCGAGCGAGCGGGCGAAATGTGTTTCGCGGTAACTGGAACCCGCGGTGACCCGGCCGACCGGCAGACTAGCGGGTCCAGGTCAGCTCACTACACAGGGCATCACTCGATACCAGGCACAAGGGGGTCAGGGGTTGCAATAAATTACAAAGCGAAAGAGTGAATACAATGCGAAAGTAACTGTTACGATTTCACGATTAACGGGATCACCGACCTTGATGAAATTTGACAAGGAAATACTATGTACCATTAGGAATGACAAAAAATATTTTTTCGGAATAATTAACATTCTCTGTCGCGAAATTTTGTAACTAGAACGGTGACAGACAGATGGATAGCGTGTGAGAGTGTGTGTAATGTTGTATCGATCACTCAGGCTTTGTTTCTCTCGCAGTCAGTTTGTGTATCATCTTTTCATAAATTGCATGTAGAGACACAAATTATTATATCGTATAGAGGGGGAAGATGACCATTTGCTCTACACCAGGCTATTATTGTGTGTTTACTTAGAAGTTTTTTTTATCAATACATCTAGCTGAATATACGTCACGCAGAAATTAATCTGAACATGTGTATCAAATACAGGAGTTGCAGAGGGTGCAAAAGAGGACTGCTAGATTTGTCTGTGCAAATTACTGCAAAACACAATTAGTAACCGATATGATAAAGGAGCTGAAATGGTATTAATTGGATGACAAGATGAGGGCGAAGAAAGTGTGCAAGGCGTATATTGGTGAAGGGGCTTGGAATTATACTGTCTAGACTAGTGCATGAAACAAAAAAGATGATCATAACCAAAAACTAGGAATCAATTTCAGGAATAGGGGAAGGTGGAAAGTGATTTTTATGTGAGCGAGTCAGGAATTCGAATAAGTTAGCACGGTAAACGATGAACAATTTAACAAAAACACTGAAAGAATTCAATATTGAAATTCTTAAAAGGTCATAAGGAGATATGCGGTTAGTTATAGTGCATTCTTTTCAAAGACACCGCCAATGAGCGAAGTTTTCGCGTTTGAATTTGTCATTGTGAGGACTAGAAAAAAAATATGTTATATACCGATTCGTGAGATTACTTTACAAATATTAATATTTTTCTGAAATTCCTTTCGTTCATCATTGCCGTACTATACGTTAGTTAGTCTACATATTGCAAATAGTATCGCGACACCCAATAAGAATTATTGTTAAAAAAATAAACTACTGTATGTTTGTTCAAGGAACAGCATAGCCCAGATACGTGACGAAATATTGCCGACATTTTGACAGAGGAGACAGTGTAGCCAACTTGTGAACCAAACGCAAAACTTCCAATTTGCGAATGGTCTCAAACGTCCCGCAAAGAATTGATTATTTGATGGAGAAAAACATCGAATTATTGCCTAATTGGTCGTATTCATCTGATTTATCGTCTAATGACTTCTTTTTGTTCCCGAATGTCAAACAAAAAATGCATGGACAGCGATTTTCATCGGCTCAAGAAGCTGTTGAATCCTTCCGAAATTAAGTTTTTGGCTTACCAAAATCAGAGTAGGAAAAAAAGTTTCTAGAACTGATTCGAACGCAAGCAAAAGCTATTAAATCTTAACCCTAGAACTAAAAACCCATTTCTTTTTTTACCTGTACACTACAAACTGGGGTAAATATTTACCCCATGCGTTTTTTGTTCTTAAAATCTTTCTGAAAGCAGTAATCAGACTTATAAGGGCATGAATTCTTTTGTTTCTGCATGCCGAAGAGAAAGGTAAGGAGAAAATTAAATTTTATCAAGGTTTAGTTGGTGAAAAATCGATTTAAATAGCTAAAAGTGCTAAGAAACGGTGAAACCGTCATTTAACAACAACAAAATTATAACTATTTTTCTAAACAACCTATATTCAAATTTCAAACGGAATTTTAAAGAGGATATATAAAGCCTTGAGAAAAAAAAAACCATCATGATGTTTCGCAAAAAAAAAAAATTTATTTGGGACGCTGAAAATTAAAAAAAAAATGGGAATCTGATGTATGGAAAAGTCAAATAAAAATCTATGGAATATTGGTTTTCAAAAATATATTTCGGTTTCTGTCATGCAAAATGAAAAAAGAGAAATTTGATACATATAAGATGATGTCACTGACTAACTTAGAAACGTAGTTTAAAATTTACCTGGAGTAGACATCTACCCCGGTATGTAGTTCTAGGGTTAAATGCGAGTGTGCTGAGAAACAATAAAACGATTTGTATCAATTTTTTCCTTCATTGATTTTGTAAAAACTTAAAATACGTCTATCATACAGACTCGCGCGAGTTATCTTTGAAGACAGTGTGGAAGGGACCTGACCTCGGCTAGATTGTCTTGGGATGTGGGTGGACGGAAGGGAAGGCTGGTTGGCGTGTCAGCGTGGACATTAGGTGCCTGGGGAAAGCCGGGGAAAGCGCTGCTCATTAGACGTGTTTTGTCTGGAGACTCGAGGTCACACAGGGGTAACTCCAGCTCGAGGCGACAACCACAACCGTCGCCTCCAAAATGTTTCCAACCACAGTGAACCATCCATCAAATCGAACTAACCTCCAACCCAACACAACATACCACGGAGAGCAACTTCGAGACACACGACAGGGAAATAATGGAGACCTCTCGTTGTGATTAGGGGGCGTCTATAAATTACGTGAGGTGAAATAGGGGGGGGGGGGGCGGGACTATGAAATCTCACGTGAGGTTTCTGAAAAATTGATGGACTGCTAAAAAAAAAAAAAAGTTTACAAATGACGTCAATTTTTGGGGGGGGGGTATTTCGTCGAAAAGGGGGTGTAACCTGCTTTGGGAACGGCGAGACCTAAAAAGTCTCAAAAAGTTGCGAAGTAGATTTCTAGAGGGGAGGGATGTCTCACGGACCAGATCTCACCAGAGGAGGGGGGGGGGATCCAGAAATCCGAAAAAGATCTCACGTAATTTATGGATGCCCCCTTATGGAAACCGACAGCCAACTAAATCAGGAGGATACAGGTGAACGCTCCAACCAACTCTGCACATCCGTTTCTCGCTTCATTCTTCCCTTCTCTTCCAATGAATTATCCGTATCGTACATGTCTATACACAGCTAAATTTCTAAACAAGTCCTATGTGTAACTATTATTTTTTTTTTACTTATGACATTACACCTCGTCGACGTCGATGTCAGAGACAAGGAACGGGAAGGAATTCAACCATGGCCTTTTTGAAGGAACTTTCCCGACATTCGTTTGGAGTGATTTGGGGAAACTATGGAAAACTTAAATCTGGATGCCCGGACGGGGATTCGAACCAGAGTCCGTCCTCCCGAATGCAAGGACAGAGCGTTAACCGTTCACCTACCACTCTCGTTGTGATAATTTATTTGATTGTCGTCTTTGTTATCCTTGCATCATACGAAATAAATATTGAACCCGTATTAGCTGTAGTCTATCAAACGCACCCGTTCGAAGGGGTGCAAACCCGGGAAACTAAATTCCTCTTTGAAAAGTTTTTTTATCTGCTTAATGTCTCTCCAACAGTGAGGTCTTTAGAGACGGGACAGGATGGGGGGCACGGAATGGGAAGGAATTCGGCCATGGCCTTTTGAAGGAAGCATCGCGGCATTGGCCTGGAGTGATTTGGGAAACCATGGAAAACCCAAATCCGGATGCCCGCACGGGGATTCGAACCGCCGTCCTCCCGAATGCGAGGCCAGAACGCTAACCGTTACACCACCACACTAGGTCTTTGAAAAGTATTGCAAAATCAGTCAATGGCGGATCTAACGTGGGGCAAACAGAGACACTTGCTCCGGGCGGAAAAATCATGTCTGAAAGGGATGCAAATGGAAAATTCAAGTGGCGTCGACCGGTATATATAGCTCCAGTACTGCTCCAGGCAGCAGCCATGGGAGCGTCAAAATCATATTTGAAGGGGCGCAGAAATTTGTGTCGCAGAATCCTGTTTGGCCGGGCGACATAGCTCCGTCATTGCAATCAGTAACTGATACGATCAAGGAGCTCGACTGGAGGAGGGTGAAGAGGGTCATGGGAGTGTACAAGGCTTATATTCGTGGTAACTGTAAGCCGTGTTTTGCGTCTCGTCACGTTTTTTGGGTAAAAAATTATGACAGGTTAACATAATACGAACTTTACTTGTGTTTCACCCTTCAGGCGACTAAAATCTCTTGAGCTTGAGGAACTCAGAAGTATTAATAGAGGTAGATATTAAACACGGACAGGAACGATCGCGCTTTCGTATAATTGTTTCGAAGGTCATAGTCTCGAACTTGCCGAAATATAAACTTGACTTGTGTTTACTTCCACCCCCCCCCCCCCCCGTCTAAAATGACCAATCGAGCTCGCAACTGTTTGAGTCCTTTTTTTTTTTTGGTCACATGCTCCGAAGGGCGGTTATATAACCCTCCCCCCTACCTAAATTCGACTTTTTTTACTTCTACCACTGTACAAGAAATTTAAACCTCACGTGACATTTCCGGTGACCCCCACCCCAGCCCCTTGGTGAGGTTTCGTGAGATTTCGCCGGACCCCCCCTCCTATTTCACCTCACGTCATTAATGGAGGTGAGTCAAATTTCACGTGGTAATGACTGTTAATCTTTATATATATATAACTTGGTCCACAACCCGAAGGTTGGTTGGATCCTCCCGAAGGAGGCATACTAAGTCATTGTGTCAGAGATAGGACGGCCAGTTCCTTTCCTCTGGGACCTACAGTTTAAAGTGGAATCCGAACCACGGAATATATACATATATATGTGTGTGTTTTCCTATATTTCACTTTTCAGCCACCACTACCTAGCACAGATCACTGGTGTTTGTGTGTGGAAGTAGCATGGAGTTTCCTGTCGTGTACAACGTTGGCCGAATGTCGATAGCTGTGGGGATGTGGGAGGTATGATGCAGGGCATTTTCGTATTTCGACATAAGACATGTGTCTCCGTATATGTCACAACTACAATGCATAGACCATTGGTGTTTGTGTGTGGTAGTGGTATCGTGTCTCCTATCGTGTACTATGGTGGTTAGATGTCGGTAGCTATGGGGGTGTGGGAGATATGGTGGTTGAAAGTGGTCGACCTGCGGCACTTTCATATTTCTACCAAAAACGTATGTGTCATGGTGTATCACTTTTCAGCCAAAACTATATAGCGCAGATCACTGGTGTTTGTGTGTGGTAGTAGCACAGAGTCACCCGTCGATCACAACGTTGGCCGAATTTCGGTAACTGTGGTAGTGTGGGAGATATGGTGGTTGAAAGTGGCCGATCTAGGATTTTTTCGTTTTTCGACCAAAGACATGTGTGTCCGTATATTTTACTTTGGTGCCTGAACTACATAGCGCAGATGACTGGCGTTTGTGTGTGGTAATAGCATCGAGTCTCCCATCGTGCACTATGGTGGTTAGATGTCGGTAGCTGTCAATCCAACTTTACAAACACGAACGAAGTCGTGGGTACCAGCTAGTTTAAATTCAATTGATTTACAGTATGCGTCTTAATAAGGGATATGTGTGAATAAATAAACAGGAAAATTTGATGAGAGCAGGCCTAATTTTTTTTTTTATTTGTAACGCGGTGTACACCTAATTTACTAAAAACGATGAAAAAATCCGTTACAAGTTTAAACTAAATAAAGAAACTACAACTAGGTCATGGGTGCGGAATTTCGGCGCTGCGTTACCCCGTGAAAAGCGCGTGACAGGGTAGGGTGGGGCCAGGTGGTAACACGTTCACCTACATACCACCCCACACCCAGCGCGCGGCTATTAACTACAACATCAGCCAGCCGTCCGTGTGAAAAAGGGGAGGGGTAGTGAGTGATCTGCATACGAATGCTACCAGAAGCCCTCTGCAGCCCTGCAGGCGCGGCGGCAAATACACGGGTCTCGGACGAACGTAAGCAGCCATCTCCCGACATACTGAGAACGGCGGTGGAACGGTGCAAGACAGATCATCTCACGAGCTAAAACAAGCTCATCTTCCTTTATCCTTTCTTACCGGTTGCTGTAAACACAGACAAATTTTCAATATTATCTATCTACACCAATGTTATGAATACAAAAATAATTCTACCTCTGTTTGTTAGGTTTTCACGGCTAAACGGAACCTTATCAAATTTAACAAGGATATACTAAGAATCATTATGGACATAGGATACTTTATTTCTGGATTAATAAAATATCCTGTCAGGTAATTTCGAAAACTAACCGACAGACAGGCCGGTAGCGTGTGTAGTCTCTGTAATGTATCGGTTACTCAGGCTTTGTTTATCTCGCAGTCAGTGTGTGTATGATCTGTTCATAAACTTCATGTACAGTCACAACTTATTGTATAGTACAGACGCGGATTTTATGTTCTAAAGTCCACACTTACGAAGTCGCGGGTAACAGTTGGTATTATTATAAATATGTAAGTGGTGTGTGTGTGCGTGTGTCTGTCCCTTTGTCCAGGGATCACGTAAAAACTGCGGAAGCAATCTGGATGGGGTTTCACAGTTTGAAATACCGAGCTTAAAATCTGCGGTACCTGTAATAAATACCTGACCGCTGGACGTAGCAAGAAATGACTGATAGGCGCCACAGATCACACTGCATATGAGATGACAGCGACCAAAGATCACACCGATATCACAGACAAACACAACGCCCTAGCTTTCACTATATATTTCTTCAGTTTTCTTTAATATGATGCATAAGAATAAACGGAAAACGTTAAACAATTACATCAAAGATTAACACTCCAATAAGAGTAATGAAATTCTGGATTTAATTTAAACGTTTATTATGTTCGTGTTTTTTAAGGATAAGAAAAAAAGCAAACGCATTACGAAACACACCAAGGTCAAAGGGTATTAAGCAGCGAGAAAATTATAGCATTTCTGTAAAGGTACTTTAACACATTTTTTTCCCCCTCAACATTTTTATGCGGACGCGGGTTCAACTTACTAATTTCTATACTTCACAATAAGGGAGAACATAAGGAAATTTAATAAACAAGTAAAAAAAGATTATCAACACTTAACAGGTAAGCCCTAAGTTCAAAAAGCGTCGGAGTGACATGCAAGAGATCGGATTATTTAACGGCACAGATATGGAGGCAGAGGCCCTCATGATTGGGCGAACACCGTGTTCACATGTATGGAGGCTGGAGGGGCGGTAATAGCCCCCTCCCCCCCGCGGGGGTAACTGACAAATGTCAAAGACGCGCAGCCAGCCTCCCCTAGCGTCCACAATGGCCCACCATTTTTCACGTCAATGGCACCCCCCCCCCCTCCCCCCCACCCACAAGCCGCCTCCCGTACAGTGCCTACGCACAACACATATACTGATCAGGGAGAACAATATGGCTAACAACCTACTATCGATATAAACCCGTCCAGGCGATAGCAGTGTCACCTGCGAGGAATGACTGCTAGTCAGACACACGCACGGTGCATGTAGTATCAGTGAGCGTGTTATCCGTGTTTAGAATGGGGAAGGCGCGCGATCTATCAGAGTTTGACCAAGGGCAGATTGCGATGGCCCGGAGGCTCGGCACGAGCATTACGGAAACTGCACGACTTGTCGGGTGTTCGAGGAGTGCTGTGGTGAGTGTCTTCAACAAGTGGCGAAACCAAGGTGAAACCACGTCCAAACGTCGACGGGTTGGGCGGCCACCCGTCATTATAGATGTCGGACGTCGTAGGCTGGGCTGACTGGTAAAACAGGACAGGCGGCGAACTGTGGCGGAACTAACATCAGACTTTAATGCTGGGCAGAGTACAAGTGTGTCTGAACAAACAGTGCACCCAACACTCCTAACGATGGGCCTCCGCAGCCGACGACCCATGCATGTGCCAATGTTAACACCGCGACATCGTCAACTACGACTGAAATGGGCACGTGACCATCGTCACTGGACGTTGGCGCAGTGGCAGAGCGTTGCATGGTCTGATGAATCCCGATACCTTCTTCATCATGCCGATGGGAGGATGCGAATCCGTCGTTTTCCTGGGGAACAGCTTCTTGACACCTGTACTGCGGGACGGAGACAAGCTGGCGGCGGCTCAGTTATGCTCTGGGGAACATTCACGTGGGCATCCATGGGTCCAGTGGAGCTCGTACAAGGCACCATGACGGCCAATAAGTATCGTACACTGGTTGCAGACCACGTACACCCCTTCATGACGACCATGTTTTCCAACGGCAGTGGCATTTTTAAACAAGATAATGCGCCATGTCACAAGGCCAGGAGTGTAATGGAGTGGATCGAGGAACACAGTGGCGAGTTGCAGTTGATGTGCTGGCACCCCAACTCGCCAGATCTGAACCCGATCGAACACACCTGGGATGTGATTGAACGTGGCATCAGAACACATCACCCCCCCCCCTTTTCCCCGGAATTTACGGGAATCATCTCGGAAATGGCGTATTTATTTACCACGGAAGTAGTAGATTGTCTGCGATTGCTTGTATCGATACAAGATGGAGAGCGTTGCTGTACTACACCTCAGAAAAAAATTTCTATTGGCTAATTTCGTGCAACGTTTTTACAACAGAAAAAAGCTGAAACGGCAAGAAAATATTACAAGCATTCATTTAAGTAACGTTTCAAGGGATTGTCATTGATTTTGCAGCGCCGGCGGCATCTAATAGCTGGGCATCTCTCTCATATTTCGACATTTTTTTATTGTATTTATGCCGACTTTTGTATAATAATAGAATCGAAAACGTGAAGAGGACATTAAAACGAAGCAGTTAATCCAAATTTCGACAGGTCAGAACCATTTTCGGGAAGGTGCAGAAAGTGGTGCAGTCCCCAAAACGTATTCAGCTGTTTTTGCTGCTAATTTTTTTTTTTTTTTTTTTTTTTTTTAATGGCTTTCGGCAACCAAGCCATTCAGCCAGCTCGATGTGTTTTATGATATCTCATCCAGTGATATAGTTTCTCCAGTATGTTATGATTACTAAGTATAGACCCTACAGGACGGACAGGACACACACACACACACACACAACACTTAACATCCATGCCCGCGGCCGGATTCGAACCGGCGACCTTCAGCACGGAGAGCTAGTGCTCTAGCCCTTACGCTACCGAGGCCGGCTTACTGCTAAATTCTACGCAGCTCAAATTCTACACAGCTTCAAGTTACAGGAGGATTGCTAGGTATTTGACTGGCGTGATGGGGTTTGGAACTGTGAGGAACAGTTTGTTGCGGAGAAGCGAGGCAGGTGGCGGGGCTGTAGCGCGGTCAGATGGGGCTGCTGGTCGATATCGCGCCAGTCACGTGGCACGCGCTCGCTCACCTGTTGGGCGCACGTGGAAACTATAGCTATACGCAGCGCAGCGCCAGTACCCAGTCAGTGGTCATAATAAACTCACTGGGCACAGCGCATCCGGAAGGTGGTAGGAAAAGGTTACACAAACCTTCACTTGGGTACCGTCCATAAACCACGTAGCTACATTATCCCCACGTTTCCCCTTTGATTCCAGAAGACATTTTGTACTTTTTTCTCTTGTCGGAGTAGTGTAAATTACATACGGAGATAATTAAATGAAGGAAATAAATATTCACATGCTGTTGTCTATTCTGTACCTCGTTTTAACTGTGACAAATAATATGAATGGAAAGCTACGTGGCCTGGATCACAATCGTCAGTGTTTTTATTTATGGCTTTACGCCCCGTCGACGTCGAGGTCATTAGAGGCGGGATAGGACAGGGGAAAAGGAACTGGGCCATGGCCGTTTAATGGAAGGATCCCGGCATTCGCCTGGAGTGATTTGGGGAAACCGAAATCTGGATGCCGAACCCGCGTCCTCCCGAATGCGAGGCCAGAGCGCTAAGGGGGTGGCGATATATTACGTGATGTGAAATAGGGGATGGCCTCGCATTCGGGAGGACGGCGGTTCGAATCCCCGTCCGGGCATCCAGATTTGGGTTTTCCATGGTTTCCCAAATCACTCCAGGCGAATGCCGGGATGCTTCCTTCAAAAGGCCATGGCCGAATTCCTTCCCATTCCTTGCCCCCCATCCTTTCCCGTCTCTGAAGACCTCGCTTTTGAGAGACATTAAGAAGTTTTAAAAAAATAGGGGAGGGGGGTGCGGCGAAATCTCACCAAGAGAAGGGGGGGGGTCAAGGGAAACTCACGCGAGGTTTTGGAAATTTTTGTTGGACTGTAGAGCTGTATATATTTTTTTAGAAAGGGGTCTCAAATGACGTGAAAGTCGATTTTAGGGGGGCATTTCGTCGAAAAGTGTGGGCAATGAGAGGATGAGACATAAAAACAAAAGGGTCTCAAAAAGTAGCGAGGTGATATCTAGGGGGGGGGGGGGGTCTCACCAGAGGGGATGGGGTGCGGAAATCCGGAAAAACACCTCACGTAATTTGTGGATGACCCCTAACCGCTCACCCACCACGCTCAGCGTTAGTGCCAATATCGCTGGGGAAAGAACAGGCACAGAAATCGTGTGAGTTCTAACTCCGCAATGCGAATAGAACCTGGTACAGAAACGCTCAATACTACCTTCGTCATTACAAAGATTTAACGCACAAAACGAAGTGTTATCGGACTCGGCTGTGTAAGAGAATGACGCGCGAAGTGCTCGAAGCAGTTACAAGCATCCGCTTGCGTCAGCAGGATGGACTAGTCACTCCGTCGTCTTGAGGACTATTTGTCGCGTAACCTTACGTCACAACTCCTGTATTAACAGTCCGTTATCGAGCGGCGATAAGAATCGACGACAGAGAAGGTCAAGCACGCGAGATCTGACGAGAGCGTAATAAAGGCACCAGCAGAATGAGGCAAGTGCCCATCAGTACTTGCGTAGGCGTAGTATGGTTGTGCTAAGAGTAAACTCTCAACCGCCTTGTGTATTGTCAAGAGACTGGAATAGTTCCTAGACAGGGTTTACAACTACATATATATACTCTGCAAATTCACAAACTAACCACTACTCCGAGCAGTACAATCCAAAATGGCACAAGGCAAGGCAGAATTCACATAAACATCATTGCGGCACCTTATTTCTGTAATCTTGTCTTTCCTGTAATTGTGACTCAAATAGGTTGGTGGACGAAGTATTTCACTCGTAAGTGAAAGTGGGAGTACGCATGTTTACCAATAAGTTTAAACGAAACGTGCGTCGTCTATCTACCAGAGACTCCCAGCCTAGTCTACTAATCAGTTCTGTGACGCTTTCATAAGGACTGTAGCAAGCGGTCACGAATCGAGCGGCTCTTCTCTGTACTTTCTCTATATTGTCAATAAGCCCTCTACGAAACGGATCCCAAACGGCACAATAGTATTCCAAATGTGGACGCACAAGAGATTTCTACGCTATCTCCTTGGTTTGTGCATTACAATTTTTCAAGACTCGACCTACGAATCGCAGCCTAGAATTAGTTCTACGACCTATGACCGATATGTAAGTCCCATTTAACGTTACGCCCAAATATTTCACGGAATCGACCATTTCCATAACTGACCTGTATATATAAAGAAGCGGATTCTTTGTGTTAGTTATGTGCATTGCCTTGCACTTTTTACAATTTAGTGTAAGTTGCCATTCATCGTGACATGCTGAAATAACATTCAGGTCGCGCTGAATTTCTAAGCAATCCGCCGAATTGGCAGGTGAATGCCTACATTGTCCATGGTCCGCGTTTGGGACTTATTTGTGGTGCCAAATACGGATATGACAGGGAATTGCTTCCTGTCTTTTTAAAAGTACGGTCGCCATCTCTGCCCGGTGTTTGGATGATAAAGACATCACTCCTGGAAGACACACAAAACACTGGGGCGTTTTTGGGATCAAGAAATGACATGTCAAGTTGTTGTTGTTGTTATTTGGGTTTTAGGGCGCGTCGACGACGGGGTCATTAGCGCCCTAGCAACAACCAGGCGTGACAACGTGGCAAAATTGCCGTCTGTGTGGCCGACTGTAAAGGGGTCGGCCACAGAGACAGCACAATAAAATACTAAACTACTAACTAAAATACCGTCTGCGTGGCCGACTGTAAAAAGATCGGCCAAACAGACGGCTACATAAGATATAAAATTGAAACAAGACAATAAAATATAAAAATACATACATTAAATGGTTGGCTGTAAAAGGGCCAACCAGTTTAAAATACAAGTTAGCTGGCTGGCTGTAAAAGGGCCAGCCATATAAACAGTGTCCCAAGTAAGAACTATACTTGGATTGGTGGTTGTAAATGGCCACCAATCCAATTAAAAAACCTAGGCCGGTCTGCCCAAAATTTTGGGGACAAGACCAGCCAAGCAACAAAATTTTAAAACCTTAGCCACGTTGCCACGGTCATCGTTTAAAATAAGGGACAGAACGTTGGCTAAGCCAACGTCTGCCCTTAGATCTAAAAACAATACACATTCGGTTAAAATGTGGCGTACCGTCAAAGGTTCGCCACAAGCATCACATTCCGGAGAGTCCTCCCGGCGGAGAAGAAAGCTGTGTGTCAGAGGACAGTGCCCTATGCGGAGGCGAGTAAGGAGAACCTCATCCCTCCTCGCCCGCTGGAAGGAGCTGCTCCACGGCTGAACGGTCGGTTTGACCAGCCGGAGCTTATTATGCTCGACCTCCAGCCACTGCCTCTGCCAAACGTCGAAAACCATTATTTTCCCCGCCGAGGCAAGGTCAGACTTTGGGACCAGATCAAAGTCAATTCTGACCTTGTTGCAGGCTAACTTGGCAGCTTCATCAGCTGCCTCGTTCCCCCTGATTCCCACATGACCAGGTACCCAGCAGAATAGGACCTCCTTTCCACAGGACTGGAGGGAAAGGAGGGCGTCCTGGATGTCCTGGACTAGACGGTCTGCTGGGTACATAGTTGCTAACGCCTGAATACAACTGAGGGAATCACAGCATATGAGGTACTTCATATGACGGCGTCCCTTCATATGCTGGAGCGACTTTAGTATGGCATAGCACTCTGCAGTGTACACGCTGCACCTGCTATCCAGCTTGTATTTGTAAGTCGCTCGAGGGAACACTACGGAGCAGCCTACTCTGTTAGCCTGCTTAGACCCATCCGTATATACCGGGGTAAAAATCCTGATACTGGTTTAAAATGTCGTTAAAAACTCTGTTAAAAACACAGTCAGAGGTAGACAGCTTGTGGAACCTTGACATTTCTAAAATCGTTCTGGGCCTCTTTAAAAGCCAGGGAGGAGATTTACTCCAACCCTGGTGATAAAAAGTGGGAAAATCGAATCCGTATTGTTCAAAAATAGCCTTTGTACGGTAGCTGAACGGTTTAGTGGCTCTATGCCGGTTGGTATAGAGCCGCTCGTAGTTGGGATGTAGCACTATGTCGTACACGGGACTGCCAGGAGTTGTGGCAACATGTACATAGTGTCGCACCATGAGGAGATGCCGCCGGATGGAAAGTGGCGGCTCGCCAGACTCAGCGCAAATGCTGGGTATTGGGCTAGTGCGATAGGCACCCGTAGCGAGTCGAATTCCCGCATGGTGGACACTATCCAACATCCGAAGATAGCTGTCCCGTGCCGAACTGTAGACAATACACCCGTATTCCAACCGCGACCGTACAAAGGCTCGATAAAACTGTAGCAGGCAGGAGTGGTCGGCGCCCCACGACCTGCCACACAGACATTTTAAAACGTTTAAAGCTTTCAAGGCTCTGGCTTTTACATCTTTAAGATGTGGCAGCCAGCTTAGCCTTGCGTCTAGAATGAGGCCCAGAAACCGAAACAGCATCAGTAAAATGTAAAACGGTGTTCCTCAGGGTAAGGTGGGGTTCAGCTAAAAGACTTCTGCTACGAGTAAAAAGTACACACCGGGTTTTCTCGGCAGAGAAACGAAAACCGGTGTGCACTGACCATTCATCCAGTCTGTTCAGCGCGAGCTGCAACTGCCGTTCCGCGCTTCTCAGACTGGACGATGCAATAAAAATTAAAAAGTCGTCCACATATAAGGATAGACCAATGGGACTCCTTATAATGGCTGCAATGCTATTAATAGCGATGGCAAAAAGTGTTACGCTTAAAACTGATCCCTGAGGAACACCATTTTCCTGTATAAAAAGATCCGACACTTCACTACCGACTCGGTACCGGAAGCAACGACCAGATAAAAATGATTTTAAAAAACGGGGTAGGTTACCCCTAAAGCCCCATTCATGTAACTGTTTTAAAATCACATGCCGCCAGGTAGTATCGTAGGCCTTTTCAAGGTCGAAAAAAACACCCACCAGGTGTTGGCTGCGGATGAATGCATCTTGTATGGCCGCTTCCAGCAGGATCAGGTTATCCAAGGTGGAACGGAACTTCCTGGAATCCACACTGAAAGCGGCTCAGAAGATTACGGGATTCAAGACACCAGACGAGGCGGCGATTCACCATCCTCTCCAGTGTCTTCCCCACGCAGCTAGTCAAGGCAATACTACGATAACTACCTGGCAACACTTTGTCTTTTCCAGGTTTTAAAATAGGTATGAGCGTTGCTTCTTTCCACGAGTCGGGGAAGTGTCCACCGGTCCAAATATCGTTTAAAAATATCCAGAAGGTACTCTTTAGCATCATTATTAAGATGCCTCAGCATCTGGTACTGGATCAGATCAGGCCCTGGAGCAGTGTCTTTTGCGCTGTTCAGTGCAGACTCGAGCTCCCAAAATGTAAATGGCCTGTTGTAGGCTTCTGTATCCGACGAATCGAAACACAGCACACGTCTCTCGGCAGCAACCCTTCGTTGCTGGAACCGAGGATCGAAACTGGCAGATGAAGTGATGGCAGCGAAATTCTCCGCCATCAGCTGCGCTATGCTTCGTTCGTCGGTAATTATACGTCCTTGATCCAGTAATCCAGATACTGGTGGGCGGGAGTACCTTCCAGATATACGGCGGATGGACTCCCATACTTTGGCTGATGGTGTGGAACGATTTATTGTGCTCACAAAGGTCTGCCATGACCTTTTCTTGCTCTCCTTAATAACACGACGCGCCTTAGCTCTGGCTATACGGAACGCTGCCAGGTTGTCGGATGTAGGGTTCAACCTGAAACGCCGCAACGCCCGTCCTGCGACCCTGAATGGCGGAACGACATTCATCGTTCCACCAGGGGACCGGCGTCCTTCGCAGCGTTCCGGAGCTTTTCGGCATGGAAACGTCAGCTGCCTGGTGAATCGCCTGTGTAAGGTGATTCACCTTCTCATCAATACTGTTCATACTCCTTTAGAGTAAGGGAGCGGCGGTAGAGTTCCCAGTTGGCTTTGCTGACGTTCCATTTGCGTCGGTTATTACCTCTTCCACGGTTCTAACTCAACGTGCATCCATATTGGGAAGTGGTCGCTCCCGTGAAGGTCCCGAACCACCTCCCAATGCACGGAGTCCGCGATTGAGGGGGAGCACAACGAAAGGTCAATGGCAGAGGACGATCCGGATGCAGTGGTGAAATGTGTCATTGCACCAGTATTGAGGATACATATTTCTTCTTGCTCTATTAATCTACCAACCATTCGGCCTCTGGGCAATCGGAGTTTGAGCCCCACAACGCACTATGTGCGTTGAAATCTCCTAAGAGGAGGAATGGCCGTGAAAGCTGCCGCAAGATGTTGTATAGGTCGTCATAACTGACGGGCGTATTTGGTGGTAGATAAATAGAGCATATGGTCAATTTTATAGGACCATGAATCCTCACTGCCACTGCTTGTAAATCAGAGGTGAGAGCTACAGGTTCGGAGTGGACAGTGTTTCGGACAAACACCGCCACTCCACCCTTCGCTCGATCACCCTCGGTATCGTCCTTACGGTACACATCATATCCTCTTAGCACAGGTTGGTGTGTTGGTCTGAAATGTGTCTCCTGTAGACAGAGACACAAAGGATCAGACCGTGCTAAGAGGTGTAACTCCTCTTTGTGAGCTGTAAATCCATTGATGTTCCACTGAAGTATGGGAGCCATCCTTACCTATTTAACCTCACCCGCCCCGGTTCGGGTGGGTCTTCGGTCATTTCCTGCTGAGGAACGGGACCAGACACGTCCACCAGCATTTCCGTTTCTTCCTGCCCGGAAGCGGAGACAGACATCTCCGACCCAGAGGACTCCTCAAATTCCTCGTCGTTCTTGTTCTTCTTCTTCTTCTTCTTCTTCCCCTTACCCTCCCTACTGATGAACAGTCTGGGAGGAGACGAAGAAGGGGACTTGACAAACTGGGTCGGATCAGTCCTGTCTAAACTTGGGACCTCTGATTTTCTGGTCACCTCTATTTCCACCGCTAGCTAATGGTATCGCTACCATTTCAATAGCACGCGGTGGAATAGGAGGTGCCGTCAACTTGATTGCTGGTGGAGTCTTTGATACTGCTGCTGGAATGGTCGAGGTTGCAGATGTGTTGCTAGCGACATCCGCGGTCTTAGGTGTTATGACCTTGCTGGACTTTGCGCCACACTTGCATTGACATGAGCACACTGTGCTTGTGCCCATGTCTGCAAAGGATCTCTGCGTAGCAACACTTTCTTTCCTGACGGGAGTCGAGACCGTCTTGGCAAAGCTTGTTCCAAATATTGGAGCGGCGAGCGCTTTCGCCTTCTTCTTTGCCTCTATATAAGGTATCCGCTCTTTGGTCTTCAACTCCTGTATCTTGCGCTCTTCAAGATACACTTGACACTCCCTGCTCCAGGCCGGGTGCGACCCGGAGCAGTTGACACACACCTGTGGGAGCGTGCAATTGGCACCAGGCTCATGTGCCCCCTTGCCGCATCTACCACAGGTGGGGTTGCCCTTGCATGACGCCGTCGTATGTCCGAACCTCTGGCACTGGAAGCAGCGCATTGGGTCCGGAACATACGGACGGACGTTCAAGTTAATGTAGCCAGCTTTAATACACTTGGGCAACACTGGAGTGTCAAACGTCAGGACGAAGGTGGCAGTCTTTTCAAGACTGCCATTTACCCTCCGTGTAATCTGACGCACCTCGACCACTTGCTGATCCTCCCACTCCTTAACGAGTTCCTCGGTTCCTAAATCCATGATGTCACGGCAGGTGACGACGCCTTTTGAAGAATTCAGGGATTTGTGGAGTTCGCATTTAACAGCGAACTCCCCGAGCTTCTCACAGTTAAGGAGCTGGGATGCCTGCCTACTGGTGGATGTTTCCAGCAGCAGCGTCCCGTTCCTCAGCTTTTTAACCGATCTCAAGGTTCCAACCAGTCCTTCCAACCCTTTATTAATATAAAAAGGGGACACCTTTTCAAATGTCCCCTCTACCCTTTCCATTACAACGAAAGCGTTCGGTATCGAACAGACTTTCCCGTGACTATGGCTTTCTGAAGCGGGAGGGCTATCAACCCTGGCCCGCTTCTTAGTACTGGGTGTATTGGGTTTAGCCTGCGGCACACCCGTACCGCAGGGTTTGGTGGTTTTTGTGGAAGACTTAATTTTGGTCCCACGAGTAAAACCAGTTTAAAAAGAAGCGCTAATACAACAGGGGTGCGCAGGTGCCCCTGAGGTTGTACGTTAGCAAGTGATCTGCCTCTCACCCATGCACCTCCTCGGCACGTATCCGACCTTGAGGTTAAGGGGTTTTTTATAGAGGTTTGTACCGTCCTCGCGATCCGGGCGATGAAGCCAAGATCCCCGTTCTCCTAGGCACACAACGTTCCACCGCCACGCCCTACGGTGGTCGTTGAAGCATGGTAGGAGTTTACGGTGTGGGAAACTTGCGGCGCTCACAAGTTTCCAGCTCGGGCACCGCGGGTTCGCCAGACCCGTACCTGGCACTTGCGTACCAGGCCCCTGCGGGGAAAATGACATGTCATCACTGCATGACCCGATCCGATAAATTTGAGTTTTGTCTCTTAATTTAGATGTTTTTAAGGAAGATTTAAAGCCAACAATGCATTGCACAGAGCCCAAATATGACAAAAAAAGTTTTTAGGAGCAAAAACCAACCAGGTTTTCTTTCTTATTAACCGTCCGAATTATAGCAAAACCTTCTCCATCTACAAACAAAATACTACGAGTCCTAGATAGAGCATGGTGCGTGAGCGGTAACGCTCTGGCCTCGCATTCGGGAGGACGAGGGTTCGAATCTCCGGCCGGCAATCCAGATTTGGGTTTTGCACGAGTTCCCGAAATCACTCCAGGCGAATACCGGGATGCTTCCTTCAAAAGACCATGCCTGAATCACTTCCGTTCCTTGTCTCCAGTCCTTTCACGTCTCTAATGACCTAGACGAGGCGTAAACCTATTTAAAAAAAAACTAATCAGAGGTGGCGACCGTACTTTTAAAAATAAAGGAAGTAGTTGCCTGTCATATCCGCATTTACCACCACAAATAAGTCCCAAACGCGGACCATGGACAATGCGTTCATTAATTACCCGAGTTGAAATAGGGGAACGGGGGGTGGGGTAGAATTGCGGGTAAATATCACCAACGGGAGTGTGAGGTAGGGGAGTTGACGGAAATCTTGAATTTGTTGAACAATAGAGCTAAAAAAAAGTCTACAAAATACGTTGATGGCGTCGTTAGGGGACTTGTAAACAGGAGACCTTAAAAAAAAAAAAAAAGTACGAGGTCGTGGTGTAGGGGATACTCCCCAAGATGTCACCTCACCAAGGGAGGTGGACGCCCCCTGAGGAATTGTGCCATGGCCTTTTCGAGGAACTATCCCGTCACTTTGAATGGAGCCATTTCGAGAAACGATGTAAAGGCCGAATGCGGATGGTCCGACGGGGATTCGAACCTGTGAAGCGAAACTAGAGCGTCTGAATGAGACCCCCCGCCGAGTCTATTGTAGAGGCGGCCAGCTGGTGTTGTTGCGTAACCACCACGCGACGACAACCACAAAAAGACAACGCACGCCTCGCTGGACCGGTTGTCTGCGCTCCATTCACGGCGCCACCGTCCATTCAGACACACCCACCACCGCCACAGGGCCACTACATTACCACGACCGTGGTATGGGTTCACAGCGCCACCGTCCATTCACACACACCCACCACCGCCACAGGGCAATGCTCAACTCCACTACATTACCACGACCGTGGTACGGGTTCCCAAAAAAATAAATGAGTACAAAATTTAACATAAGATGGACAATTCTTCTTCACGTGTCGATGGCAGTATCAGATATGTGGTAGTTTTTTTCCGCCAGTGCGATGGCTTTGTCAGTAGCTGATTGGACGTCAAATTGAGATACATCCATTCCGATTTGTGCACAAGGCAGCAGATGTACCATGGTTTCTCTCTCCGCGCACGAACACGTGGTATCTGGCTGTTCTCCCAGGTATCCCCAAGTGGCAAGAGTATCTTTGGAACGGCCAACTCCAACTCGAAACCTATTTAGCGACTTCCATATGGGCCATGGTTGTTCAGACACAGGTGGTAGACCCTCTTTCGGCTTGATCCACTGGAAATAATGTTGTACTCTCTTCTCCCAAACCAATAAATATTCTTTCATTGCTTGGTGCTGTATTTAGTGGTTTTGAAGACCGCAGGAAGCTTGATCGTGACTTTAGTCTCGATGGCGCTGGTGTATAGCCATTTAGAGGGTGTTGGGCGTCTTCGTTCAATCTTAGCTTTGCCACGCTGGTGGCAACTTCCCGGCGTATGTTTCCAGGGGCGATACCAGCTAGTATCTCCAGTTTCCCCACAGGCGATGGTCTGAGACAACCTGTGATGAGCCGGCATGTTCTGCGGAGCGCAACGTCTACTGTCCTAGCATGACTATTTTTGCCACACAGGACATGCATACTCTGCTGCGGAGTAGCATAATGCTAAGGCGGAGGTGCGGATGACGCTAAATGGACACTGAACTCATACCATACAACGTACTAAGAGAGTATTTCGGCTGAAATGGACAAGGGAGGCCAAATTGATAGTGTAGCTCTAGATCTTTCAAAGGCTGTTGACAGACTGAACCATAAAATGGTGGTAAATAATGTAAAAACCATCAGAGTAGATAGAGAAGTGACTTGCAGGGTAAAAGAATTCCTATAAGCAACAAAATGGGGCAAGAAACGCAGTTCCAAAAGAAGTGGAAATGGGAGTGCCGCAGGGTATCATATTGGGACCACTGTTATTGATCATTCTAATTAATGATTCTGTTGATGGTTGACTACCAGAAGTTAGGTTGTGAGATCGAAGGCTATCACGGCGTATCGATGAAATGTAGTCTTCACGGGTTTTCCGCGTATGTTGTTGAAATGCGACAACGAGCTTTCGGCGGCTGACTGCCGCCATCTTCAGGTTGGATGTTGTGCAGGGACAACCAGAGCTGCACTGGTTCTCCCTGCGGTTCGAATCCCCGTCCGGGCATCCAGATTTGGGTTTTCCATGGTTTCCCCAAAACATTCCAGGTGAATGTCGGGATGCTTCCTTCAAAAGGCAATGGCCGAATTCCTTCCCATTCCTTTCCCATCTCTAAAGACCTCGCTGTTAGAGAGACGTTAAGCAGATTAAAAAAAATCTCTTTTATTCCTTGGAGTTTTTTTCTCCTTTCACTGACCCTGTCCAGTACTACAACATTAGTTATTTTGTCCACCCAGCTTTTCCTCTCCATCCTCCTCCATATCCACATCTCAAACGCTTCTAACAGTTTTTCATCCTCTCGTCTCAGTGTCCACGTCTCCGCTCCATAAAGACCCACACTCCTGAGTGTTTTGTGTGATATTAGGTGACAGAATTAAGCAAGGTGCATGGGAGGGAAAAAAATTTTCTTTCTGGTGTCAGGGCGTCGGGGGATTGGAATAAATTGCCAAGCGAAAGACTGAACAATCAAAATTTGTTAAGGGCAAAAGTAAGTGGGTGGTGTGAATTTCACTTGAGGAATAGGGATTGGAAAGGCATGAAATGTGAGAGCTGGGGCATATGATTCGTTGTGAGAGCTGGAACTTTCCCGTGTCGGCGTTATGTCACGGGAGGGTTGTTTGACGTGTGTCGTTGACGAGGTGCGTCACGGGGGACCTTGAGCGCTGCCTAGCGGGCGCACAGTGTGAGGTACAACAGGTGTTCATGTCTTCCCGCTAGTCGTTAGTTCCTCTCCCAATTAATGGCCAAATACCTGTCATCAGTCTCTCGATTGGTTTGATGTAATCCTCCATCCCTTCCTCTCTCTACATACACCTACAGCCCACATCCTCAATTATCTGCTTCATATATTCTAATGTCTTCCTCTACAGTTCTTACCTTCGACTGTTCCCTCCACTAACAAATTAACTAATCCATCATGTCTCAAAATATGACCTACCAGCCTGTCTCTTCTTTTTGTAAGCTTCTTCCACAAACTTCTTTCATCAACTCGTTCATTTCTTACTTTGTCTGTCCACTTAATTTTCAGCATCCTGCTGTAGCGCCACATTTCAAATACTTCAATTTTCCTTCTTTGCTGTCCGGCTGCAAACCCGAGAAGATTTGTAGTCTCTCGACTGGTATGATGCAATCCTCCATCCCTTACCTTCCTATCTTGCGCTAACCTCTTCATCTCTGCATACCCCTACAGCCCACGTCCTTAATTGCCTGCATCATATATCCTAACCTCTGTCTTCCTCTACATTTCTTGCCTTCGACTGTTCCCTCCATTAACAAATTAACCAAGGCCACGTATCTCAGAATACAATCTTCTTTATGCAACTCACTTCTACATACTTGTTTTCTCACCCATCATTTACAAAACTCGTTCGTTTCGTACTTTATCTGTAAACTTAATTTTCAGCATCCCTCTATAGCACCATATTTGAAATGCTTCATTTTTATTTTTGGTATTCCTAAACTCCATGGTTTACAATCAAGAAGTGCTGTGACCCATATGTAGATTTTTAAAAACTTCTTTCTGTATATTAGATCTTATCGATAGCACTGTTCAGCTTTTAAAATCTTTCCTTTTTCAGCCATCAGTAATGAATCTTCTTCTTCTTCATCATCATCATGACGTTTCCGCCTTTGCGGGTCATCCTGCCACATCCTCTTTCCAAGCCTGGCGGTCATTCCATCACTTTTCCTCCATCACTTTTCTCCATATCCTCTTCATCTTTCTTCACTTGGTCCGTCCATCTTGCCCGAGGTCTTCCAACTGGTCTCCTTCCCTTCCCGCTGTTCAGCAGTGCTTCCTTCCGCATCCTCCCCTCCTCCATCCTCATAACATGTCCAAACTACTGCAGTATTTTCCTCGTTAACATATCTACAATGCTTCCACTTGTAGTCTCTCTCTGATGTTTTCATTTCTGATTTTATCTTTCCTCCTGACATTCTCTATTCCTCTGAGAAACCTCATCTCTGCTGCCTGCAATCTGCAAATATCTCTCTTTGTCCACGTCCGTGTTTCAGAACCATAAGTCAGTATGGGCTGGTGATATAATTTATAGAGCAGAATTTTTGCATCCTTCCCTATGTTCCACCTCCAGATTACATCCTTTATCTGCTGATACATTTGACCACTCTTCCTTACTCTCTGGATTATTTCTTCCTCAATATTTCCGTTGATAGTTACCTCGCTTCCCAGATACACAAACGATTCCACCCGTTCTAAGTTCTTGCCACCTAGTAGCACAGGGCCAGTGTTTGTTTTCTTCATCACGATAGAATTCGCTTAGGGGGCGTCCAAAAATTACGTAAGGCGAAATCTCACCAAGGGGGAGGGGGGGGGTCAACGAAAATCTCACGCGAGGTTTTGAAATTTTTTAGGACTGTCGAGCTAAAAATATATATAAAAAGTACAAATGACGCGAAAGTCGATTCTAGGGGGGGCCATTTCAGTATTTCGTCGAAAAGTGGGGGTGTAACCGGCTTTGGAAGGGTGAGACATTAAAAAAAGTTTCAAAAAGTTTCTAGGGCGACTTCTAGGGCGGGGGGTCTCTCCCGGACCAGTACGGGGGGGGGGGGGGGGCGGACCAGATCTCAAGAAATCTCACCAGAGGGGGGGGTCTGGAATTCAGAGACAATCACCTCCCGTAATTTATGGGTGCTCCCTTACTTGTCCTGTTACGTGCCGTCATTCCTATCAGTGGCGCTACATTTAACGACTTTTGTCTCGGTTTCTTTGATTTTTTTGCAGAAATTCTTCAAATTGATCCTGATAGCAGGTAGTGACGGAGCTTTCCACTTTGTCCCTGAGGACCTCTTCGCATGCACAGACAGCCGGCCTGAAGTCTTTATATTCTCGTGCTGTGGTGCAGCGCACTGCAGCCAGGCTCTTGGTCGTTATCGGCCGCCCAAGGTCGTTCCAAGCGATATGGACGGAACAATACCTGCTGCGTCTTCACTCTAAAGGCCAACAGCTTACATCTTCACCGCACACTAAAACCGCAGATACGTTTAAAAAAATTAGAGGTTTGTAGCGGTATCACTGTGTACTACAGGCACCAGAATGCGCCTTCTGGCCAAAAGGAAAAGGAAGGGGTTTTCCCATGGCTTTTAAAGAAACCATCCCGGCATTCGCCTGGAATGAGTTTGGGAAACCATAGAAAACCGAAATCCGGATCGAGGATTCGAGCCCGCGTCCTCCCGAATGCGAGGCCAGAGCGTTATGGGAGGTCCATTAATTACGTGAGATGTTTTGCCGTAATTCCTGACCCCTCCCCCCCTGGTAATCGACCTCTTAGTTTGAGACTTTTGTTTAAGCTCTCATGCTTCCGATGGCGGTGATACCCCCATAAAGTCGCTTTTCGCTTCGATTCTAGGCCTTACAACTTCTCCCCCCCCTATAAAGTCGATATCCGCGACACTGTGGTACAGCGAGCGAGAACTCGCACGGTCGCCATGTGACATATCTCCCGTCTCCCGTCTCTCTCTCTATCTCTCTATCTCTCTCTCTCTCTCTCTCTATCTCTCTCCCTCTCTCTCTCTCTGATCTTAAGACTCACTGGAGCTTCATATCGGTTATTGCGTTGCAACGAGTTCGAAGTCTATGCCGGAAGCGCTACAAATAGTCACAAAGCGAAGGTAAGGAAAGCAAGGACGGGTTGGCCTGGCGTATCATTATCCTGAAAAAAGTCAAACGTTGGCAGACTGAGTGGAAGAGCGAATCGGTGCGAGTTTTCCAAACGCACGTCGAGGACAAACAAGCAATCGTCGCTAACAAGCGGCGGCATTAATCAGGCGGTCACCTTCAAACGCGCGCGCAATTAGGCGCTCCAGACAGCCCCACTAAACGCCATCACCTCGACTGCTAGAGTGAGGTCGCGTGTCACTCCTAAACAAGACAACCTTCCTCACACCTCAAAGCGATCTGCTACTCTCTAAATCACTGTGCTTCCTCGTACGATGTGCTGAGGGAAGATTTCGGAGTAAATATAAACTAAAGCAAGACAAAGTCATGAAACGTAGCAAAAAGGGTAGCAACAACAGTAGATCTTATATATAAAATATGGCTGATTAAAAGACTGAGACACCGTTTGACCGATCACCATGAAAGTTGGCACATACATGTATTTTATAATGGAGAAGGTTGATGACCACACCCCCCTCTCCCGCTTTACAACCCTTAAGTTTTATACAAAACACATTTATTATCCGATTTCGATGTAACTTTACACACGTATACTTTGAAACCAATAGAAAAATATCGTAAAAATTTGAATTGCAAAAACCTAACCCCTCTACCCCTTTCCAAACCCTCCTAATTTTTGTGAATGTTCTTTATACAAAGCTACATACGACACCGTTTGACCCATCACCAAATCTCTTTCCCACTTTTCACCCCCCTAATTATCGTCAATGTTCTTTTTATAGAGCTACAGTTTCTATCTAATTTTGAAGGAAGTTCAGTTTAATACAAACAGAAAAATATTGTCTACATTTGGTTTACAAAAGCCTAACCCCTTTATCCCATTATCCCCCCACCCCTTTTAATTTCCAATGTTTATAGAAATCCCGTCAAAATCAATTCAGCCGTTTTTTAAGATATGCCAGAATATTTATAAAATAAATCTGTCCTAATGTCTCAACAAGTCAGATTTAAACTTAGACCCCAAGACTCATCGAAAATCTGTGATGCCGGAACAAACAGATATACAGCGTGATTCACGAAAGTATGCAAATATTCTAATATGTTATTCTACAAGTAAAACTAAAGAAAAACGTTAATATAAACATAGGTCCGCAAATGTTTAGTTACGGAGTTACGGCTAATAAAAGATTTTGCCTGAAATTTAGCAACCTCGCTAATATGAAGCCATCGCAAAACTGTACGAGGTTACAGTAAAGCACGATTTCCATTTATTTTGTTGTTATTGATCTGGTGAATGTAATGAAACAAGTCAAAGACGAGTATCTGCAGTAGTTTTCCAGAAATTCCAGAGAAGCAAAGAAATAATTTTGGAAATTTTGTAATTTGTTAACTACTTGTCCGATATTTTTTTTTTTTTTTTTTTTTTTTTTTTTTTTTTTAAATTCCAGACAATTGCACAAAGTTTTCAACAGAAGTTGTAGAGAATTTAATTTTGGAAAATGATGATAAAGTTAACTAAAACAGTGTGAATGTGTCATATAATCTGCTTTTATTAATGCCATAGCTCAGTATTAAGGAAGTTGCTCAGTGTATATACAATTTCATAATACATTCACAGTAAACGTTCAAATATGTCCCCACCGAGTTCAATGCATTAAGCTGCACGTCTATGAATAGATTTTGTTGCTCATTTCTGGGACTTGTTTTATTACATTCACCAGATCAATAGCAACAAAATAAATGGAAATCGTGCTTCACTGTAACCTCGTACAGTTTTGCGATGGCTTCATATTAGCGAGGTTGCTAAATTTCAGGCAAAATCTTTTATTAGCCGTAACTCCGTAACTAAACATTTGCGGACCTATGTTTATATTAACGTTTTTCTTTAGTTTTACTTGTAGAATAACATATTAGAATATTTGCATACTTTCGTGAATCACGCTGTATATAAGCACCCAGAGTGGTGGTGTAACGGTTGGCGTTCTGGCCTCGCATTCGGGAGGACGGCGGTTCGAATCCCCGTCCGGGCATCCAGATTTGGGTTTTCCATGGTTTCCCAAATCACTCCAGGCAAATGCCGGGATACTTCCTTCAAAAAGGCCATGGCCGAATTCCTTCACATTCCTTGCCCCCATCGTTTCCCGTCTCTAAAGACCTCGCTGTTGAGAGACGTAAAGCAGTAAAAAAAAAAAGAAAAAATGTATATAGGCTATACTGTCGACACTCATACCCGGCATATGGTGCTAAACCTGTCAGGAGCGAAGGCATGAAGGAAGGTCGGGTACTTGTGGGACAGACCTCGCATATCAGGTTGTTAGGGATCTTGCGCTCGAGTATAGTAAGTCCGTTAGGGTGCACTTACTACGTGGTAGAGTTCTGACTGCGATTTCGGAGAAACATTTGGAGCACACGTCTGAATGCTCGTACTTGGAATCGAACCAGATCCGGGCTTCGTTTGCTTGCAGTCCGGCTCCAGGAAATTCTGCGTCTCGCATCAAGCAGTGAGTATACAGTGTTGGTGGAGGCCAAGGTTACCGCATCCAATCGGACGCTTTCCAGGAAAACTGTTCCGCATTGCAACTGCTTCCAGGCAAAGTCCACGCGACAGACGGTTCCGGAGAACTGCGCGGCGAGAAATTATCGGAACGTTCCCATCAGCTCAACACATCGCGCTGACTGGCATCAGCAAAATATCATAAGCATTAAAAAAACCTTCAGCAAACCAAGACTAAACGGTTATGAGATGAAGCAGAAAAGACAGATATAAAAGATAAAAATAAAAATAGGATTTTCCATAATAAAAGAAGGAATACAACTGATAGGTAAAATTGAATTCTTAAAAAGATAGAAAGCAAACAGTTAGGGTAGGAAATGTAGAATCAAAAGAAGTAGAAGTGAACATGGGGGTTCCACAGGGTAGAGTATTGGGACCGCTACTATTCGTTTTTCTAATGAATGATTGTGTTAAAGGTTAGATTGTTTGCAGATGACATAATGCTATATAAAAGGATCAAAACAACAGAAGACTAAACAGCTGCAGGGTGATCTAAATACGATAGCTAGCTGGGTGAGTCAACACGGGATGATGATAAATGCAAAGAAGTGCCAGCTTATAAGGTACACAGATAAAAAGCTGAAGGTTGATTATGAATATAACGTGCCTGAAGAATTGCTTGTTGAAGACTTGAAATGCAAATATCTTGGCATTACATTTGACAACAAGCTTAACTGGGCAGGATACATTGGACAGTCAGTAGGAAAAGGTTTCAAAATTCTGCACTTGTTGGACAGAGTGATGAGGGGATGCACGAGAGAAGTAAACGAACTGGGTTATAAAACTTTGGTCAGACCACTGCTGGAATATTGTAGTGTAGTATGGGACCCACATTTTGCGTATAAAATACGTAGAAGGAGTTGGAAGGGGTGCAATAATGGGCTGCTAGATTTGTCTCTGTAAATTACGGCAAAACACAATCGGTAAGTAATATGATAAGGGAACTGGAGTGGGATTCGTCCGAAGACAGGAGGAGGATGAAGAGAGTCATGGGAGAGTACAAGGCCTATACTGGTGATGAAGCATGGATAGATATTGGTGGAAGAATTAAGAGAGTTGTATGGAAGGCCATGACCACAAGCTGGCACTTCATTTCAGGTACAAGGGTGTGGGAAAATTTTCTTTTGTACGGAAGGGTGTAAGGGATTTGAATAAATTAGAGAAATAATAAATAAATCACCAAAAACACCGAAAGAATTTAAAGAAAAAATAGTAAAGAACAAAAGTATGTGGGAAAAGGTAAGGAGAAAGATGGCTGTGTTTGGAGATTGCCACCGGAGACTCAATATGCATAACGTTTTGTCATTTATACAGATACAAAAATAACACCATGTACATTTGCTGCCACTGATGATGCTCCACACAAAAAGGGCGAAACGTGTCTGGAAAAATTAATAAAAACAGTTTCTTATAACCGGTGTTCAATCTAAATCATATTCATATTTATATTATGTGAGTGTACGACATAATGGATAGGGGTACGTAGTGCGTTTAGCCCTTAAGGGAAGCAATGTGCAAGACACCGGCCCGAGCCCCGTTCGGCTATCCACGTTCCGTTTTTGACGACCTCCTGGAGTCAGTTGTCAGCCCTGGAGAAGGCGCGGCGTGGGAACTCGGCTGACGCACGGCTGACGAGCCCAGTTCCGCTGACTCCGAGTCAGCCGCTGACGCAAGGCCGCCGTCAGCACTCTACTTTCCGTCCTACAGAAAGCGGGACGCCCTCGCCACGGCTCAGCAGTAAGCTGAAGACATCACCGTAATTTCGAAACCACCTCTATTTGTTACATTTTCACGACTAAACGCCTAAACGTTGCTTGACAAGGAAACCCAGCATCATCAGGAAGGACATAGGATGCGTTCTGCGCTATAACTAACTGTGACAGACAGGCGGGTAGCGTGTGCTAGTCTCTCTAATGTTATATCGGTTACTCAGGCTTTATTTCTCTCGTTGTTAGTTTATGTGTGATCTCAGTACAGGATAGCAAAACCCAAGACGTGTAAAAAACAGTTTTGACATAAGATTGCCCCAGAAAGAGAGGTAATTTTAAACCACTAACAAAAATCTGTTGGAGGAACCGTGGTAGGTAGTCTTCCATAGTTAACCCCCCCCCCCCCCCCGTTTTAGTTCGTTCCTATTTTTAAACATGTTGCAAACTGGTTTTCTTCATGAGACTGGTTCAATAAAAGAATGATACGGTAATGGCTTCCACGTCACATTATCTCAAACTCGTTAGTTTTTGGGACGCATTTCATGTAAGCTACAGCATTATATATGCAATTCTAGCAATAAAATTGCAAGTTCGCAAATAGGAAGTCGCTGGTAACTTAAGGCTAACACTCTCCATTTTTTCCCTAAACTAGACAAACGAAAATCATTTCTGAATTTACAGTGATATGTGGCCAGCTAAAGCTTACTGCAAAACCATACCAATCTTTCTAGACTTGATGGCTTTCGCGATATGAAATTAGATGTTCGCATGTTTACCAATAAGTTCAAATGAAACGTGCGTCGTCTATCTACCAGAGACTCCCAGCCTAGTCTACTAATCAGTTCTGTGACGCTTTCATAAGGACTGTAGAGAAGGTAATCCTGATCACGAGAAAAAAGTAAAAAAGTAACAGATGTCGCTGATGATGCTCTTGAAATAGAGCGAAACGCGTACGACACCAAAATAAAAAAAACAAAATTCAATTGCATTGGCGTGTAATTCACCTTTATAAAAAAATTCATTTGATTAGTTGTGTTTTTTAGTTTTTTAAAATGTTTTATTTATTGCCAATTTTATGAAAAAAATATTTTAAATAGAAATACATAAATAATTTTGAAGTGTCGTTTTAATTTAACAATGTCGAAATTTAAAATATGTGACATCATACCCAGGGAGAAGTGGGGGGGTCACACAAATGTGATCACCTGCGACAAAGAAAAACGGGGGGGCTCCAAAAATCATCAAATTCACGTGACGTAATTTATGCATGTCTCCTCAAATGAGTTCTGTACCGTATTTCAACTGTCACAAATAAAATGAAGGAGAAGCTACATACCTTGGCTCAGAAACACAACCCCCCCCCCCTCACCACGTAGACCGGCGTAGTATTATAGCGAACCCCTCCCCACCTTGAGCGAGCCACGTAGTTCATGGACGCTCCCAAATTAAACTGAAGGTCCCGCCACGAAAGAGGTGGAGTGCGCGGCCAATTGAAGCTCTGCCAGTCGCCGGCCGAACTACCCTTTCGGTCGCCCGGTCAACAATGCCATGAGCATCACTCTTAAGGTGCGTCCCCACGATCCCTTGTAACGATGGCGAGACGAGACGGGACCTCATTAGCCGAAGTGTAGGGACGACCGCGCGCCGCAGGTTAGTCCTAGCTTACCGCGCCGCCACCTCCACACCACGTTACCTAGCGTCGTTTGGCAAAGAGCACTTTACAACAACAGAAGGGCTGCGCACAGCTGCTGCAAACCGATGGCAACAGCGCACCGCTACACACGCCTGTGATGTTTACCGACTCAGAGTGGGTAGCTGCGTCTCGTCTCCGCTAGCAGAAGCGGCCCTGTTCCCATGGCGTGTGGTTGAGCATTCGTCCCGTCCCGTCTCGCCTTCGTTACAAGGGATCGTGGGAACGCGCCTTTAAGTGTCCTGCTCGGCTGGACTACGACGAGGTGTTTCGGCTGGTTTGATGCAATCCTCCATCCCTTTCTATCCTGTGCTAACCTCTTCATTTCTACATACCCCTTACAACCCACGTCCTCAATTATCTGCCTCATATATTCTAATCTCTGTCTACCTCTACAGTTCTTACCTTCGACTGTTGCCTCCACTAACAAATTAACAAAACCCGCATGTCTCAAAATATTACCTACCAGCCTGTCTCTTATACGACTGCGCTCTCTGCAGAGGAAGCGGCTGACAGCGCAGCGTACCTGGGAAGGGTCGCCCCCCACAGTGTTAGCTCTTTTTGTTAGCCTCGCCTTCCCCGTCAGATTAGACGGAGGAACACCGGGAAAACGGCACGAGGGGACGCAGGAAAAAACGCAACACAACGGACGAGAAATGAACGGTCCGCCGAACGTTTACACGAGTCCACTCGACGGGAGGGTGGTGGGGAATGTCTTCCGACTGGTAGCTACTGTGCCCTACATACCAGTTAGTGTTGCAAATTGAAAAAAAAAGGTTTTTTCAGCTTTGTGAAAAAAACATAAAAAAACTTAGCACCCTTGTTTTTTTCTAATTTTTTTCCAGAAAACATTATATTTGATAAATCATAGTTTCATTTACGGAACTTACATTTTACAAGTGTGTGTTAAATCTTACTGAATCACATAATGTTTTACATAATGATTCATAAATGTATCTATATAGGTAACATACTTTTATTCATCCTCTTGGTCAGTACCACATTCACTAGTATCAGCACTACCAACACTACTTCGGTCGGTGTCGGAATTTTCCGTTTCTTCTTCTGTCTCCTCTAGATCCATAACTTCACAAGTAGTTACATTTTCTTTTACTGGTTGTTCTTGTATTGTACACAAAAGATTTTGAGATTGCAATTTTAAATTGTGAGCAAAGTACACACTGTGCATAAAAACTGCACTGATAATTCTGTATTACGGTCTTTCAAGTTTGAATTTAAATCTGTTATCATACAAAATAGGAGCTTTATTTCTTTTCAATTGTTGGTTTACGCCAACGGTTGCAAGGAAACGATTCATAATTACTGACAATTTAATGACTCAGTATCACTATACGCTGAGGGTTTAACAAGTATACGAATATAAGGAAAGCACAATAAGTAATAGAAAGAGGAAAAACGGTAGATAAATTTAAAATTCCTAATTTTTTGAAAAGATCCGTTGGTCTACAGATAAATTCGTAGGGCACTAGTTCAAATAACGAGTATCAATCCAAACATTGGGGAACGGGGATTCCTTCTAGCGCAACCTAGCCTCTTCGGGAAATCCCCGTTAATAAAAGAAAACTTCAGTCAGTGTTGCCAATATTTTCGTATTTTTTTTTCTATTGAACCAGAAAAATATATTAGATTTAAAAATTAACAAAAGTACTTAGAATAAACTCTAAAACAGTCATATTAAACAATAAATGCCTTACAAATTTGAGATTTAGTAGTTATGAAAAAAACGTGTCCCAGAAAAAATAACTTTTTTTTTTTCAAGCCAGGAAAAAAAACAACAGTTTTTTGACAACACTAATACCAGTACACTCCTCGTTCACCTCACGGTAAGCCTTCACCTTCTACGACGTCTCAATATTCCACACCGTCTTCCTCTACAACTTTTTCTGTTCTGCACACAATTTCTTCTACTTTTTCTCCTCACCTGAACATTTGGTTTCTGGGAAAATTTAAAACGAGGTTTTCCCCCTGCTTCCCCCAGTAACGGAAATGCATTTAGTACGTGTTTATCGTTTGTGAGACCGAGCGTGGTCGATGAACGGGTAACAGTTACAGTTCTGGCCTCGCATGCGGGAGGACGCCGGTTCGAATCCCCGTCCGGGCATCCAGGTTTGAGTTTTCCACCGTTTCCCCCAAATCATTCCAGGCGAATGCCGGGATGCTTCTTTCAAAAGGCCATGGCCGAATTCCTTCCCGTTCCTTGTCCCGAGTCCCATCCCGCCTCTAATGACCTCGACGTCGACGAGGCGTAAAGCAGTAAGTAAATATGCGGGGCGGAAGTGGAATAATAAATTTATAGGCCTAATTATTTAGATTTTATCAAAAATAAAGTAAAAATCAAAATAAGTATATTCTTTTAATGCCAAATTATACATTTTTTTCATAATAATATAGCTTTATTTTTTGCCTCATCTTTCAACAACAAAAAACGTGGTATGATTTCACAAGTGAATTAAATTATTTACATAACTACTCACTCGTCTAAAGAACAATCTTTGTCATATGAAGTTTGCGGAGTTGGCGGCTCTACTATTGAAGCGTCAAGCACAAGGCCACGCCACCGCACATCTCCGTGCCCGCCACCCGCCTTTCCACCGCTCTAGCGGCACATTCACAGTACAACTAGTAGGACCTACGACGTGGCTCTACTATTGAAGCGTCAAGCACAAGGCCACGCCACCGCACATCTCCGTGCCCGCCACCCGCCTTTCCACCGCTCTAGCGGCACATTCACAGTACAACTAGTAGGACCTACGACGTGGCTCTACTATTGAAGCGTCAAGCACAAGGCCACGCCACCACACATCTCCGTGCCCGCCACCCGCCTTTCCACCGCTCTAGCGGCACATTCACAGTACAACTAGTAGGACCTACGACGTGGCTCTACTATTGAAGCGTCAAGCACAAGGCCACGCCACCGCACATCTCCGTGCCCGCCACCCGCCTTTCCACCGCTCTAGCGGCACATTCACAGTACAACTAGTAGGACCTACGACGTGGCTCTACTATTGAAGCGTCAAGCACAAGGCGACGCCACCACACATCTCCGTGCCCGCCACCCGCCTTTCCACCGCTCTAGCGACACATTCACAGTACAACTTGTAGGACCTACGATGATCCGATTTTTCGATAAAGGACTCTTGATGGGCCCTGAAAGGCGTTACAGGAGTACAAGTAGGACGTGTTGGATGTTGTACTCCCCGACAATCAAAACGGGTCCTTGCCGTCAAACAAAGTATGGCGCTGGCTCATCATTGGGGGAAACATCCTGCGAGTGTGCGATAAGGACACATGGTGAAAGTACGAGTGGAAAGGACTACTTGGAATATTTCTGGATCCCTTCAAGTAGCGTATTTCAAGCATTTTCAAGTTCATAGGAAACAGCATTTTAGAGATACACATCAAAATAAACTGACGCCTTTGATAAGAACTTCGACGTCCATCAGCATATTTATTTTCAAGCAAAAAATTGGAAAAATATCTTAGTTTATTAATTAACGGGCTCTAAATATCTATACCTCACAAATAAAATTTTTTGAATAGCTTTTATTCTATTAAGGTGTCCTTCTGATTATAATTTGGCAAAATTTTGGATCAAAGAAACACACGTTGCGGGCAAAATTCAAGTCTGCAACTTGTGTCGCGTAAATACTACGGACCTATGAGAAACGGTGGAGCGACGGCAATACGACGCGGGTTGGAATCCCCGTCCGGCCATTCAGACTTAACTTTTATATGGTCTCACCAAATGATTGCAGACAAATTCCGAGATGGTTCCTACAAATACCATGCCTTAACCTCCCCTCCCCCCGCCTTTTTTCCCATGTAATAACCTCCATACAGACTAGGTGCAAAGCTAAAAAAGAGCGATAGTACTCCGTTGGGTAGGGAGCACTAAATACGGCCATTTGTTTATTAGCAGACCTCTTGCTGGGCGAGTTTATGACTTAATGTGTGTGTGTGCTATTGTTTGGTGTCGTATTGAGCAAGGCGCGACTCGTAACCTCTTTTATAAGGCGGTCGACACAATACGCGGCCATCAGCTGACGAAACCGACACAACACAACAGTGGCGGAGTTGACGCGTCAGCAAAACCGGCCGCACTCAAAAAATAGGTCGGCAGATAAACGGCGAGACAGAGGTAGTGAATACATGTTGAAAACAAAGTGCAACTACCTCGGCATAACATATGACAGTAAAATCAATTAGGCAGGCACATTGGGCATGTGGCACGAAGAGGTTTGTCCATCATTCCTTCTTTTATCGGAGAGGTTGATGAGGGGATGTGTAAAGGAACGAGGTTAAAAACACTTTGGTTAGATCATTGCTCGAATATGGTAGTGTAGTATGGGACCTATATTCTAAGTATCAAATACAGGAGTTGGAGAGGGTGGAAAAAAAGGGCTGCTAGATTTCTTTGTAGAAATTACCGCAGAACACAATCAGTAACAGATATGATAAAAGAGCAGGGATGGGATTCATTGGAAGACAGGAGGAGGGTAAAGAGGGTAATGGGATTGTACAGGGCGTATATTGGTGATGAGGCATGGAAAGATATTGGAGTAAGAATTAAAAGTAATGCGTGGAAGGGAAAAGATGACCACAAGCTGGCACTCGATTTCAGGCACAAGGGTGTGGGAAGATTCTTTTTTTTTTTAGGCAAGGCGATCAGGGATTGAAATAAGTAGCCAAGAGAAATGATAAATAATTTACCAGACATCACCAAAGAATTATAAAAAGCAGAATAGGTATGCAGGGAAATTGAAACTACTAATATACCAATATCTAGGGTTCGGATCTCTATGAAAGGTGAGATTTTTTCCCCCCGATTCTTTTTGAGTTGTAATGCTGAATTCAACAGTTATTGAACGTTTAGAGTCGAGGCCACTGTTTTAGTATTGTTCATATTACAATACTAATTAAGGTCATATTTTGAGGAAAAATCGGGAAATTTTGTAGTGGTACCAGGAATTAACTAGAAGTTATAGATGAGGAGAAATTAAGATAATTATTCACAGATTTGTACTGATCTTATACATTGGAGTAAAAAACAAAATTAGTTGTCACTGAACTGGTCAGAATTCACCAGTCAAGAAATAAAGTCATGCATTATTATCGCTAAGTGTAAAATTCGCGTCCGCCTTTTAATCTCGACAATGCAGCAGTCGTTAAAACCGAGGTAGGTCAACAGATTGGCTAGTTCGCTAGAGAACAAACTCGATAAAGTGTTGAGAGGGCATTCAGGATATAAAAGAATTCGTAAATTTCACATGACGGTGAATCTGTTTTGACTGAACCACAATTAAATTGCAATGACTTGACCCTGTTTAAATACGCTCCCGTGACATCTTGCGAAGCTTATCACAGTGCAAGACAGTTTTAAGTGACAACACGAGAAAATTACTCTTCGAGAAATTTAAGACGCAAGTGGCTACATACTGCAATGCTGGCATCAAACAAGAACAAACAATTATATGAATAATCCAAAGAAAATTTATAATAAATTCCATTTAAAAAAAAAAGAAGTCTAGTAATCTATTCTTTTACAGGAACGTGAAAACAAAATCTAAAAAGTTTAATTTCCCAGGGATGCAGTGAATACACGGAAGCAAATTATTCTCATATTTTTTAATAAAAATCGGTCTTCTAACTACTGTTTTTTATTGACTTTCATCTACCAGACGCGTTTCGCCCTTCTAGATTGGGGCATCGTCAGTGGCTATAAATAACATAATATTATCATCATATTTGTGTATGTGAATTATGTACATTAATTATATACATATGTTCATGCATTAAAAAAAATTTAACGTCAGTATGTTCACTCTGCTATAATTATTCTGTTTATTGTTTTATAGTATATGTGTTCAAACATAAATTCACTTCTTAATACTAAATTATCTGACTAAATTATTCTCACTACACGAAAACGACACTACTAGATAAAATAAATGATGTATAATTCAGCATGTTTTGATGTATAGTAAATTTAAATGTTTGGCCATATTTTGTCATTTTTGGGTCATATTTATTCATTTTTAATGTATATTTGCTTGCATATTTCTCTTTTTTCTCATAAATATTCGAACACTTCTAATAATTAAATGAGAAGGTCTGTTTTGTTGAAACAATAAAAATATACGTCCCAAATCGTGATATGTAAAGTCACTCATGTTTTGCTTGCGACACGATCGCGGTATCGTCTTGGTGAACTGAGAGATCGAGTGGAACCACCGACTCTATTCCCGTTGCGGTTGGTCGACTGAGGAATATTTAGACCAGTAACGGGCAGTCCACGGCGCAGGTAGGTTATCAGTCCCACGTGATATATACGCCTCCACGTCCTCCATTTTGATGGCACGGAATTTCGTCGCCTGGTATTTAACTTTATTTCCACTTCTCACGATTTGTTTGTTTTAGACTATTTTCCCGAGTTTTTTTTTATTTTTTTGCTTATAGCTTTCCGCTTCGTCGGCATCGAGGTCATTAGAGGCAGGAAAGGACCTGGTTGGGGGCGCAAGGAACGGGAAGTAATTCGGCCATGACCTTTTTGAAGGAAGCATCGCAGCATTCGCCTTGAGTTATTTGGGGAAACCATGGAAAACCCAAATCTGGATGCCCGGGCGGGGATTCGAACCCGCGTCCTCCCGAATGCGAGGCCAGAGCGTTAACCGCTCACCCACCACGCTCGGTATATTTTTCTGTTACTGTAACGCACGGCGATTTGGCTTCACTCGTTGAGTGATTGCCATGTGGAATTTTTAAAAACCAACAACGACAATATAGTAAGGAGCGACCTACCAAACAATGTAATTTTTAAAATATTAATTGATGTCATTTGTATCTTCATTTCCGTAATTGGGATCAGTTAAACCGAACACAGGTGCTGAATTAAAAAAAAAAAAAATAGAAGAAGATTGAAAATGTAGTATAAGTTGGAAAAATCTCTACAATTTTACTGAGGTCAAAATTTTTTATTCGTTAAGACCTTTCAACGGTTAAATAACTATCCATCACTTTCGGGACATGGTATATACAGGTATGTAAATTTCGGGGAACAAATATATATATATATATATATATATATATATATATATATGTGTGTGTGTGTGTGTGTGTGTTTGCTGGTGGTTTTATGTATGTGTTAGGCTCAAAGACTGAAAACGTAGATTGAGCAAAAAAAAAAAACCACACAAACGCGTTCTTACAGAAAATAGCCTTGTAATGGGACGAGTAGTAAGAATCGTATATATTAAGGCGCGTTCCCACGATCCCTTGTAACGAAGGCGAGACGGGACGGGACCTCATTAGCCGAAGTGTAGGGACGACCGCGGGCCGCAGGTTAGTCCTAGCTTACCTCGCCGCCACCTCCGCAAGAGCACTTTACAGCAACAGAAGGGGTGCGCGCCGCTGCTGCAAACCGATGGCAACAGCGCACCGCTACACACGCCTGTGATGTTTACCGACTCAGAGTGGGTAGCTGCGTCTCGTCTCCGCTAGCAGAGGCGGCCCTGTTCCCATGGCGTGTCGTCGAGTATTCGTCCCGTCCCGTCTCCGTTACAAGGGATCGTGAGAACGCGCCTTGAAATGCACCCTGCAGCGATTCGTCGTGAACGCAAAGAGTTAGATACTGATAAGCCACAACGTGTTGTAGCCGTCCCCCCCCCCCCTCCCCCGCTGAATGAAACTTTTTGGTCTTTCAGTCTAACAAATTCGTACGCTTGCAATTTGTGCCCCTAATTCCCCCCCCCCCTCCCCGCCGATTGTCTATAAATGTCTTCTTACCGAGTGTGGCGGGTGAGCGATTAATGTTCCGGCCTCGTATTCGGGAGGACGTGGGTTCGAATCCCCGTTCGGGCATACAGATTAGGGTTTTCCATAGTTTCCTCAAATCACTCCAGATGAATGCCTGGATGCTGCCTTTAAAAGGGTCATGGCCGAATTCCTTCCCGTTCCTTGCCCCCAGTCCTAATGACCTCGACGTCGACGAGGCATAAAGCCATAAACAAAGAAGAAATGTGTAGTGTGCGTTGCCAACCTATGAAAGGAGAATGAGGCGGAGAGTGGGGTCGGCGCGTCTAACTGGAGCGAGCGGTTCGCAGGGAACGGGCCGGCATTTCGCGAGTTGTCCCCATTCCGGCGATTTCTCCCGCGCGGCGCCACTTTCGCGACTATAACCGCCCCGGTTTCTCCACACCGGGGAGACTCGGCCTCGGCAAACACAGCTCCCACTGTGTAGGGGTGACATAGGTTACACACCACTACGCCTCCTAAACACAGGCCAACGTGTCAAATAACTAATAAGAAAAAAGGATAATAATATATATATATATTTTTTTTTTTTTTTTGCTGTCGTCAGTCTTTTGACTGGTTTGATGCAATCCTCCATCCTTTCCTATCCTGTGCTAACCTCTTCATTCCTACATACCCCTTACAGCCCACGTCCTCAATTATCTGTTTCATACGAAATGAACGAGTTTAAAATTATGCAGGGGTAATTGATAAACTTTTTTCTTTTTTTTCCTTTTCGTTTCAGCCATCTATGGACTGCGACTGCGCAACTTCATTTCCTCTTCTGAGTTTCCTTCCTCCGTTGCCAGTACTCTATCATTCTCTGGTTGTTGTTGTTGTTGTTGGTGTTGGTGCTTTAGGGCGCGTCGACGACTTGGTCATTAGCGCCCTAACTCAAACACAGAATGACAATGTGGGATTCATTCTCTGGTTGAGTCTTGCTCTTTCTTCCTCTCAAAATTCCCTCCTTTTCCTGATTGGTGTTCCTTCAGTCAGATCCTTTACCTCAGCAACTTTTCCTCTGAATAATTCCCTCTCTTTGATCTCTTCCATGCTCATTCGACATCTTTTCAGATTCTGTTGGACCTCCTTCACCCATGGAACTTAATAACTTGACGATTATTAATTAAATTATTTAATTATTCGAGTTAATAATTATCTCTTAAGATTATTTATGATGCGATACCTTCCCATTTTTACATTAAAAACTGCGTTTAAAATTTCACCATTTAACATTTATTTAATCCTGCTCAAATACATTAAATAATTCGCAAACAATGCTTTTTGTTATTCTAAAGAAATATAATAAACGTAATACTGTAGTAATGCTGAATACAAATTAACACCAAACCAAGAACAACATTTTTTAACTGCTTTACGTCTCTCAACAGCGAGGTCTTTAGAGACGGGAAAGGATGGGGGCAAGGAATGGGAAGGAATTCGGCCATGGCCTTTTGAAGGAAGCATCCCAGCATTTGCCTGGAGTGATTTGGGAAACCATGGAAAACCCAAATCTGGATGCCTGGAGGCCAGAACCAAGAACAACAGTGGTCTGCCGAATTATTATACTCAACACAAGAAATTGCTTGTTTGAAAGGAAACACTGCTATTGTTGCCACTTTAGCTTACCCACTCTTGAATTATTTATCCATAGAACTGCGAACTATACTGTAATACCTTGGAGAGCCCCGAAATTCTATTGTATCAATGTTGGTCAGCCTGAAACTTGTGCAGTTTTGGCACACGAATTCTGTGTTACTTTTATTCCTCCATAATTTAGAGTTATTGTGGCGTATCTATTCAGCTACAAGGTAAGATAAACATAAAATAATAAATCTGTATTACTTCTTTGTTTTATTATGGTGGGACGGGACTGGGGACAAGGAACGGAAAGGAATTCGGCCATGGCCCTTTTGAAGGAAGCATCTCGGCATTCATTTGGGGAAACAATGGAAAACCCAAATCTGGATGCCCGGACGGGGATTCGAACCGGCGTCCTCCCGAATACGAGGCGAGAACGCTAACCGTTACACCACCACGCTCGGTCCTGTATTACTTAGTAATAATCCAAATATTGGATAATGGGTTAAA
>CM061918.1:150449616-150518524 GCA_031002005.1 Vandiemenella viatica
AGATGATGGCTGAAAGGAGTGGAGGAGAGAGGAGAGGACTGGAACAAAGTGGTGACAGAGAGGTGGTGGGATGAAAGAAGGAAATGGAGAGGCTAAGCAGACCCGGCCAGAGGCTGGAAACTGCTGAGGATGATGATGATTATCAACGACGGCGAGGCTGGGGCTACACATTGCTCTGCAGGCGGTACAGTCAGCTCTGTTACTTTCATTCATGACACGGAAAACCAGCGGAGCGAGGCAGCAGCGAGAGAACAAACCTTTCGCTGAGTAGAGCTTTGGGGTCCGTTCATAAACTAACAGACTCCATCTTGGGTTCTTTAGAAATGGTGCGTCCATAAATTACGTGAGGTAAAATGGGGGGAGGGTCGTCATAGTGTTGTAAAAAAATGTTTTTTTCTGACTTAAAAAAAAAAAAAATATGAAAAAACATTTTTTTTCTGGGACACGTTTTTTTTTCAAAACTACTAAATCTCAAATTTGTAAGGCATTTATCGTTTGATATGACTGTTTTAGAGTTTATACTAAGTACTTATCTTAATTTTTAAATCTACTATATTTTTCTGGTTCAGTTGAAAACAAAATTACGTAAATAATGGCAACATTGACTGAAGTTTTCTTTTACGAACGGGGACTTCCCGAAGACGGTAGGTTGTGCGAAAAGGAATCCCCGTTCCCCGTTGTTTGGATTGATACTCGCTATTTGAACTAGTGCTGCAAGCCCTACAAATTTATCTGTAGACCTACGGATCTTTTTAAAAAAAAATTAGGAATTTTAAATTTGTCAACTGTTTTTTTTTCCCTCTTTCTATTACTTATTGTGCTTTCCTTATATTCGTATACTTGTTAAACTCTCAGCGTATAGTGATACTGAGTCATTAAATTGTCAGTAATTATGAACCGTTTCATTGCAACCGTTGGCATAAACAAACGATTGAAAAAGAAATAAAGCTCCTATTTTGTATGATAATAGATTTAAATTCAAACTTGAAAGACCGTAATACAGAATTATCGGCGCAGTCTTTATGCACAGTGTGTACTTTGCTCACAATTTAAAATTGCAATCTCAAAATCTTTTGCGTACAATACAAGAAAAACCATTAAAAGAAAATGTAACTATTTCTGAAGTTAAGGATCTAGAGGAGACAGAAGAAGAAACAGAAAATTTCGACACAGACCGCACTAGTGTTGGTAGTGCTGATAATAATGAATGTGGTACTGACATGGAGCATGAATAAAAAATTATGTTACCTACGTAGATACATTTATGAATCATTGTGTAAGATGATATATGATTCAGTAAGATTTAAAACACACATGTAAAATGTAAGATCTGTAAATAAAACTATATAATCTTGGTTGTCCGGGTTGAACCGCGTCAATTTGTCGAAACCTAACGTTTCGGCCATCATTTTGTGGCCTTCTTCAGAGTACTGTCACGGCTGGAACAACTGCCCACCACCTTGTCGCCTACTCGTGGTTTCCGTAGATGCTCACTACTGTAGACGCGAACAGCCGACCAGCCTCGCCGTTTCCCAGGTAATAATAGTTAATTAAAATTCCAATGGAGCACAGGCTCCGGTGAAAATTTTCCTACACTCCCATCTTCCCCCCTTTCCTGCACCCACCTACATTTCCCCTCTACAAATTTTAACTTTAAATTCTGTCACCGTTTTTGTTAAATTATTCATCATTTCTCGCGGTGACTTACTCAAATCTCCGACACAATTACCTAAAAAAAAAAGAGAATCTTGGTGAACCCTTGTGCCTGAAATCGAGTGCCAGCTTGTGGTCATTATCATTTTTTCCCTTCCGTGCATTACTTTTAATTCTTTCACCAATATCTTTCGACGCCCTGAACAATCCCATGACCCTCCCACCCTCCTCCTGTCTTCCAATGAATCCGATCCCAGATCTTTTATCATATCTGATACCGATTGCGTTCTGCGATAATTCCCAGAAACAAATTTAGCAGCTTTTTTTTTTCACCCTCACCAACTCCTGTATTTGATACTCAAAATGTGGGTCCCCTGTTCGTTCCCAGACGCCGGATGACAGCAATTCCTATCCCCCCCCCTCTCCCTCCTATATTTCGAAGTCACTTACGCCAGAAATTTGGGTTTTACATGGTTTCCCCAAACCACCACAATGCCGGGATGCTTCCCACAAGAGGCCATGGCCGAATTCCTTTCCGTTCCTTGTCCCCAGTCCCATCCCGCTTCTAATCTACATCTACATATATACTCTGCAATTCACAAAATTGTGGGTGGCAGAGGGTGCTCAGCACCAAAGCTAATCTCTTTCCTGTGAATTTCAATCCCCAATGGTACGAGGGAAAAAAGAATTCATGTAAGAATCAGTTCGGCACCTTATTTCTCTAATTTTATCTTTCCTGTCCTTCTGACTCAAATAGGTTGGTGGAAGACGTATTTCACTACACTCAAAAGTGAAAGTGGGAGTACGCATGTTTACCAATAAGTTTAAACGAAACGTGCGTCGTCTATCTACCAGAGACTCCAAGCCTGGTCTACTAATCAGCTCTGTGACGATTCCATAAGGACTGTAGCAAGCGGTCACGAATCGAGCGGCTCTTCTCTGTACTTTCTCTATACTTTCGATCAAACCCTTACGAAACGGGTCCCAAATGGCACAACAATAATCCAAATGTGGACGCACAAGAGATCTGTACGCTATCTCCTTTGTGTGTTCATTACAATTTTTGATGATTCGACCTATAAATCTAATGACCTCGATGTCGACGAGGCGTAAGGAAATGATGTCGGTTAAATGACTCCCGATGACATTGTTTAGCGCACGGCGCATTCAGTCTTGCGGTGGCTGATCAGTGAAGCAGTGTCGTTCCCTCGACGCTTGGGTGTCACATTATGCGATGGGCCATCGCTTGGAAGATGCGGCTGTGAGCTTTACGTCGCTGGTGACGGAGGAGGTGAGGTGGGGTGATATCGAGGCCGGCCACCTGCCGCCCCCAGGGGCAGGTCGGGGGCCGGGCCGCTCGATAGAGGCGGAGTGGGCGGCCCCGAGCACGGCAGCCACATTACGGCCTCCAAACAGCACCGCGACTGCCACTACACTCAACGCGACAACCTGTTGTCAGCGCATCCAACACGAACCACACATTACGTTCTCGAGGAGAAGCAAATGACCAACTCGTGTTGTGTTTTACCGTTATGAGATAGCGCTTCGCCGACGTCATTACAGCCAGGGAAACGACTGGCGGCTAGGAATTCAGTGATGGCCGTCTTTGAAGGAACCATACCTGCATTCGCTTGGAGTGGTCTGCGGAAACCACGGAGAACACAAATCTGGATGACCCGACGGGGATTCGAACCACGATCTCCAGAGAGCTACCGCTCACTCACTACGTTCAGGCGGTCAAGTCAGGGCCCCTCCATTGATTACGTGAGGTGAAATAGGGGGGGGGGCGGATTCGGCGAAATCCCTCCAGGAAGGAGGGGGTGACGGTCTGGAATTCCGAAAATACACTTCAATTAATAAACGCCCGGTCAGCATAATTCTTTCTCACGGATTCGTCAAATGCACACTGTCGAACAATTAAATTTTCGGACACTTTTTATTTTATTTTCTAATTTTTTCGACGTAGCCTCAAAACAAAACACACCTACATTGGCCTACATACATGGGCCCAGATTTTTCTGTAAACTAAAAGTAGTTGTAAATAAGAAAAACACCCTGAGAGTCGAAAGCTCTACAATTAGCCAATCCGTACTGCCGTCTAGGGCAGCGTACATAAAACTAGGTGACTCGGTCGGGGGGGGGGGGGGGGGGTTGGCTGGAAAGCTAAGATGGGCTATGTGTAGGGGGGGAGGGAGGAGGGGTGTTTTTCGAGCCAGGCCACGTAGCTATGCATTCATATTATTTGTCACATTTAAAATAAAGTACAGAACACAACAACAGCTTGTGAATATTAACTCTCTCTCTATGTAATTTACGATAGTCTCACAAGAGAAAACAGTGCAAAATGTCTTGCAGAATCAGTATGGTAGAAAGCTACGTGGAAAATGGGGAGGGGGGGGGGAGGAAGGGTAAAGGCAAAAGTCACGTCGGGCTACGTGGGGGGGAGGGATGGTTCACAGGAGGCCAAAAATGGAGCTACGTGGTTTATGGACGCTCCCTTACTGCTTCACCCGTACGGTGCACAGCCGCTCCCTCCAAACTTCAGAGGGTACAGTCCCTCCAAACGAACTCCTCCCAACGATTCTAAAAGCGCCCTGGTTCGTTCTTAGCACACAATTCCAAGTGGTCTCCGAAACGTTAAAACTTACATCACGAAATCTGCAAAACTCTTTCCTCAGACCAAAACACTGTTCTCGGTGTCTACACCGAGAGTGAAGACGAGCAACATGCCAAATTATTTAGTCTTCACTTTGTCTGTACCTTCAAAAAACCGAGCGTGGTGGGTGAGCGGTTAACGTTCTGGCCTCGCATTCGGGGGGACGCGGGTTCGAATCCCCGTCCGTGCATCCAGATTTGGGTTTTTCACGGTTTCGCCAGATCACTCCAGGCGAATGCCGGGATGCTTCCTTCAAAAAGGCCATGGCCGAATTCCTTCCCGTTCCTGGTCCCCAGTCCCATCCCGCCTCTAATGACCTCGACGTCGACGAGGCGTAAAGCCATAAGTAAAAACTGGAGTGAAGACAATTGTATTATCTTTAAATTCTGAAGAGGAGCAACACCTAACTTTTCAGTATATGATAACCAGCTTTTTATTGTGTCTTGTACGTCTTGCTAGTGTTGCTAATGTTAAACGTGCCACTATCGTCACATTTTAAATCGTATAGCACTGTAATTAAGTTTAGTTATACAGGAATCCAATTTGATTGGCCCCAAATAAAGCCGTGTAAAATTTTCACAGGCCGTCAAATATTCAACGAAAGAGACGAACAATCTCTCAAACTTTTTCTTCTTATTTTTGTTCTCTATAGACCACGTGGTTCTGAAGCTTTCTTTTTGGCCCAATATTTCTTCATACTTGCACTGTGGTTGTCTTTTCTTCACCCCTGATCCGGAGCGCAGTGTTTTGGCTATTAGTGTCTTGAGAGAATCTGATGTTTGGATCAACGTTCTGTACTTATCCCCGATGTAAATGTCATTGGGGTCTACTCCCAGTTGCTCGAGATGTTTCCTGACTAGCCTCGTCCACTTTGTGTTGGTCGCTTTCCCTCTAGAGACGGTGTTGAAGATTATGGAGGTGAGTCTATGATTGACCATCAGAACTATGTGACCATAAAAGATTAATCTCATTTTCCACATGGCTGCCGTAATGCTCTCCAGCTGTTGGTATAGGTCCTTATTGTGTTTCACGCAGTATTTTTCCTCTTCCTTCACGAACCCGTGATTTTTGTCTGAAATTGTTGTTCCTCTCTGCAGCTTATCTTTGAAAATAACGAGTTTTGGTGCGAGTACAGTTTTTTTGCCGTTTATTATTACAATAGAGAAAATACAGATTCTGCATAGTGTAAGAAAAGGTTGCATAGTGTCCCGTTTATTATTTAACATGTATTCAGAGTTTATCTTTAGTTTAGCATTGAGTGACGTGGAGATGGGAGTGCTGTTGAATGGAAACTGGATAAACAACATTCGCTACGCAGATGACACAGCGATTTTTGTAGACAGTCAGGAAAGTTTACAGTATCTTATAGATAGAGTATCACAATGCAGCCACGAATATGGACTTGACATTAATACAAATAAGACAAAAGTAATGGTCACTGGCAAAAACAACAAGTCCCAATGCCATATTATGATTAACCAGAAGATCATTGAATGTGTATCAAAGTATACGTGTCTTGGCACCACAGTAAACAGCCAATGGGATCCATCTGATGAGATAAAGTCACGTATTGGTAAAGCCAGGGCTACTTTCAATAAAGCGAATAACCTCGTTAATAGTCGCAATTTATCAATTACCACGAAGATGAGACTCCTGCGCTGCTATGTGTTCTCTGTCCTCCTGTATGGCGTTGAAACGTGGACATTAACAGAAACTACCAGTAAAAGTCTAGAAGCTTTTGAAATGTGGCTGTATCGAAGAATGTTGAGAATACCATGGACAGACCACACCACAAATGCTGAAGTGCTCCGCAAAATGAAAAAAAACACATGGAAATACTGACCACCACAAAAACACGGAAGCTGCAGTACCTTGGCCACATCATGAGGAATAGTAGCTGTTATGAACTCCTGCAGTCTTTTCTCCAGGGGAAAATACCAGAGAAGTGCGGGTAGAAGAAGAACTTCCTGGTTAAAAAATCAGAGAACCTGGACCTCCAAGACAACTACGGAGTTAATCCGACCATCAACAGCGATAAGGGGGGGGGGTTCAATTAATGACGTGTGGTTAAATTGGGAGGAGGGGGGGGAGTTTGAAATTCTTGAAGAGTGGAAGAGCTAAAAAAAGAGCCAACAAATGACGTGAAAGTTGACTTTAGGGAGGTATTTGCTCCAAAACTGACCTTAGGGGGGGGGGGTCAATTGGTAGGGTGGGGTCTCCGACCAAATCTCACTTTATTTTAGAGGGGGGGGGGGAGGTCCAACCAGATCTCACGAAGTCTCACCAGTGGGGGGGGGGGGGGCGGAACTCCGGAAAAACACCTCACATCACTCATTAATGGAGATGGTTACCGCCATCCAGAACGGGTTGCAGCTTGTGGACCGCCCTGTGTGCTGGTGAGTTTGGGTACGACTGGGGGGCTCCGCTGTAGTCGGAGGACGCCTTCTTATCAGCAGGACATCCTCCCCGCTCGCGGTAAACACTGGCGACATGTTCCAAATTCCCAGCACCCGGCGAACACACTACTGGGCCAAACAATGGCCAAACCTAAACTACTTACAGTGCCGGACAGTCAAACAAGTGGCGCCAGAGGGTTAAAAAATAATCCCTACACGCAGTGAAATAGTAAGAAATTATAACACAAGAAACATATCAAGACAGGCAAAACTCAAGACCTTACGACATAGCTGTACTAGCAGAAACAGACAGTGAGCCATAAAATACAGTAAATAACTATTGGAGTGGATGAGAAAGTGATTTTCTGGATAAAAGAATTTTTAAAAGGTAGAAAACAGAGTTAGGGTTGAAAATGCAGTATAGAAACAAGTGGAAGTAAAAATGGGAGTGCCACAGGGTAGCGTATTGGGACCATAGCTATTCAATATTCTAATGAATAATTGTGTTGATTGTTTACTATCTGAAATTAAGATTGTTTCCAGATGACATAATGCTGTATAGAAGGATCAAAACGATAGGGGACTGTAAACAGTTGCAGGGTGATCTCGACAGCATATCTAGTTAGGTTGCTAAACATGGGATGAAGATAAATGCAAAGAATTTTTTTTTTTTTTTTTTTTTTTTTTTTACAGTTTAACGTCCCTTTTTAACAACGTGGTCTTTAGAGACGGGAAAGGATGGGGGCAAGGAATGGGAAGGAATTCGGCCATGGCCTTTTGAAGGAAGCATCCCGGCATTCACCTGGAGTGATTTGGGGAAACCATGGAAAACCCAAATCTGGATGCCCGGACGGGGATTCGAACCGCCGTCCTCCCGAATGCGAGGCCAGAACGCTATCCGTTACACCACCACGCTCGGTAAATGCAAAGAAGAGTCACCTTATTAGATATAGAAATTAAAAACAAAAGGTTAATTATGATTATAAGGTGGGGAAAGAATTGCTGATTGAAAACTTGAAATGTAAATGTCTTGGCATTACATTTGATAACAAGCTTAACTGGGCAGGTCACATTTGACAGGTAGTAGGAAAAGGTTTCAAAATTCTGCATTTGTTTGAAAGGGTGATGAGGGGATGTACGAGAGAAATAAAGGAATTGGGTTACAAAACTTTGGTCAGACCATTGCTCGAATATGGTAGTGTAGTATGGGACCCACATTTTGCATATCAAAAACAGGAGTTGAAGAGGGTGCAAAAAAGGGCTGCTAGATTTTTTTCTGAAAATTACCGCAGAATGCAATCAGTAACAGATATGATAAAACAACTGGAATTGGATTCATTGAAAGACAGAATAGGGGGGGGGGGGGCAGGGTCATTTCCACTTAATTTTCAGCATTCTTCTGTAGCACCACATTTCAAATGCTTCAGTTTTCCATCTTTCTGGTATTCCTAAAGTACATGCTTCGCTACCATAAAGTGCTATGCTCTCCACATATATAGTTTTAAAAAGTTTTTTCTGAGTACTTTATCAATATTTCAAAATAAATAATTTTCATTTTCAAGCAGGTTTTTTTCGCTAGCGCTATTCTGCTTTTATCGTCATTCCTACTTCGGCCATCGGTTGTAATTTTACTTCCTAAGTAACAGAATTCTCTTACTTCTCCTGTCGCATCCGATACTATTTTTATATTTACTCTACTATTACTGCTACATTTCACCACTTTTGTGTTCCTTTGGTTTGTATTTAGTTCAAAATCTTCCTTCAGTATTTCGTTCATGATAATCAATGACTTCTCAATATCCTCAGCCTGTTCTGCTAACAAGACGATGTCATCAGCAAATCGTAGCATAGTGATTTTTTCTCCCTGAACACTTATGCCATATGAACATTTTTCTTTACTTCCTTTATTGCTTCTTCTACATACAAGTTGAATATTAATGGGGATAGAGTACAACCCTTTCTAACTGATGCATGTCTCTCATGATTCTCTACTTTTAGTATAGCCACTTGATTCTTACATACGTAAATTATAAAGCATTTTACTATTACTATAGTTTAGACCTGACTTTTTTTTTTAAATTTTTAACATCTTGTCCCAACTAACACTATAAAATGCCTTTTTATAAATCAACAAACGCTATAAAAGTATCTTTGTTTTTCTTGATCCGCCCTTCAAGTATTAATCTCGAGATGAATACTTGAAACGGATACTTTTTAAAGCGTTTGGTTTTCTTGTACCTACTACCTCTCCTACCAACATTTGTAATTCTCTGGTTTTTTTTATGCCGGTCAATAATTTTGAAGCGCGTGAAGTTTAAATTTATTTTACACCAGCCCTCATGAACTGTCGACGTCAGTATCATTTAGGAACATTTCACGACAGTGAGGAAAGATAGTCGCGACCTATATGCGGCTTGTGTAACTTTAGTGTGCAGTGGAGTGGAATAGCAGACATATTTGGCTCACTATCAGGCCCGCTGCGGCTAGACACTACATAGTTGTTTTTGTTTACATCGTTATTTTGGCCCCCGGAACGGCCTCGCTGTTGCGCCTTTCCCCACAATCTGCGATTCGGCCCGCTTTTCTTTTTTCACGCTCTACGTCAACATTCTAAATGAAGCAGTCAAAACCTCCAAGGTGCCCGGACAACCGCAAACAATATGAAGGGCCACGGGGAAGAAAGATCATAGTCCATTTTTTCCGCAAAGTTAGTTACATTGGGAATTGGTAGGTTATAACAGACAGTTCGTAACTGTGATACCATTCAGGCAAGGAAGAGCATAGTGCATGAGTTATAACAGCGAAAAGATTGGAGCTGACGGGGAATAAGGATCAGCCTTCATGCAGCGTCTGGCAAGAATGATCAAAGTCACTTGGTCAATGACGTAGTTTTTCCAATAAGAAGTCACTCCTATATGGAGGGTGACAAGGATATGAATGAGTCTTCTCAATGCTAAAGGCCCATTCACTCAGCTCAGGTCAAAAATCGCTATATACGTAATCCAATGGGAGCATTCACACTACGCGGTCCGCTCAGGTCAGGGCAAGCCAGCTCAAACTGAAGATCAACAACGGTCAAGACCTGAGCTCAGCTGAGCTGACCGCTAGTGTGAACGAGCAACGGTCAGGTCAGGTCATATCAAATGGACGGCGAACGTCTGAAAACTATATACGTCAGCAATAAAAAAGAGTAATAAATAATAAATAACTATTTTAATAGTATATTATTTCTGTTTATTATAAAGTTGAAAAAATTTAATATAAATTCAAATATAATTTCCATTTTAGTACTGCCAAGGTACAGATCCTGTTTCAGAATTATATATATATATATATATATATTGTGAATTTATTTCTTGTTCTGTACGAGCGTTAGCACCCAAACATAGAATATTTGCAAAATAGGGTTTCACGCGTTAATCCTGAAATTCACTTTCTACACGGCAAGAAATTTTAACCTTCCGTAAATAATTGTGCAAAATACATGTTGGTTAAATTATACTATCAATTAATCTTGGACCAGAACTAATTTTTCTAAAATAAATTCGAAATCTTTGAGCCCCTAAACATTTCCCATCACTCGTCTTGCACAGCATAGCCGGTAGTTACCATTCATTTCTCTCTTGATCTGCTTGCGCTTGAAACTCTGGATACAGTCAGAACCATCCTCTTTTTGATCTTGACGTATTTTTAGGCTCTTGATCCAAAACCATTGCGATTTAATTGACGGTGGGATAGAAAACGGCATTGTTCACTATGAGTAACTGGAATGAAATGGCCTCGTGTACCACTTGATCTGACCTGACCGCTAGTGTGAATGCTATCCTGGATCAATGACTGGATGGACGTCATCAGAAATAGCAGAGCCAAACCAACACCTTTCACGGTCATGAATTGTGCCACAGACGTCAAATTTGAAACTTGGATGGACTATTTGTCTGGGATTTATGTTAAAATGTGCCCTATGCCTACACGGCCAACAAGAATGTTAGAGGTTAACGAAAAGGAGAATAGATTCGTTATCCACAATGCAAACTATTTTGGAAGCTACTTAAAGTCTCTTTTTGTAGGGAACCAAGACACAAGAAGCAAGAAACACAAAATTGTCGAAACAAAGTGAACCAACTGTACTCTGAGAACTATACAATGGACCACTGCCCCTGAAACCAGCAAAATTGAAGGACCTATTACAATTAAAACAGATCTTCACCAATCCCGATTCTCGAGCATTCTACGATTCGCTGGTTCCTGCCCTTGATTTGGATGAACCAGATGAAGTATACTGAGTACGCACGAATTGATACTACCCCATAACTGGCAAAAACGATCAAACGTCCTCTTGTTTCGAAAATTTTCTGTTCATGTTCCATCCATTTAATGTCATTTTTATTGCTGACCTGCTGTATAATTTCGTAAGCTCACTCGGTCACTCACCTCGATAGCTATTGGCTGGAAAATGGTGACGTCATGGGCCAGCCTTCGCTCGCAAAACAGCGACCAGAGATACCATTATAAGAAATTCGTGGTTATGTCCACAATTTAGTAGCTAAGCAACTACCAAATTAATTCCCATAATACAGTTATTAAGTTTGATTTTCGTAGCGTTTCATAGTTAAAAAATATATTGATAAATTTTGCAGCTTAAAAAAAAGTGGATCTGCTTTTCAGTAACATATTGCTAAAAAATAATTACTCATGGTCTCTGCTGTAACCACGAATGCCAATTGTTATTCCAGCTTAGGATAAATTTCAATCTAATTAAAATTTTCACTAATGTTGTTGCTTGACCAAAGTTTATGCATCACGGTTTATTTGCTTTTTAGGTATTTTACTGACCACTTTCGTTAATGGCTTTTGTTCATGTTCGTTGTACGCGAGTTACTAGCTTATTTTATATGGATATCTCACCAAATATGTTACCGAATCGAGTATTCTGGCAATTAATTTCTTCGGAGTCGCTCAACTGTTTAGTAATATGGAATGTGTATTAAGTTCTCTGACCTTTACAGATACTATGACCAATGATTACATTATGAGTGTTTGCCCAGTCTCAATAAAAAATAAAAAAGTGATACTTTCGAAGCAAACAAGAAATTTTTTTAAAAAATTTTGCAGAGTGAACATTAAGGGTCAAATACAAGTCAAGTTTGTATTTAAGCAATTATACGATTGCGCTATCGTCCCTGTTAGTTATTAATACCTACCTCTATTAATGTTTCTGAGTTCTTCAAGCTCAACAGATTTTATCCACCCTGAAACACAGGTCGAGTTTATATTTGGTCAAATAAGGTCAACCTGTCATAATCTTTCATCCTAGAAACCGGAACTATTCTAGACCCGTGAAGGAAAAAACGGCCACGGGCTTACAAATAAATGATGTATTAATATAAACAAAGCTTAAAAAAGTATTTGTATACCTATTTTTCAGTAATTTATTCGACTTGGAACCTAGAAAATTGAATTTCGGAAATTGTGATATGTTCTTCCCCGAGGCCCTTCATACAGACACAACAACTGCATCCTCCACAGAACACACGGAAACGAGACAATGGTGGCAGGTATCGTTAACGATATACGAACAGCTCGTACAGACAATCATCTATACTACTTATAAAATGCTAATCTTGGTCACGATGTAGAAATGTCTGTCACGTTTGTATTAGCTGAACGACGACAGGGCGATTCTCGTACAAAGAGAAAAGAATAAGATTTATATACATATACATGCGATGTAAGCTGAACATCCGCTATACTCTTACATCAAATGTTGCAGAAGTTCCGTGCGGGACTTCCGCACCTACACGTGCGGAAGTCCCGCACCTACACATGCAGAAGTCCCGCACCTACACGTGCAGAAGTTCCGCACTTACGGGTGCGGGTGCCGGCCCCTTTGAAAATCACTGCTGTAAATCAAGAATGAAGGTAAATACGTGTTACGTGAAATACCACGCATTATTTATTAGTTGCTTCTCGTTTATTTACATTCATTCGGTGCACAAAATCCTACAGGTAGCTGTAGACAGTTGAGTCCTTCTGCTTCGCTCGGGTGAGGATTAAGTAGGGCGCTATAGTCTGCGACCTTGCTGCCTCTCCCTAAGTGCAACACCACCCAAAGAATCGTAAGATAATGGTGCGGAAAGAGTATTTGCACGTGTGCGCAATGTCTATTTGTCTAGCAAAGGGAATGCCGTACAGTACTCACCAATATTTTGGGACGCCAGGTTCAAAAACAGCAGAGCGGTTCCTGGAGTCTGCGATACTCACCTGGAAACAAAAGAAACAGAAACGTCCATTAGAGCCTGCATTACGGCTGATCTTGGTGCTTTCCTCTAAGCTTCCCAAGTAATCGAAGTGTATATAGTATTGTGTACGCCGATAATATTGGTGTGTGTAGTTTCCGTTTTTAATAAAAGGTCAAAGATCAGACAGAGGCCTCGAATTCGGGCCTACTCTTCCGAAAGACACCTTGTGACTCTAAAAAAGGGCAAATATGACCTAAAATGACAAAATATACGCAAAATTTAAATTTACTATACATCAAAACATGCTCAGTTATACATCACTTACTTTATCTTGCAGTGTCGTTTTTACAGCAGAATTTGTTTCCGTGCACTCACTGTACCATTGGGAAATTAAATTTTAAATCACTTTGTTCGAGTCGCTTTAATTTCATAGTGTTTACAGAAAATAACTGTCATCTGTACTAAAATACTCCTCTCCAAATTCTTTTAGCTTAACATCACACTTTCAGGAAAAAATTTCGTCATGGTGGTACTCACTGATCCACTGCAGATTTGACACTGATTCAGAATTATTTTCTAAAGTATTGGCGACAGTGAGACATTGATTGACGCGGCTCGACACAGGCATGCTGCTGAGATTAAAAGGCGGGCGCAACATTAACGAGAGACAATAATGTATAACTTTAATTCTGGACTGGTGAATTTTGACCAATTCAGTGACAATTGGTTTTCTTACTTCCCCAATGTATAATAGGAGTACAGTTTATAAATAATTTTATTAATTTCTTTTCATCTATAACTTCTACTCAATTCCCGGTACTATTAAAAATTACCCGATTTTTCCTCAAAATATGACGATATGACCATTAATATCATCGAAATATGACAAGAAATAAGGAAAATGGTCTGAATGTGCATTTATATGCTGTATAAAATGCATTTCAATGCAGTCAGAAACGTTGAACCAGCGTTTAACTCAGCATTTCAGCTGAAAAAGTAGTCAGGAAAAAAATATGGCTTGTCCTAAAGATCAGACCCTTTTGATCATGATTTAAATTCTCAGGTTCATGTCTCCGACTTATTAAAGCGATTTTGTGCAGCCATATTTTGCAATTCGTACAATTTCAGCAGTAGGTGACCTCGGCGTGAAGAAACTAGTATATTTTGCTTATGTCTATTCTTTAAAATCTTACGGAATATGCTTCCGGGACAATTCAACTCATAGAAACAAAGAATTGAGACCTTCCTAGGGTTTCAAATTGAGAAAAAACATGTTTTTTTTAAGCTTTGTGAAAAAAAAATATGAAAAAAACTAGCACCTTGGTTTTTTTCTAATTTTTTTTTCTTTCAGAAAACAATAAATTTGATAAAGTATAGTTTTATTTACCTGTTTCTTCTTCTGGCTCCCTAGATCCATAACTTCAGAAATAGTTACATTTTCTTTTAATGGTTGTTCTTGTATTGTACGCAAAAGATTTTGAGATTGCAATTTTAAATTGTGAGCAAAGTACACACTGTGCATAAAGACTGCCCTGATAATTCTCTTATTACGGTCTTTTAAATTTGAATTTATTATCATAAAAAATGGGAGCTTTATTTCTTTTTCAATCGTTGGTTTACGCCAACGGTTGCAAGGAAACAATTCATAATTACTGACAATTTAATGACTCAGTATCACTATACGCTGAGAGTCTATCAAGTATACGAATATAAGGAAAGCACAATAAGTAATAAAAAGAGGCATAAAAACCCTAGATAAATTTAAAATTCCCAATTTTTTAAAAGATCCGTAGGTCTACAGATAAATTCGTAGGGTTGACAGCACTAGTTCAAATAGGGAGTATCAATCCAAACAACGGGGAACGGGGATTCCTTCTCGCGCAACCTAGCCTCTTCGGGAAGCCCCCGTTCGTGAAAGAAAACTTCAATGTTGCCAATATTTTCGTAATTTTCTTTTCTACTGAACCAGAAATGTATGTTAGATTTAAAAATTTAGATAAGTACTTAGTATGAACTCTAAAACAGTCATGTTAAACGATAAATGCCTTACAAATTTGAGTTTTAGTAATTATGAAAAAAAACGCGTCCCAGAAAAAAATGTTTTTCAGTTTTTTCTCATGTTTTTTTTTCAAGCCAGATATAAAACATTTTTTTTTTACAACACTAGACCTTCACCTAAATAGTGGGTGTCCGAGCCATCTCAAGAACACAAACCACCGCGGATAGTGGAGAAACGGCGGTACTGCATTCGGACAGAGTGATTGTGGAGCTCGACCGCGTAGCAGGCCTGGTGGCGCGGTCAGGGTCGCCGCGGGCGTCGAAGCCGCGACCTCGAGACACGCGACCCGCTAGGAGCGCCACTGAGCACAGACCAGGACCTTAACAACTGCCTTCACTACCTTCCGTCTAACTATTCAGAGCCTCCAACGTGCATCACGAGCACCATTTCACTGACAGTCTAACATCCGGCTAAGTGATTTCTACGTCCATCTGTTATTTCACTGAAATACAATTTTTATGCGTAATTATTAGAAGCACAATACGATTCTGCAAGGTTCGCTATCAAAATACGGCCGCAAGTATTCTAATTTACTTTTCAAAATAAAATAAATAATTATTTTTTTTGTTTCCTCGTGTAAAGAACACACAAAGTTTGGGTTGGCCGCAAGTAGGGGTAGCTTGCTGTTAAAAATATTTAATAGTGAGAGACCACTTTTACATAGAGAACCCAAACTTTTTATGCAAATCTGGTTGTAGGCCATCTTCCGCAGTTGTTGGATAATAGATTATAAATCAAAATTCCGTCTGGAAGCAGACAAACGAAACAAGAAGTTTGCAGTTGCAATGGATACAATGCCATTGTTTATTCAGTAATATGTGTAAAACAGTTTTTATAATTGTGAAATAGAAGATCTGTAAGACGCATAAAGTGCTGTTCCAGATCGCCATGTAAATACCATCACCCTAGCTCCACTGACGATGCCCCACACCATAAGGGCGAAACGCGTTTGGGAATAAAGAAAACAGTAACATCAACAGTTGTTCCAGACGGAATTTTGATTTATAATCAAACTTTTTATGTTCTTTACATATCTCCCTTTAATAATATATATATACAGGGTGTTACAAAAAGGTACGGCCAAACTTTCAGGAAACATTCTTCACACACAAACAAAGGAAATATGTTATGTGGACATGTGTCCGGAAACGCTTACTTTCCATGTTAGAGTTCATATTGTGGACGGCTGTGATACAATACGCCATTCTCCAGGGCTGCATCAGCGCATCAGGGATTCCATGCAACGGAGAGTGGATGCATGTATCCTCGCTAACGGAGGACATTTTGAACATTTCCTGTAACAAAGTGTTTGAAGTCACGCTGGTACGTTCTGTTGCTGTGTGTTTCCATTCCATGTTTAATGTGATTTGAAGAGAAGTAATAAAATGAGCTCTAACATGGAAAGTAAGCGTTTCCGGACACATGTCCACATAACATATTTTCTTTGTTTGTGTGTGAGGAATGTTTCCTGAAAGTTTGGCCGTACCTTTTTGTAACACCCTGTATATATAATTAAAGGTTAAAAATTTATGTTCTTCACATCCGTGTAGCGAGTCCTTTGCGCTGTGAGTGAATGACATATGAAAGAGAGAAGGAGAAACTTTTGAAGACTACTCTTCGGAAAGACATCAGGGGGAGGAGGGGTGGTGGTCGAAGTCACGGCTGACTAGCAGTGAGCGAATGTAGAGTAAACTCCCGTCCACCAGAGTGAGTCGGTCGGCTAATTCTAGTTGCGCCACTTTGTTTGAGCGTCGCGATGGCGCCATTGTTTGCACGAGGGCTGTGCGCCGTATCTGGTGTGGACACTGAAGGAGGTTAGTTTACACCAGGCGGCTGGCTCCGCGCTTGCCAAACGTCACAACGCACCGCCACTGCTCATTCCTAACTAATATACACAACAACTAATGGTTCACCCAATATCCGTACAACCCTCGTCATCAACGTCTGAACTGCCGGCCTCGGTAGCGTAGGGGCTAAAGTGCTAGCTCCGCGTGCCGAAGGTCGCCGGTTCGAATCCGGCTGCGGGCATGGATGTTTAAGGCCGGGCGCACATTGACGCGCAGTCGACGCAGCGCAGCGCAGCGCAGCACAGTTTCTGTCTCTCTATGTTTTGTGGCGGAACAGCGCGTATTGAGACGCAGAGCAGGGCAGCGCAGTACTGCGCCACGTTGTGATCACGACACAGAAACTGTGCCACGCAGCTCACTCGTGCCGGTTTACAACCTAACACTTCTTGCGTTATTTATAATCTTGCTTGACTTATAATTATTTTCAACTATGGAATAAGAAACATTGATTAATCTGGTGCGTAACCAACCTGCGATTCACAATATCAGTCATAAAAAATAATTAAATTTAAACAAGAGATTTAGACAATGAGCCCAACAAGTGGCGAGTAAATTCAGCATTTATTTATCATACAACTGTCCACTTACAATTTTCACATTTCTTTTCTTTTTTTGAATTCATTTTTAATAAAACTTCGAAAAAGATTGATATATATAGGCTATTATCACATTATTTGTTTTCTTATTATTTGTAGTACATCATTCAATAGTTTCCCCGAGAAACACTTAATTTGTTGACACTGCTTTTTTAGTTTCAAGTGTTTATGTTCTGTTATATAGTTTTCTTAAAAATATAATATGAAATAAAAGAGAGAAACATTCTTATAAATGTCATGTACCGTCAAACGCTAAATAATTAAATAAATAACCACGAAAATACAGCGAGATTTTCTTCAGTTCTAATAGATATTTGAGCTTTGTCGAGAAAATAACAGGTTACATTATGCCGTGAATCTCCGCTCGAGTTATCCGGAAATTATCTTTTGAGAATTCTCTTGTCACTGCAAAAGCCAGATGAGAGTTTTTTCTTTTCATATACTCACTTTTGCATAGTTTTATCTAACTCAGCTTCTGTTAAAGTAATAACAATTTTCCAAGCTCGGCATCCCAATCTGATTCAGAAATCAAAAATCGAGTTTTTGCATCGACATGTTTTTGGTTACGCTTTATTGACGGTTTTTCGCACAACACAATGTTTTGTAAACTGCAGCACGAAACTGCGCTCTAATATGCGCGAGTAATTGCCAGTCTGTGCTGTCCTGCCCTGCTCTGCGCTGCTCCTACTGCGCCACGCAGCTCAATGTGCGCCCCGGGTAAGTGTTGTGTGTCTGTGTGAATGTCCTGTCCCTCCTGTGGTGTCTATACTTAGGAAGCATAACGTACTGGAGAAACTAATTCACATGAAGAGATATCGTAAACACATTGAGCTGGCTGAATGGCTTAGTCGCCGAAAGCCATTTAAAAAAAAAAAAAAAGTCTGAACTTATTGGTAAACATGCGTACTCCCACTTTCACTTACGAGTGCGGTGAAATACTTCGTCCACCAACCTATTTGAGTCAGAATAACAGGAAACGTAAGATTAGAGAAATAAGGTGCCGCACTGATTCTTATATGAATTCTTTTTTCCCCCTCTTACCACCACATACTTGTATATAGAAATAGATCTAGATTTCTCCTACGGGGGCCGGAACCTCACGGTTATTGAGTAGGCTTGGGCAGAATATGTGGATGTATCGAAATATCGATATTTTTCATAAAATAATCGATGTTTATCGTCGATTTTTTTATTCTCTGTATATCAAAAATCGATATTTTATTTGAAGTATCAATTTCAAGTACCAATTAAATATGTATTCGTTAATATCCGATCTTTTGAAATTGTCCTGAAAAAATGAGTTTGTCGTAATTTCAGTTTTTCATCAACGCGGTTTAAAAAAAAAAAAGTTTTTAAATTTTAAGAGGTTTACGTTAACGTCGTCATTTTTTGCCACCATATTTGAATGTTAACGCTTAGGTTATTTTTATAATTCAAGAATATGGATTAAGCATCCGCGTTGTGATGTTGAAGTAAATTAACAGCTTCTGTTTTCGGTTGGTTTTTTCACTGATGAATAACAGTTCCGTTTACGAAGTATCTGATATGCCAAGCCTCTTCTGTGTCGTCCGAAAGAGTGTCTTCTGCAGTTAACTTGGCGGCACCAGACAACAGGGGTAGACTGACGGGGGGAACACATAAAACAGAGAGTTCTTTTGAAGTCTATATCTCACGAATACTGGTTTGATTGATTGTAAAAGTAGATAAATTAATAAAAGTTTCTATAATTTTCAAAGAGTGTATATAATTTTCCGATTTTTTAAAAAATATTGTGAATATTTTTAGAAAAATTACTGGCTTCAGGCAAAAAAATCGATATATCGATATTTTTCTCTCGATACATATCGAAACTGTTTGTAAATATCAATATTTAGATATTTATCGATACATATCGATATTGTTTGTAAATATCGATATTTAGATCTTTATCTATCGATACTGTACTAATCGATATATTTTTTCACGAAGATCGAAGTACTTCTAGATCCTCCGTACCTGACGCCTCACCGTGTGGCTTTTATTTGAAGTCAGATCATGTGATATCTGCTCCATAAACCGTGTTTTCCTATTGTTTTGACACTACGGAGAAATCCTTGCACAGGGATGTCATATAGCAGTTGTAAGCACAGTGTGTGTCGCACGAGAGTCTGTACTGCTGGGGTCGGCCTCTGGTGGGTGTCGGAGAGGCGGTCAGCAGGTCACGGGGTCACACAATCCACCGAACACAATGGACAGCGACCACACACATACACGAGCAGTGCTACCAACTGACACACCTACAATCGCGATACACCAATCTCCAAACACAATTCAGCGTCTCAGATAATTGTTCAATATCACAAATCAGGGGACGTCCATAAACTACATAGCTCCATTTTGGCCTACTCTGAAACCTTCCCCCCCCCCCCTCCGACATAACGTCACATGGTTTTTTGCCTCTACACTCCCCCCTCTGCCCCCCCCCCTACGTAGCACGTAGCGTTTTTTCCTAATTCATTCCAGAAGACATTTTTTACTGTTTTCTCTTGTCAGACTATCGTAAATAACATACGGAGATAATTAAATGACGCAAATAAATATCCACTTGCTGTTGTGTCTTCTGTACCTTATTTTAACTCTGACAAATAATACTGCCCGTCCCCAACGTAGCTTTCAACCATACCCCTCCTCCCCTTAGACTGAGTCACGTAGCTTTCTACGGAACGCTCCCTTACCACTGAACACAATCAGTAACTGGTATGATAAAGGAACGGGAACGGTGGTACAAGAACTGAAAGTGGTGCATCGAAGGGAAATCGTCACCATGACCACAAGCTCGCACTCGTTTTCAGGCACAAGGGTGTAGGAAAATTATATTTTCTTGGTATCGGCCTCAGAAATTGCGATAAATTACCAAAGACAATGATGACCAAAAAACGCTCTACACATTTAACATTAAAATTCGTTAAGGGCAAAAAACTAGTAAAATGGACGTGTATGGAAATGTAACAGTTACTATGCAAGAAATAAGTGTTACCTGTAATCATCTGTTATTACCTTCTACCCGTTTCACAGAGATTCGACGTAGCATGGACTCTACAAGTCCTTAGTATGCTTTCAGAGGTATCTGACACCAGAGGTATCTGACACCAGATGTCTACGCACAGGTCACGCAATTCCCTTAAATTACGGGCCAGTGGTTTGTGGGCGCGGCGACTGGAAACGAGCATCTCGGAAACGGCGAGGCTGGTCGGCTGTTCGCGTGCTACTGTACTGCAGTGTGGTTGAAGGACGGTAAAACCACGAGTAGGCAACAATGTGATGGACACCCACGCCACATCAGAGAACGTGGAGTTCTGAGGCTTGCCTAATCTGTAAAGCAAGATAGGGGTTGATCTGACTAAAAAGTACAATTTTGGTGGTTCCAGAAGTGTTTCAGAGCACAACAATCTTGGTTTACAGAGCGGGCAAGCCTCCGACCTCCACGTTCTGTGATGAGGCGTGGACGTCCACCACCTTGTCGCCCACTCGTGGTTTCACCGTCCTTCAACCACTCTGCATAGATGCTCACTACAGTAGCATCGCCGTTTCCGAGATGATCGTTCCCAGGTGCCGCGCCCACAAACCACCGTCCCGTAATTTAAGGGAATTGCGTGACCTGTGCGTAGACATCTGGTGTCAGATACCTCTGGAAGCCTACCAAGGACTTGTAGAATCCACGCTACGTCGAATCGCTGCTGTATTGCGCTCCAAAGATGAACCAACACACTAACAAGCAGGCGGTCATAATGTTTTGGCTGAACAGTGTATTTTGTTACTGTAAGACGAACTTAGAATGGAACAATAAATCTCGCTCGTTAATCAATATTGATAAATATTGTGAACTTTTGTCATTTATCCTTTGTATTTTAATTGATAAGTCTTGTAGGTTAAAATCATAAACATTGTAATCAATGCAAGAGTCTTTGCAGTATAGCGCCCAGTACAGTGAGATCGGTAAGTTAAAATCAAATAAACCCCAAAGAAGTCGTTTCAATATACAGGGTGTTTCAAAAATTACCGGTATATTTTAAAAATCAATAAAACTAAACGGGCAGCGATAGAAATACACTGTTTGTTGCAATATGCTTGGGACAACAGAAAATTTTCAGGCAGACAAACTTTCGAAATTAGTTACAATTTTCAACAACAGATGGCGCTGCGGTCTGGAAAAATCTAAAGTTCTAAGGAATAAAACATTTTTTCACAGCAAACTTGCAATCTGTGAACAGCACACGCTTACAGCAGAAAGACGACTTACAGAATGGCGAACTCACAGACTACGTTTACTTCTATATCTTTCAAATCGCCTGCAGCGCCATCTGTTGTTGAAAATGGTAACTAATTACGAAAGTTTGTCGGCCTGAAAATTTACTGTTGTCCCAAGCATATTGCGACAAACTTTGTATTTCTATCGCTGCCCGTTTAGTTTTTATTGATTTTTCAAATATACCGGTCATTTTTAAAACACCCGGTATATACTTGGAGCATTATTCAGTCGAAAACGGTTGCTAACTCTAATGTTGACTCAAAACGTAGGGTATGAATGAGATGCGTACACAACCAATTCCAGCGTCTGTCAACAACCGATCAGGAATATCCGGCAGTGAAAATATGTGTAAACGACGTAAGGAACACAACGCGTTCTACAAAATCTTGACGGGTGTGTGTTATATTGAACGTTTCAACAGCAGTGTCTGCTGTCCTCATCAGGTGAAACAGTGCACTGCGCTGTGTACTACGACACTTACTGCGATTGTCACAACATGTTTTGTACCCCAGATCTTGAGTAGTAATAAAATGTGCAGTAGAGAGTAACAGGGCATTGGCTGTATATTGATTTGTCTGAAACAAAAACAAACAAAACAAAAATCAACAGTTGGTGAATTATGATCTTTAAAGAATTATACCAAGATTGGTGGTCGAATATTAATCTGGTTGAAGGCCATTTTTCTTCAAACAATTGTTTTGTTGACTGATTTTTATTCCCCCAGACGCGTTTCGTCCTTATGGTGCGGGGCATCATCACTGGTTTTTTTTTATTCACCAGACAAACCAGCACAACATATACTGACATACACCAAAACAGTACTTTGTACACGGCGTTTTATTTACAAAACTTATTGTTCAGTAAAGATTTAGTACATGCTCTGCTTGTCGATGTATGCCTGTGATGATAAACAGTACAACCAGCTTCACGAACGCAAAGTGAACTGAAACGTCGAGTTTAATTCGCAACAAATAACCAAACTTTTAGCAAAAAATAGGAAATATACAATTTTATGTGTCTCGCACAAGACATTAGAGGCGGCATGGGAATACAGACTAATTCGACCATGGCCTATTGTAGGAACGATCGCGACTTTCGTCAGGAGTGATTTGGAGAAATTATGTAACACGAAAATCTCGATGGCTGGGCGCTTTTTTTATTTCCTTTTGATTATGGCTTTACACCTCGTCGACGTCGAGGTCATTAGAGGCGGAAAAGGACTGGGAATAAGGTACGGCAAGGAATTCGGCCATTGCCTTTTGAAGGAAGGGAACCATGGAAAACCCAAATCTGGATAACTGGACGGGGATTGGAACCAGTGTCTTCCCGAATGTGAGGCCAGAACGAAACCGCAGCCCCGCCCCCCACACACCACTGTGCGAAATATATAAGAAATTACTTAATTAAGATGGGAACAAAAGTATCACCCTACATGGCGACCGTGCTAGGACAATAAATCGAGTGTAACGCAACACCTTTGCGAGTACCTGACCTCCCGGGTGTTGACGCCGCGTAAGGGAGGGGTGGGGTGCTGTGTGTGCAGTGCGTGCGTTATGTAGGACGCGCGTTGCGTGTGTTTGGGACCCGCGGTTACGCAACTGACACGCATAGTTCGCAGTAGGCCAGCGCCGTCGAACACGCGTCTAAAAATTTCGACTCCCGAAAGCCAGCTTCAGAATTCCTCGGTAACAAGCTTACTTCTACAATAGTCAATCCTGCGATTGGTCTGCGGTGGTCTTCCATTCAGCTCTACCCTCTACCTACCTCTATATCTCCTGCAGCCAACATCTTCCATTATCTGCTCGATGTATTTTAAACGTAATCTTACTCGATATCTCATTCCTTCTACCATTCCCTCCATTATTGTCTTTACTAAGCTCTCGTGTCTTAAGATATGTCCAAATAATATTGTCCTCCACGTTTTTATACTCTTCTATATAGAGTGGCTATAATAAAAGTAGAGAATCATCAGACACATGCATCAGTTAAAAAGGGTGGTAGTCTATCCCCGTTAATGTTCAACTTGTATGTACAAGAAGCAATAAAGAAAGTAATAGAAAAATTTTCATTTGGCATAAGTGTTCAGGGAGAAAAAAATCAGTATGCTATGATTTGCTGATGAGATTGTCTTGTTAGCAAAACAGGCTGATGATATTGAGAAGTTACTGAATGGCATGAATAAAATACTGAAGGAAGATTTTGGACTGAATATAAACCAAAGCAAGACTACAGTGATGAAATGTAGCAGAAATGATACCAATACTAGCAGATTAAATATAAGAATAGAATTGGATGCAATAGGAGAAGTAAGTGAATTCTGTTAGTTGAGAAGGAAAATTACAACAGATGGCCAAAGCAGGAATGATGTTAAAAGCAGCATAGCACTAGTAAAAAGACCCTTCATGAAAAAGACATATCTTTTAGTTTTAAACATTGATATACGAATTAGAAAGAACTTTTTAAAACTCTATGTGTGGGGCACAGCACTTTATAGCAGCCAAATATGGACTTTAGGAATACCAGAAAGAAAGAAAATTGAAGCATTTGAAATGTGATGCTACAGAAGAATGCTGAAAATTAGGTGGACAGACAAAGTAAGAAATGAACGAGTTTTGGAAATGATGGGTGAGGAAAGAAGTTTGTGGAAGAAGCTTACAGAAAGAAGAGACAGGCTGGTAGGTAATATTTTGAGACATGCTGGATTGGTTAATTTGTTAGTGGAGGGAACAGTCGAAAGTAAGAACTGTAGAGGAAGACAGAATAGAACGTTTCTCTTCTGCCTTCTCAAAAATTTCCACATTAGTAATCTTTTTCCCTCCAGCTAATCTTTAACATCCTTCTGTAGCACCATTGCTCAAACGAAATTAATCTTCTTTTCTCTTCTGTACCAACTGTCCAGGTTTCACATCCATACAGGGCAATACTGCGGACATAAGCTTTTAATAGTTTTTTCCCAGCTTTTGTCATTTGTTGTAAAAATTCGTTTCTTTTTGTTGGACGCCATGTTTCCTTGCGTAATCCTGCATTTTATTTCATTCTTGCTTCCTCCATCTTTTGTGATTTTGCTTCCTAGGCAGCAGAATTCTTGCAGATCTTCAAATGTTTCTCCATTAATTTTAATTTTCACTTTCGAGTCTCTATCTTTACCAAATACCACGACTTTCGTCTTCGCTTTATTAATTTTCATATTGTACTCTGGTTCCCCATTGTTTCCTCCATAGTTTCCAAACTTTTCTCAAGATCCTCTTCACTTTCTGTTACTATCACAGTGTCATCTGTTTACTAGTTTTCCCTGCATCTTTATCCCAGCATCAATTTCGTCCCTGTTATTATCTACTAAGTCCTGAATACAGGCAGTGAGTATTATGGGAGACAGGGCACAGTCTTGTCTGACTCCTTTACGTGTTGCTGCCAATGCAGTGACGTTAGACCACTCAGATATTTCCGATCGAATCGTTGTACGCGAGTTTCATTGTTGCTGTTACTACCAGTAATGTAAAGCCCGAGTAAGCAGTATGCTCCAGGACAAGATTTCTCAAAGTGGAGCACGCGAACCCCTAAGGGTTCGCCAGCTGATCGTAGAGGGTTCGCGACAAGTTTTACGGTATGGAAGCTGATTGGCTGTCTCGAGCGTGAACATGAGCAAAATCATCCTAAACTCGACTCGACCTGCTGTGAGAAACAAGCCCATCAGTCACATTAACTAATAACATAGTGCTCTTTGTGACTGTATTAGATCTACTTTTGTAACATAAAACTGCTTATTTCTTTTAAAAAAATACAGGCAGCTTTTTAAGGGGGTTCGCCACTGCCTGGGAAATTTTATAGGGGTACGACGGTACGTGGAGCTAAAACTTTGAGAAATCCTGCTCTAGAGCAATGCTCCTGAACCTGAGGGGGTCCTTGAACAGAATATTCCAAGTTAAAGATATCGTAATAAAACATAAATTTTCACATATGCACTTCGATTATTAGGTCATCTTCAGTGCTCAAAAGCAAACCACGCACGTAGTCTTTTTACCATAGTTTTTTTTTTTTAAAGAGTGAATTATCCCTGTTTCTTTAGATCTGTTATCGAATGTTATCTACATCCACTTCCAGTTTACTTAAATATTTGTATTTGTAAATTTAGCAGATAAAAAAATTAATTATTAAAAATATGCACGAAAATTGTTTTACGGAATGTAAAATGATCTAATAACCAGGTTTTCAGATAGACTAGGTACTCCGCAGGTTTAAAAGGCCCGGTTACACTTCGAAGATGAACTCAATCACTTGCCCCCCCCCCCCCTTCGACATGATTCACATTTCGCCTCTCACGTGAACAGGCTGTGTTTCTGTTACACAGTCGTCAGATGGCAAAAAATTGCACTGAAGATTACGGCACGTAGGGAACGAAACGTCCGCGACAGGGACAAGCGGTAAAGTGCTTCAGCCAAGATAATACGACGGCCGAAAAACAGCGTCAGATCTTACATAAACAAGGCCATTCTCGTGGCAATTTGAGCAAAAAAATAGTCAAGGTATACGGTGTTTCCCGGATCGGTAATCCCACTGTCCGGGCACACGGCTGATAACGCGTTATCATGCCTGTAACCTTCGTTGTCACTCGACTTAATCCCAGCACATCAAGGCTGAGAGTAAACACACACGGGATTAGCAGCCAGGCAAGGTCATATGCAGTGTCGGATCAGCTAAAAAATAAAAAGAAGCTAAACGCACATACCTACCATTCTGGGCAAGATAATGGCGCCACAGCATTGCCTCCAAATCAACTGAATTCCGCGAGAAAAGCATTTTTTTTTGTAACAGCATTTACACATTTAGGTTATGAAGATACACCATGGACTAGTGTGGCAACTGATATTCCGTGGTGCACCATAAAACAGTAGATTCCCCTAAATAGCTAGAGGTAACAATTCGTAATAACTTTTAGTGGAATGAGCATATCGAGAAGATAATTGGGAAAGCAAATCGTATGTTTCGATTTCTAAGTTGTAATTTAAAACAATGCACTCCGGAAGTTAAATCGATAGCATAAAAGTCACTAGTGCGTCCTCACTTGGAATAATGTTGTTGTGTATGGTGTCCCCATCAAAAGGGATTAATGGAGGAGGTCCAAAGAAGAACCGCCCGATTCGTGACAGGTATATATAGTTGGAGGGAAAGCGTAAGTGCGATGTTGAAGGAGTTAGGTTGGGAAGACCTGGAACACCGAAGGCGTTGCTCTTGACAGAAGCTAATTGAAAAATTCACGACTGACGTATTTCGAAATGACGGCAAACAAATATTGCTACCAGCAACATTCATATCTAGGAAAGACTGCGAAAATAAAATGAGAGAAATCAGGGCCAGAACCGATTTATTTCTGTACTCATTTTTCCCACGAGCGATTAGGGAGTGGAATAGAAAGGATTTACCGGGTGAGTAAACTTAAAATCCGACAGGAGTAGCTTTCGATAAAGCTCTCCGGCCATCCTGATCTGGGTTTTCCATGGTTTTCCCGGATCACTCCAAGCGAATGCTGGGATGGTTCCTCACAATAGCCCATGGGCGCCTCCCTCCATATCCCGTATATCCCTTCCTTTGCACAAATGGTTACACATTAGGACTGGTACAATGCATCCTCCGCCAACCACTTCTAGAGAATTCTTATTATTATTTCGCGATTCAGTAAAAGTGTTTGGCGGAGGGTGCATTGCACCTATCCGAAAAGGTAATAGTTTGGAAGGGATATACGGGATATGGCAGGAGGCGCCCATGGGCTATTGTGACGAACCATCTCAGCATTCGCGTGGAAAGATCTGTTAAAACCATGGAAATCCCAGATGAGGATTGCGAATCGCTAAGTAATAATAATAATAATTACTTCATAGGGGGCATAGTGTGAAGGGACTGTAGTCGCAGCGATATGAGAAAGTAGTTCTTCCTGTGTCAAGCTATTTGCAATAGCTTTCAAACCCAGCCTTTTATGAATTTTAATCTCAGGGGTGAAGTATAGAAGCTTGATTAATGATGAATTTGTATATTTCTAATGGGAATGAATCTTGTTTTCTACTTTAGGAGACTGTGTAATACGATCAAACACATAATGATGATTGGAATATTGTAATTATAAATGCTGGGATAAGCCAAGGTGGTCTGACGATGCTTTTTTTTAGCTATTTTGAGTGGTAAATGTTGCCCATTTTCGTATTCAAACCCTCCACTAGTTATTTGTTTTTTTTTTTGCTAGTGCTGTACAGCTCTTAGAAATCAGAGTAGTTACAACGGAGAGAGAATCGCATCAGTCACGACGTTTCCAAAACAACCATCTGCGCGTCTGCAAGAGTGAATTCGGGAAACCGCCGAAAAGCGAATTCTGGATGCCCAGACTGGGATTCGAATCCGCGTCCTCGCGAATGCGAGGCCAGAGCGTTACCACTCACCCACCACGCTCGCTCGTTTTGACCTTATTATATATCATTATGTCATCCGGAAACAACCTAATTTCTGATAGTAAACCATCAACATAATTATTCATTAGAATAATGAACAGGAGTGGTCCCTAAACGCTACCCTGTGGGACTCCCTTTTTCACTTCTTTCGATACTGCATTTCGTGCGCTAATGCTACTTTATCGCATCGCTTACTGACTATCCTGTTTAAACCTAGCTGTTTCCCTTTGCACCTCCTCCAAGGCCGGCATTACATTGTAAAAGTTCTTTGTCCAAGATCTTTTATAAAACATTTTATCATATTTATTTTATCAAAGATATTTTATGATATTTTTTCAGTCCAATTACACTATATAACATTTTTCGTTATAGTTCCTTGAAATAAATGAAGTAAACTTGTAAGCTTTTGCAGACCCAGTTAGTACAGCTGTCACAATATGTATTTTATTGAAGACAAAGAAGAGAAGTAAACATATTTAGGTTAGACCGCGAGATTACGAGACTTGATATGATAGGAGTTCATCAAAGTTTAGTGAAAGAGCTGCAATGTGTGGACATGCCAAATTATATAAATTATGGTCGATGCTGAAGAATAGGTCCAATAAATTCTTACCACAATATTTTCATAAATTTCTACATCAGAATTATTTCCCCATGTATACTATAGGGTGTTTATTTGTACGGTGTATGTGCCATGGGTTGTACTCGATTGATGGTGACGGATCTACACCATTCTGCAATATAGCACACGCATTGGTCTGCGCATTACTATTGTTATTATGCCAGAAACCTGCCAAATACTAATTACTTAACACATTAATTTTCTCTTTTTACGTCTTCAACAGTACAGCCTTCTATCATAGCACTAATTAACTTTTCGTAAGTGTTCACCTTTTTATTCCTAATCTTATAGTCTACATGTTTCTGACTTTACTACATTTCCTTCTGTTCATACTAAGAAATAAAGATTTTCATGGATTCGACAGTCATAACCAACTTTGTTGGTGATGTCCACTACGCCATTTTCTTTGTTTACGTTTGCAGGGTGGTGAAATCTTTTATAAAACGTAATGCCAACGTCTTACATTTTATAAAAGAAATCTTTTATAAAATATGCTCCATTACACTGTAAAATATTTTATAAAATATCTTTTATCAAAGATCTTTTACAGTGTAATGCCGGCCCAAGTCCTCAATACCACCCACGATTCTGGCGACTTTTCCTCCGGGAGGGAGACATCACGTGGCTTGAGAGACGCGGTGAGGTCCCAACTGGGACACGCGGCAGCCCATTGTCTGGACGACAAAGAGACCACTGTCTGGAGCGGCCGCACAGCCTACACGACCAACCAGGAAGCCACACACCGCATATGCCACCCTACAGACGCAAGTCTTGGCGGGTCCTCGTTCACCACAAATACACAGTTAAGAATTACCTCCACTCAAAACAGCGGCCGTTTAAGTAGGGCTACCAACATTTCTTTTTTTTTTATATAGAAAGAAGTAAGGTATGTTTGTCGTTGAAACAGGAAAATAATAAGTATCTAAAAGAAAAAAAAAGTTTTTTTTTTAATATATTAAGATATTTCTTGCCTTAAATACATACAGTTTAGGTCACAACATTTCCTACTATACGACAGGATTTTATTTTAGTAGAAGTGTCACCATTTTCGAGATATTGAATTTATTAATTTTTTTTCGAAACATGTGACTTCAGTTTATTCCATGCCATTAGGGGGTGTCCATAAATTACGTGAGGTGAAATGAGGGGGGGGGGGGGGTCAACGCAAACCTCACGCGAGGTGCAAGTTCTTGTTGGACGGTAGAGCAAAAAAAAGAAATGACGCGAAAGAAGATTATTTTAGGGGGGTTTTTCGTCAAATAGTGGGAGTGTAACAGGATTTGGAAGGGTGAGACCTAGAAAAAAAAATTGCGAGGGTGACTTCTAGGAGGGGGGGGGGTGTTTCTCCCGCACCGGATCTCACCAGAGGGGGGCGGGGGAGGTCCGGAAATCCGGAAAAACACGTCACGTAGTTTATGGATGCCCCCGTACTACAAATTAATAATTATTGAACACTGTTTTTTTTTTTATTTTAAAATTTACTCGAAGATATTTGAGTCATCTAATACAATGTTCTCTTTTTCCTAAAACGTTAAAAAAAACTTATAAAAATCTTAAATGGTATAATTATTTTATACTCCTGTTAAAATGATTGTTTTATGGTAGTTCAATCTGCTAAGAAGACCATTGTGCATTTTAAACATGTGGTAAAAAAAAAGGATTTAAAAAAACGTTTTTGTATAATTTATTCAATGAAATATCACACTAACAGTATTCTGAAAATGGATATTGTCTGACTTGTCGAATGCCGCCTGATGCAACGGTAAAACACAGCGTGGGTAGTGAATTTGGCAAAGAATTTATTTGGAGGATCTCTTGTTATCCAGTAATATGTTTCCTCGCGCAAATCCTTTATATATATATTTTATTGCGATGGAGCGTACGCTCCGGTGGCAATTTCCCTACACACCCATCTTCCTCCTATCCTGCACCCACCTACATTTGCCCTCTGCAAATTTTAGCTTTAAATTCTTTCAAAGTTTTTTTTCTTTTGCTTTCTTTGAAGTTACTGTTGTATCACTTCTATCAGTATAACAAATAGAACCTGAATTACTTGCCATTTTACAGAATGTAAAAGAAAAATACTGCAGTTGAAAACTCAAACCGCAAAACAACGAGGAACACAAGAAACAGCGAATTCTTGTAGGTCACGTCACTGGTGCATACATATATTCAAAAATTAACTGCCGTAACTATGAGAAAAATTAACCTTTGATTTTAAAATAATTATCTTGCGACTATATGAGAGATATTGCCTGTTTTATTTGTGAGCTTACAGTTATGAGTTCGTAGAATAATTAAATTATATTCAATCCAAAAAAAGTCTATAGAGGGTCTAAATCTAATATGGGTAGGGTAAGTCCGGGTTAGATGGACCACCGGGTTAGACGGACCAGTCGAATATTTGGCTGGTCTGCCACAGCAGTGCTGCAGTCGGTGTCTGGAATTGTTGCTGTTGAGTAGATGGACCCACGCTTAGTTTTTCTCGGGAGTTTCATATGCATTTTAGAATAAAAGTTCATTTATTTCTTTTGGTGAGTTGAAAAATATTTTATACGAGATTTCTTTGTTATGTGCTCAGGGGCGCAGCTACTATGGGGTAGGCGGTGCAGTGCACCGGGGCTCCTACGCTCAGGGGGCCCCCAAGCATAGCTCTGGGGGCCCCGAAGTGCAGTTCACAGGCCCACGAGCCTTCATGGCAAACTGGCGACCTTTTTTTTTTTTTTAGCTCTACAGTCGTCTAAGTCACTAAGGGCCCTCTCACTGCTCAGGGGGCCCCCAACCACTGCTCAGGGGCCCCTAAACACAACTCAAGGGGCCCATCCTCAGTTCAGGGGGCCCCTACCGGCAACACAAAGCAAAAAAAAGGTCGCCCATCTGGCCTGAGGGCCCAATATAAATTTTTGCACCGGGGCCCTTGTTGCCCTAGCTACGCCACTGTATGTGGTTAAGTTACATGAAATGATTTCAACCTGAAATCAATGCTATAACTTAAGTGTATACTTGCGTACAATCTTAAGCCAAAATGATGTGGCGGTAGCGATGTTTGTCTGAACGGGGAACTAGTCCATCTATCCCTACAATTTGGGATAGATGGACCAGTGAAATTTCTCCTATTAGGGCTATATTTTCTATATAAATGAAATAATACGTATAAAAAAATTATTTTAAAAATAAAAGCGTATCCTGATAAGTTGGGATTTTTTTTTCCTGTTACATAAAAATGCCTACTTTTTATAAAATAAAAGGCACGTCTCGAAGAGGAGATTGGTCAGAAGACAGTTTGAAAAATGCAGTCAAAGATCTTGAGAATAAGGAAATGGAGTTAATGCTGCAGCAAAATAGAAGAAAAGAAGCAGAAAGAAGAAAAGAAGATAGAAATGGAAGAAAAGAAGAAAGGCATGGAGGAAAAGAAGACAGGGAGGAAGATAAGAAAGGGAGGAAGAAAAATAAACCTAGAATAATGGGTGAACGGTTAACGCTCTGGCATCGCATTCGGGAGGACGCGGGTTCGAATCCCCGTCCGAGCATCCAGATTTTGGTTTTCCATGGTTTCCCCAATTCACTCCAGGCGAATGCCGGGATGCTTGCTTCACAAATGCTATGGCCGAATTCCTTTCCGTTCCTTGTCCCCAGTCCCATCCCGCCTCTAATGATCTTAGCCGTCGACGAGGCGTAAAGCAATATAAAAAATAAGTAAAAGAAGTTATAGGGAGATTAATAAAAGGAAGAGAACGCAAAAGAAGAGAGAATAACTTACGTCATGCTCAGAATATGAAGATATTGGTATTAATACAATTTGCAACTATAACCTTCATGAAGGTGACTGGGATTTGATTATTGTGTGTGGTGTAATGAGAACTACAGTAAAACAAAGCTAGATGAAGATGCATTAAGTGTGTGTCATGCTCTCGCTGAACACATGAAGGCTGCACAAGATTCAAAAATAAATGCAATTACTGTGGGAAGTGAGATTATTGAAAGAAAATGACTGGAGAATGATTAACTCTTCTTAACCATGTGAAAATAAATTAGACTACCTATAATTTCCATTTATGTTGACTGTCGAATTTATTTATACTGTTTCAAATAATTTATACCCCTATACTTCTCAAAGGCTTAAACATTGTTTATAACTTTAATATAAAGTTATAAACAATATTTATGCCTTTGATAACTCGTATTTCTTGTGTTACACCCTGATTTAGTAATGTATACCAGAGGTCCATCAATCCCCAGGAGGTGGTCCATCTAACCCGAGTACCCGAGGGGTTGGTCGAAACCTACACTGCGCTACGTGGAGGGAGTCAAGCCACGTAGCTTTTCATTCGTATTATTTGTCACAGTTAAAATAAGGTACAGAACACACAACAGCATGTGAATATTTATTTCCCTCATTTAATTATCCCTGTATGTAATTTACGTTAGACTGACAAGAGAAAACAGTACAAAATGCCTTCTAGAATCAATAGGGAAAACCTACGTGGCTCACAGGAGAGGGGGGGGAGGGGGGAGTGGGGAGTAGAGAAAAAGCCACGTCAAGCTACGTGGAGGGGCGGGGGAGGTTAAAAGGAGGCCAAAATGTACCTACGTAGTTCATGGACGTTCCGTGATAGTGTCAGCAACATCTTGTAGGAACGTCCAACAATTTTTGCATTAATCACCATCAAGAAAAAGACCGACTGAGGATAAACGCTAGCTGCTTCTCGCAGTTGAAGTGTTTATGTGCACGGATATAAACTACTTTTTTTTTTTTACTTATGGCTTTACTCCTCATTAACGTCGAGGTCATTAGAGGCGGGATGGGACTGGGGACAAGGAACGGGAAGGAATTCGGCCATTGCCTTTTTGAAGGAAGCATCCCGGCGTTCGCCTGGATTGATTTGCAGAAACTATGGAAAACCCAAATCTGGATGCCTGGACAGGGATTCGAACCGCAGTCCTCCCGAATGCGAGGCCAGGGCGCTAACCACTCACCCACCACGCTCGGTGGGTATAAAGACGTCAGAGTGACGCCCCGCTGTTGTCGCAGTTAGTGCTGACGCGGGACAGTGTAATTGAGGGTGTGCGGACCGACCTACTTGTTGGGCGCTATCGACCGCCGTAACGAGGTTAGAGCACTCGGCGACGCTACGGGTCGAGGTCGCGTAGCCTTGGCGAGGGATCGACCGCTTACCGAACACAGGACCACCTCAAACCACTCACCATCACCACAACCACCTCAGACAGCGCCAACACCACAAATGCCTTGTTTATATACACTTGCTAGCAGTTAACCTCCACTTCGTGCGCTTGGGCTTAGATTTTTTTTGCTAGAATTTGATATAGAAAACTAAAAATCACGTGAAACGCGTCCCCAAAAGCACGGAGTCGTGGTAATATGGCGAGGAAGCCATTACCATACATTCAATCATTGAAACTGCCTCATGATGGTAACCAATTTGCAACACGTTTAAATCTAGCAACAAACGGAGGAGGGTGCGTGGTTAACTGTGGGAGACTGATTACTACAGTTCCTCCGACAGATTTTGAAGTTGTGTTTGTACATGAAATTAATGAACAGATCAAACACAAACTGTCTGAGAGAGAAACAAAGCCTGAGTGACCGATAGAACATTACACACGCTAGCCGTCTGTCAACTTTCGCTTACTTTTCAAAATTTCATGGCAGAATGTACGAGTTATTTAACCCGAAGACATTATCCTATGTCCTTCGTAATGGTACATAGTATTTTTTTGACAACTTTTATCAAGGTCGGTTTGCGTTTTAGTCGCGAAAACGTAACAGACACAGACGGAGTTACTTTTCCATTTATAATATTATTAGATTTTATTAAATAGGATTAGTTTCTTACTGCGATACTTTTAACTGCGTAATGCTGTTGTAGGCATTATTGTTCCCGTAGTTGCTCAGTCAGTTAACTGTTGATAAATAAATCATACACCACTGTTTCGTAATTGTTTACCTAGCAAGCAATATTCATACTGGTGGCTCCGATCGGTCACATGCTTTGGGGTCAGCCTAAACAACGCAGATGTAAACAATTCTTTGCTGAGGATGCCTCTGTGAAAGGTGAAACGCGTACGGCACTAAAAGAATATAGAACAGCGGCTTTGGCGTTATTTATTGACAGTTCAAATTTAACTTTTTTGGGGGAAAAGGCCAGTAGGAGGGGCTCAGTTTGTCACTAAAATCCGAGTGAGTAACTTATTTAAATGGTGGTAGCCCTGCTACGTGAATCACATAAACAGTAAGATGGCACCCAACTTCGGACTATAACGTACCAATTGAAGCAGAAAAACTGCCACCGAAAAAAAAGAAAAAAAGGGAAAGCCGTGGAAGGCTTCCGTGGACGTAATAAATAGTTTCCAAGTTTGCAAAATTGTACCGCGTAAATGTTGTGGCTACTGCCAAACGTTTCGGCACCAAATCTGTCTCCTTCCTCAGTGTCATTTCTGGATGATGTATACACTGCTGGCGGATGGTTAAATCCGTTCGTCGTTTACCGGGACGTAACCAGCGGCAGATAAATGTGCTCGATATTGCCCCGAGGAAGGCCCCACGTTCGGTGTCGGAACGTTGCCAGTAGCCACAACATTCACGCGATGCTAAACCCGCAAAGTAAGTCGAATTTTGCAAACACGAAGCCTGCTAAAAGAATCAGATTTTATACCATGATGGTGCCGCATAAGGGTATAAATCACTGGCGTTTCAGCCCAACTTTTCGGACTATTATTACGGTGAAGCTGCACTTGGACACGTTGTACACACTCTCACTAAGCACTATTAACGGTCATGGGAGACCGTTACTTGTGCCTATTAAGGCATTTAAGGTATGTCTAACTGCAGTTCCGCTGTAGAAGAAGGCGTTAGAGGTTCGAAATAAACGCTTTGGGTCAATTCCAGATCGCGATACGACTACATTCCACCACGCGGACAACAAAGATGTAAACACAAACTGCCGCTGATACTTAAGACGTCATTGTTTTCGGGTGTGACGTATTAAATATGCGGGAAGCTACAAACGTCACTTACGGGATGAGAAATACGTATGAGAAATAGGGTTTTTTTTTTCGTGCAGGAACAAACCAAATGTAACAATCCATAATTACTTCTGACATCATCATCATCCTCAACAGTTTCCAGCCTCTGGCCGGGTCTGCTTAGCCTCTCCATTTCCTTCTTTCCTCCCACCACCTCTCTGTCACCACATTGTTCCAGTCCTCTCCTCTCTCCTCCACTCCTTTCAGCCATCCATCTCTTGGTCTTCCTCTGGGTCGTTTACCATGCACCTTAATTTCGTGGATTTCTCTTGGCATTCTGTGAGCCTCCATTCTCTTGACATGTCCATACCATCTCAGTCTGGTCCTCTCTACCCTTTCCTGTAGGGGATCCTCTTTTACGGTGCATCTAATCACTTCATTCCTTATTCTGTCCATTTTAGTAACTCCCATTCTACCTCTTAAGAACCTCATCTCGCTTGCTTGTACTCTGCTGATGTCCCGCTTTTTCATTGTCCACGTTTCAGCAGCATAAGTCAAGATAGGCACATAGTATGTGTGATAGATTACTCTCTTGCTTCTCTGTGGCACCTCTTTATTCCATATTAGGCTTCTAATGCTCCTTAGAAACGCCTCTGCTTGTCTTCCTCTTTCACTTATCTCGCCATCATTTCCTCCACATTCCTCTAATACACTCCCCAAGTACTTGAACCTGTTTACCTTCTTTAGGTGTTCCCCTGCCATCACAATTCCCTGGGTTAACCTATTCTTTTTCCTGGTTGTTACCATGTACTCACATTTCTTTACATTAAATTTCAGGCCATATTCCTCCACACTGTCTGTCCATACATCTAACTGCCACTGTACTTCCTCTTCATCACCTCATCACCTTCATGTTTTCCTCTCCCATCCTCACTGCCACCTTCTGCATTATTTCATCCATGATTACAATGAAGAGTAGTGGTGATAGGGCACTTCCTTCTTTTAGTCCATTCCTTTGTTCCAGCCAATCTGATCTTCCTTCCCCTATTTTCACATAGCTACGACAGGCCTAGCAAGCCGGTAGTGGATAGAGCCTGCTTACAAAACTAAAACAAGCCGCGGAAAGGATTTCTGACATATAGATTGTAATAGCGGAACAAAGTGTTGAAATATTTGCTTTGATTAGTAATATGACAGACGCTCTAAATACTTTAAGCCAATTCCGCTGTCATGTCGGTACAAGAATTATATAAACCTAAATTGTGTTGTTGTTTTTTTTTTTGTTTCCTTCATAGCGCTTGCGGCTAGGTTGACATGCCGCCTGGACCAAGAGAAAATTTTCTTGAAAGCCTCTGAATTTATATTTCGCAAGCACTCGATTTCCCTTCGATTCAACATGGCTAAGCCGTGGAAAATATTTGCGAGCTTTAATTTCTTGTGACCTTTTGTAACAGAGAGAAGTTGGAATGACAAGGAGAAATAATGTAGTTTTTTATGTTTTACTGTCAAAATAAATCTGCTGCTTCAACTACATATTTTACTGGTAGCTATACGTATAATTTTGGGTATCTGGATATGGAAGCATACGACAGGGTTTAATTCTAGATACCGATACCTGAATTATAGTTTCTTTCAAAAAAAAAGTCTTGTCATATATATTTATATAAACATCGTATTTCGTTTCACCCCGCCCGGGGGGGGGGGGGGGACTATTTTGCAAACAGAACCTGTTAGTACCATTTGTAGCTGCCTGAGCAGTGTATACATGAAAGTGACGTCATAAACAGCATTGGCAGAAGTCTTTACATCGTTGTCCGCGTGGAAGAAAGTAGCGGTATCGCGATCTAGAATTAACCCAATGTTTTTTTGTTGTTGTTGCTGCTGCTGCTGCTGGGGCTTAAGGGCGCGTCGACGACGGGGTCATTAGCGCCCAACCCAATGTTTTAATTGATACTAAGAGGTGTCACCATCCCGGGAACATGGTAACTATTCAGTTGGAGCTATTTTCGTACGCACACTTCTTTTCCGCTGCTAACCGCGAGGACGACAGAGGACGGACCACTTCCGTTTCCTGTTGTCCGTTTACGCGACGCAGTCCGAAGGGCGATTTCTGCCACCACACTGGGCTTCGGCGAAATCTTACTACTATATAATTTCCTAAACTCACTCATTCACTCACCTCGACAGCTATTGGCTGGAGAACGGTGTCACGTGTCATCCTTTGCTCGTAAACAGCGACCAGAGATACCATTAGAAGAAATTCGTGGTTATGTCCGCTATTTAATAGCTAAGCAACTTCCACCAAATTTATTGCCATAATACATTCATTAACTTTGCTTTCCTTTTCTTATCGTTTCTTGCGGCTGAAAAAACGTGGATCTGCTTTTCAGTAACATGTTGCTAATGAAAGCAACTTAAAAGAAAAACTATTAAAAAATTAAATTATTCACGGTCTTTGCTGTAACCACGAATGTCAATTGTCATTCCGGCTTGGGTTTTAAATTTCAATTTAATTAACACTTTCACTAAAGATGTTGCTTGACCAAAGTTTACGCATTACGGTTTATTTGCTTTCTAGATATTTTACTGATAACTTTCGGTAATGGTCTTTATTCATATTCGCTGTTTTTTTATTTTTTTGCTTGGGCTTTACGCTTCATTTCGAGGCGGGATGGGATTGGTACAAGGAACGAGAAGGAATTGGGCCATGGCCTTTTGAAGTAAGCATCCCGGCATTTGCCTGGAGTGATTTGGGGAAACCATGGGAAACCCAAATCTGGATGCCCGTACGGGGATTCGAACCGGCGTCCTCCCGAATGCGAGGCCAGAGCGTTAACCACTCACCAGCCACGCTCGGTCGTAGTAATTCGTTTGCCTCCTCTTTGATATAAATTATCTGACGTTCCAGCTTTCGTTAAACATTCTCTTTCTCATATTCTCTCTTCATTTGTCTTTCAAAGATACTCCAGTGTACCACCACTATCGATATCTTTGACCTATCACCTAAATTGGTGAGGTTAATACTACACTCTATGACGTTACTCTGTATTCGTTACAGACCGACACTGTTATTTAGGTCAGAAACAGCAGCCAACCCCGTAACATGCAAAGTGTACTCACGAGCGACACTAAACGACACACAAAGAAGTTATGGCGGCGCTTTGAGCGGGCGGGCGGCCATTGCGTCCCGTTCCTCGCTGGTATCTGGACCACGGCTCACGTTCCACTTAGTCCTCGACCCGGCGTTCCCTCTGTCACGCTCTGATGGACGCTCGCAATCGCCCCACAAAGCCATTGTTCCTACACACAAGTCGAGCGGTCGCGATTCCCTCTCACTATTATGTCGACCCTAATGAAATATCGACCACGCTACTGAATCGACCGCGCTACTATTTCGACCCTGCGGCTAACTGCGGAGTAAGTTAGGTCGTCCACTGGCACCGAATTCGCCCGACGACTGTTCGGCCGAATATGACCGACTAATCCCAAGACAGGTAAATGCATTGCCACGCGTCCACTGGACCCGACCTGCTCGGCCGAATACAGCCGAATACGGCCGAGTGACGGACCGATCCCACTGAAATGGGATTAGTCGGACGTATTCGGCCGAATGGCAAACGCATGCTACGCTCCTGATAAACAAGTCTTCATTTTTCATCTTTTATTTGATCTTGTTTTGCATTTCTTCATACTCTATCATACGCTATGGCGACACACAGTGACAAATATTTTAATAAAAATATCTACGGAAAGAACAATTATTGCAAGTGCGTCTACGCAGTTATAATAACTATTTTATTAAAAATTTGTAAAGACAATTATTTTAATTTCGTACTGGAATATTCTCAGACGATTATGAAATATCACTCTTGTCGGGACCGCATTAAGGCGTAGGCTATATAGCCTGCGCCTATGAGCCCACATCTCAAAAACAAAATTTGATTGTTTCTTATAATTCTTCATATTGTATCGTTTTTCCTCTAGTATGTTCATTTATTTTTAAAACTAAAAAATATTGATTTTTGCGGAATTGGTAACATCGTCATAACTTCGCATTCTTTTTCTTCTGCAATTGTTCAGAGCGATGTTTAAAAATTGTATTGAATATCTTAAAGATTTTCAGTTGTTTTTACTGTATTTCAAGAATTCTATATTGTTCTAGATACGATATAGTAAAATATTCTACAGTTAAATAATAAATTTCAAACGTTTATTTTAGAATTTTGGTTAGAAAATAACTATAAAACGCGGGATTGAATTTCAAAATATTTGCGGGGTAGGGCGCGCATCACAGGTTCAGCCCAAGGGTCTACACATCCTAAATACGGCCCTGACTCTCGTAACATTCCGCGAGGGCAAGGTAAAGTCTGTTTTTATGAAATGTAAGTCAGTATACATTTTGCAAAAACACCCCGTTCGCTTGGTGTTGAAGCAACAGCGACGGATCGGCAGTGTGTGTCGGCGTTATTCGGCTGCAGTGGACGAGGTTAATCGGACGAACTGGTCGGCCATCAAATCTGCCGTTACTAGGGCGGATGCGGTTCGGACGAAATTCGGTTCCACTTGGCGTTTGGCCTCAGCATTCTGTGGGGGGTTTATCACATCATAAGTTGGTACACAGCGTTCCTCAGCCAATTATCTCGATAACAGAGTCATATACAGTCACTAATGAAATTTCACACTATTGAATACATTTTCATTTTCAATGCCGTGCAAGCAAGCAAGGTGGAAAGGTGGAAACAACATTTTGTGTCAAGGTATTTACATTTGAAAGACGTGATAAATCTAATCCAGGGTTCCTCAAACTTTACACCACGATAACCAAACAGAGTGCCCCAGCACTATTTAGCGGGACGTAGTAATTCGTTATTCATATTGTTACTACTTCTATTATTATTGAATATTTTTATTCTGGATTAATTATAGGTGTTCTAAATAATTGTATAAATGTCTGTAACTTGATACATATTATTTTCGCGTTTCCACAGATAATGGTCTGTACTATAATCATGGTAGCCATGGAGGAAGGAAATATATGGAGGAGAAATGACGTTAAATCTGTGACGCCGCCTCTAAACTCTCGGCTGATATTGCGCATGCGCGGTGGCGGCAGCGGCCATATTACGTATCCATAAAAATGCAAAGTTCACATTGTGTTTGATGCTGTGATTATTTCATTTTCTAATGTGTCTAAGTATTTTATAATGCCATCTTCTGCCATCCAGGAATCTTGATGAAGCAAACGATGTTGTTACCCCAAATGCAGTTTGCGATTCAAATACGCGTGTGTGGATGTGTCTACATAGTTTGATTCTGTAGCGGCAATTTAGCGGAGATTGTGGTTAGATCTAAATTCAGTCTGTACCAGAATGGTTTTGCTGTTCCATATACAAGGGACAAACAATTTATTTATTATTGTTAGTAATGTCATGAGAACCATTATAGTGACAAAACGTGTATCGTGATGTAAACTACTTCCAGCTATTCCCAATTAAGCTTACGATGTATGGTAACAAGATAACTATTTTTATTCTGGTCTAGGCCGCATTTCAACCTAACCACAAGTGGTAGTAATGAAACAAATATCCATTCTGTATGTCCACCATGTAATTCATTGTGGCTTTGGCAGAATTAATTTTTGGTCCACGCCGCATATCAACCCAATCCCTTCAATTTGGAGATAGTATATCTCGAGAACTAGGCGAGATATCGAACATTTTTATTCTTTATTTTTATTTGTCTCGTCTTTTTAAATAAGAATCCATCATCAAATTTTACTTTGACCAATTTTTTCTTCTGAATTTCAACCAAAAAAATCTCACATTTGGGACAGAATATCTCTGAAACTAGGTAGGTTATCAAAAAGTTTTATTCTTCATTTTTTATTTGTCTCATCGAGTTGCATAATAATCCATCAGCATATTGCGGCGTTACGTTAATCCTAGAGTCCCCTTGAGGTTTTTGTACATATACCCCGTGTCTGAATAGATGCGGCCTAGCCCCCCCCCCTCCTCCTCCACCCGGCTTCACTTCAATGCGTGGTAGAGGTCTCTTGCGTCGTCTCCATATATTTCTTTCCTCCATGGTGGTTGCTTATTTTATTATCTTTGAGGTTTAGTACTGTAGACTATTTGGTCTAGCCAGCTGATTATTCGCTGGTCGGGCAGCGAGTGTTTTGTTGCGCCGCTTATATACTTTCGTACGGCTCCAGTTTCTACTTCCCTGCAAGGATGTTATAATAATTTGTCGAGTCAGCAGGAAATTGTCTGGATGTAATAGGAGTGTGTAAAACGTGATTCAAGGAGAGCAGTTTATTAAATTTAGTGGTATTTGATTAGAACAGTGCATTTTCATTTTGGCTTCGTAACAATACCTTCCATTTGTAAGTGGTTACATATAATTAACTATATTAATTGAAATTATTAAAGCTGTTGAGAGATGACGAATGGGCCAGAATCATCCAAAAACTTGTCGTCATCACCGATTAGCGTGGCTATATTTATTACCAACATGGTTCTTAGAGGACGGTGTTGGCAAATTACGCCCGCGGTTTAGCCATACCAATTCGGAGGAAATCTTGTAAAGTCGAAGCACTAGAACAGAAGTTAATAAAAATGTACTGCGATGGTTGGGATTTATTACGAGGATGAAAAAAAGGGTGGGGGAGGGGAGAATGACAGTTACCGCTTATAAGATTTCCTGTTATGTTAATAAAATTATACATTCAGTAACAATGTTTATTTTCATATCTTCCTACTGAATACATTAAACGGACTCCAAATAACAATACAACGGCAGTATCTCTCCTCTCTCTGCCATAAAAACTGCTTGGCAACCAAACAACCAAAGATGTTCCGTCTCCCCAACATCCACGTCAGAGCTGCTATATAACTCTTCTAAAATTAAAACTGTATCACAGGCACAGATCATATTTTTAAAAAAATATATAAATGTACATACAAAGTAAGGAAACTTCTTTTCTTTACACGCTCTTGAACAAACAGAACGGAGAAAGACAACAGAGCAGATACGCGGACCAGGTGGAGATAGACGAAGAGGCGGAGATCCGAGAGAGTTGATTGGAGACAAGTGGTGCACTAAGAAATCATGAGACGGCGGAAACTCCAAATGACGACGAGGATGATGATTATGAAACTTCTCCGCAGCGTTTGCCTGATGTGCCCTGCCCAATTAGGTTCATTATCAAATGTTATGCAAGATATTTGTAGCTAAGGTCTTCCTTTATTGTACGTAATAAATGTGACTTGCCCCAGTATCCCAAAATATTTCGTCAACCTTGAAATGTCACAGCTGAAGCCATGATTGCCTTCTCAGTTATCCCTCGCAACAAGTTGTTAGCAGTAAAATCTTATTCAAGTAACATGTAGAGTGATACAATTGTTTAATAGTTATTTTTTTTTCTGTGTCTCTCTTTTGTGTTGGCACCACCTTCCCGGCAGGCGAGTCGTGCGACTGGTACGACTGGCGAAAGTGTTTCCCCGGAGAAAGTGGGTCTCGGGGCTCGGAGGCGTGACGAGACAGTCGGTTTCGATATATCGCTCGGCGCGAGCGGGGGCGGTTGCGATAGCTCGCCGCGTCGACCGCCGGCATCGATCGTTGCCCAACGCTAGAGCGGTCACGAACCCAGCTCCCGAGGAAGTCACAAAAACAAACTCCGAACGACACTTTCACTGTGTCAATGCACCGCACCGGCTTCCTGTGAACGTAACAACAGCATTCCCGTCCGACCACTCAGATTTGGGCTTTCCATGGTTTCCACAAATCATTCAAGGCAAAAGGCCATGGCCGAATTCCCTCCCGTTCCTTGCCCCCGCCCCTAACAACCGTTACGTCCACGCGTCGTAAAACCAGAAGAAAGAAAAAAAAAACAAAAAAAAAAAACACACACACACACACACACACAACGATAAGACTGATGCGCTTGTTAGTCCGAGTTCACGCGATTCCCAGTCAACTTTAACGAGACATTCGACAAACGCCATTCTGTTTTCGGAGCCGAAACAAAGCCCTGAAGAGCTGAATAGACGAACAAACCGACAAGTTCAATCGCTCGCGCTTTATTACGGTGACGTTTCGCCAAAAACCTGCCAGCATCTTCTAGGCCGAATGTATAGAAGATTGAAGCGCCACCACTGTTATGCGTTGCCTACCCGACTGTGAGTTCGTACGTGTTATTGTAGTTTTAGATGACTGACAGTGTGTGTAGGACACCGGTCAATGCCATTCTGGTCGCTTTTCATCCTCGATTTTGTTAATCGTAGCGTTTTGCCAGGAAACTAAAGTTCCACTGACACTATAAAGCACTATGTTCTCCTATGACGTCGCGATTGAGTTTTTCTCCCTGTATTGCCTCTACATACTTCCCACGGTGTTCGCTATACAGAACGTTTCAACGCCATCGTTCGACATCATCTTCAGGCGAAGTAACATTTGAAAGAGAATACTTTGGTAAACTACGACACCAATTGTGTCTTAAGTACGCGAAGAACCTACATTTCCACCAATACTGAAACAGCTGAGCATCAAGAGTATTTATTTAGTTTACAACCGAAAAGGAACAAGGCAATAAGTGGTGAAATAAACACAAACTACACCATGAAATACATTATTATTAGAGTTTTATTTTATGAAAGTAAAACAGTGGGAGACTAAGTTATATTCAGGTTTATGCAGACAGTGAGGATACTGAAGTTACTGACTTGAATGAACGAAAAAGTGAATGAAGAATTTGGACCAAAAATATAAACCAAAGCCAAAATGGTCGAATGTGGCAGAAGTTACAGCAATAATAGTAGATTAAAAACGAAAATATGATCGGAAGCAGTACGAGAACTAAGTGAATTCTGCTAGTTAGGAAGTAAAATTACAAATAATGACCAAAGTAGGAATGATGTTAGAAGCAGAATAGCACTAGCAAAAAAGAGCCTTCATGAAAAAGAGAAATCGTTTAGTTTCATATTTTGACTTTTTAAAAAACTATGTGTGGAGCACAGCACTTTACGGTAGCGAAACATGGACTTCAGGAATACCGGAAAGAAAGAAAATTGAAGCGTTTGAAATGTGGTGCTACAGAAGAATACTGAAAATTAAGTGGACAGACAAAGTAAGAAATGAACGAGTTTTGGAAATGATGGGTGAGGAAAGAAGTTTGTGGAAGAAGCTTACAGGAAGAAAGAAGAGACAGGCTGGTAGGTCATATTTTGAGACATGCTGGATTGGTTAATTTGTTGGTGGAGAGAACAGTCGAAGGTAAGAACTGCAGAGGAAGACAGAGATTAGAATATATATGAAGCAGATAATTGAGGACGTGGGTTGTAAGGGGTATGTAGAGATGAAGAGGTTAGCGCGAGACAGGAAGGGACGGGGGATCGCGGAGAGGCCGCGTGGTCGCTCAGTTTCGGACCTACTTTCTCTCGCGCCCAGTTACGCTGCTGTTCCACTTGGAGTCTCGCCGCGTCCTAATCGCTCCCCGCCGTTTCGGTGTGGGCAGAACTGGAATCGGCAGGCGGCAAAAAGGATTAGCAGTCCCGGATCGAGAGGTCCACACCTCGCGGGCTTCAACTCAGCCTGGTGAGAGATCAAATTTTCTGGAGGCCGTCTGTTCGAATCCCTCCCGGATACACAACCCAGGCATCGAAAAATAGCAGACAGCAAGAAGTGAATACAGCTCAAGTGGACTCATCCGGGAGGTTCGAATCCCAGTCCGTGCATCCAGATTTTGATTTTCCATGGTTCCCCCAGATCACTCCAGGCGAATGCCGGGATGCTTCCTTCAAAAAATGTCATGGCCGAATTCCTTACCGTTCCTTGCCCCCGGTCCCATCCCGCCTCTAATGACCTCGACGTCGAGAAGGCGTAAAAACATAAGTTAAAAAAAAGAATAGTAAACTGATTAGCGAATCCCTTATCCACCCGCGCAAAACAAGCCCCCCTCCCTTTCCCCCGATATCAATAACTTTTTTTGCGGTTATTCACATCTAGGAAAGGCAGAATAAAACTTCCTTTTGGCATACGTATTTCCATTTATTCAATCATATTCGGTCGCAGTTTTATTTGGTTAAAGCATTCCAGTCGTGAATTGTTCCATATCACCTGTTACTTTTGTGATGTCATCAAATACTTCTCGATATATAGGCTGCCTACAGAAGAATGCTGAAAATTAAGTGGACATACAAAGTACGAAATGAACGAGTTTTGGAAATGATGGGCAAGGAAAGAAGTTTGTGGAAGAAGCTTACAGGAAGAAGAGACAGGCTGGTAGGTCATATTTTGAGACATGCTGGATTAGTTAATTTGTTAGTGGAGGGAACAGTCGAAGATAAGAACTGCAGAGGAAGACAGAGATTAGAATATATGAAGCAGATAACTGAGAATGACTGATGACAGCCAAAAAAAGCCCTAGAGTCTAGCGAAAACGTCTATTTTCTAGTCCTCCTCCAACTGGTGTCTGGGAATGGCTGTTTTTGTGGGATGCGTTATTTTTTATTAAATAGTTGCTGATACAATAGTTAGGAACATAAACCGTTAAAAAGAAATGAAAATAACAGAGAGAGAGAGAGAGAAAAGGATAGCAATAAACACTAATATATTCATGTTGAAGATCACAAAAAATCAGCAATTTGTATAGCGCTGTCACTGGCTTGTATAGTGGAAGACACCGCGGGCAGTTGCATATACTGGATGGTTTCTTCTGCTCCACCTTTACGCGCAGTATTAGCATCTTCGAGGTCTTGCTCAATTATCTTTCGTCCTGCTGACACTATTTCTCACTCTTTTTAGAGCTCTCCATGTTTTGCAGGTCAGATTTTTAACGGAAATGATTGTAAGGTTCGCCCGCAGCCTAAAGAGGCAAACAGGAAAGATACAATGAGACAAAATGATTATGGTCCTCAAATAAAATCACGAGAAAAGACGTACAAGCCACGAGAAATCACGTATCAAAGAAAAACTGAGGCACAGAAGGCTCTGGTGTAGAAAAAGTGGTTACACAGTAAAAGAATTCAGCACGAGCAAGGATAGGACAAATTGCTAGGGAAGCAATTTACTCTTGCGCACGATCGCCAGGGCTGGAACCAGAGTTTGTGCGGATGGCTAGACACTGTGCGCGCACCATACCTCCCCCCCCCCCCCTTAACTCGCGCGCCGTGGAGCAACTGGGGACGACAGCGGGGAAAGTGGGCCGACAGGACTTTCACTGCGAACCAGAGAAACCGTACAGACCCCCAACCGGGGACGCGATCTAGGGACACACCGTAAGGAGATCTGTATAGACCCATCACCTGGGGATGCCATCTAGGGACCCACGGGAAGGAGATCTGTGTAGACAAATCTTAATTAAACTGTGACTGGTCGCTGTTTTCAATTATCAACCAAATCTTAATTTAATTTCTGTATACACCCATCACCTGGGATGCGATCTAGGGGCTAACGATAAAGAAATCTGTTCAGACCCATCATATGGGGGATGCGATCTAGGGACCCACGGTAAGATCAGCATAGACCCATCACCAGGGGATGCAATCTGGGGACTAACGATAACAAAATGTGTACAGAGCCATCATCTGGGAATGCGATTTAGGGACCCGCGGTAAGATCAGCATAGACCCATCACCAGGAGGTGCAATCAAGGGACTAACGATAACGAAATGTGTACAGACCCATCATCTGGGAATGGGATCTAGGGACCCAAGATTAGATCGGCATAGACCCATCACCAGGGGATGCAATCTAGAGACTAACGATAACGAAATGTCTACAGACCCATCAATTGGGAATGCGATCTAGGGGCCCACGATAAGATCGGCATACACCCATCACCAGGGGATGCAATCTAGAGACTAACGATAACGAAATGTCTACAGACCCATCAATTGGGAATGCGATCTAGGGGCCCACGATAAGATCGGCATAGACCCATCACCAGGGGATGCAATCTAGGGACTAACGATAACGAAATGTCTACAGACCCATCAATTGGGAATGCGATCTAGGGGCCCACGATAAGATCGGCATAGACCCATCACCAGGGGATGCAATCTAGAGACTAACGATAACGAAATGTCTACAGACCCATCAATTGGGAATGCGATCTAGGGGCCCACGATAAGATCGGCATAGACCCATCACCAGGGGATGCAATCTAGAGACTAACGATAACGAAATGTCTACAGACCCATCAATTGGGAATGCGATCTAGGGGCCCACGATAAGATCGGCATAGACCCATCACCAGGGGATGCAATCTAGGGACTAACGATAACGAAATGTCTACAGACCCATCAATTGGGAATGCGATCTAGGGGCCCACGATAAGATCGGCATAGACCCATCACCAGGGGATGCAATCTAGGGACTAACGATAACGAAATGTCTACAGACCCATCATCTGGGAATGCGATCTAGGGACCCACGATAAGATCGGCATAGACCCATCACCAGGGGATGCAATCTAGAGACTAACGATAACGAAATGTCTACAGACCCATCAATTGGGAATGCGATCTAGGGGCCCACGATAAGATCGGCATAGACCCATCACCAGGGGATGCAATCTAGGGACTAACGATAACGAAATGTCTACAGACCCATCATCTGGGAATGCGATCTAGGGACCCACGATAAGATCGGCATAGACCCATCACCAGGGGATGCAATCTAGAGACTAACGATAACGAAATGTCTACAGACCCATCATCTGGGAATGCGATCTAGGGACCCACGATAAGATCGGCATAGACCCATCACCAGGGGATGCAATCTAGGGACTAACGATAACGAAATCTGTATAGACCCATCATCTGGGGATGCAATCTAGGGAACCACGGCAAGGAAATCGGTACAGACCCATCATTTGGGGATGAAATCTACGGAAGCGCGGTAAGATCGACACTTCTAATGACAAAGACAGAACAACAGAAGAGAATTAGGGACTGGCTTTTTTGAAGGAATCATCCCTGAATGATATTGGGGAAACCATGGAAAATCGAATTCCGGATGGCCGGACGGGGATTCGAACCCGCGTCCTCCAGAACGCGAGGCCAGAGCTTAACTGCTCACCCATCACGCTAGGTTTATTTAGACAGAGACTGGACAATCTACACTGCCGACTGTCTGCTGTATAGGGAAGATGAGACGAGACACCCATTGGCAGCGGCGATCAGAAACTGAACTAAGCGCGTAGAGAACTTTGCCTTTGAGTGACGTAGGCTATCCAACCATAAATTAGCCTTCGCACTATCGCTGCTAGTCGACGAATAACAAGCATTCAGTGTCTGGGTGAATTAATTCAAGAAAATGGATTAGATAAATCCGCCTTAGAAGAAAGGATACATAGTGTGGAAAGAGCATATGGTATCACTAAAAAATTTAAGACAAAAAGAGCTTATCTAAAAATCTACAAGTCTGTCTTGAAAGCAGAATGGCTATATGCGAGTGAATGCCTAGTGTTGAACTATAGCTTAGATAAACTGGAATTACTAGAAAGAAGACTCAGGAGAAAACATTTTGGTCCAGTTAAAACAACAGAACTATGGAAATTGAGAAGTAATAAGGAAATATACCGGAATATAGAAAAAGGAAATTGGTGTTTTTTGGACATATCTGTAGAATGGATGATAGCAGATTAACAAAAAAATATTCAATTAAGTTAGCGGGGGGGGGGGGGGGGGGAACCAACAACCAGCTGGATTCAGGGGGTTAAGGAAGATATTAGAGAAGAGGAAATTACGGAAAGAGAATTTTGGAAAGTAGGTGTTAAGCATGGAAAGATTCCAATGCAACGCTTCGCATTATGGAGGACGTGGGTTCGAATCCCTGTCCGGGCATCCAGATTTGGCTTTTCCAAGGTTTCCCCAGATCAGGCGAAAGCCGGGATGCTTCCTTCAAAAGGCCATGGCAGAATTCCTCCCCGTTCCTTTCCCGCCTCTAATGACCACGACGTCAACGGAGTATAAAGTCATAAGAAAAAAATAATCTGGTGCAAAGTGGTCTGAGGAGAAAAGCAAGAAGTATAGTGAAATGGTGAAGGAATATTGTAGTGAACGGACGAGAAAACAACAACAAGGGATGAAGAACTGATGGTAGTAGCCGTTACCGGGGAGGAGTTGCAGATGCGTAGTCGAGTCACTTTCCACACTTCCTGCCGTCCCCGATTCTGGCGGCCCACACGTGTTTCCCAGGCCTGCGCTGTGCCCAATACACTCGCCAAGCGACGCTCTGGCTTCCCCTTCAGTAAACCATCCCTACGGTCACACACCACAATAACAGGTAAGGGGGCGTCCATTAACTACGTGAGGTGCTTTTCCGGAATTCCGGACTCCCCCGCCCCCCTCTGCTGAGACTTCGTGATATTTGGTAGGAAACCCCCCCCCCCCTGCTCAGTGAAATGATGTAAGATTTTGACAGATTTCCCCCCCCCCCCAATACCAGTCAACCTGTCAACTTTTCGAGACCTTTTTTTGTTTTTAAGGTCTCATGCTCCAAAGGGCGGTTATACCTCCCCTAGGGTCGCTTTTTGGACCAAAATACCCCCATAAAATCGACTTTCGCGTCAATTGTACACTTTTTTTTTTTTTAACTGCACAAATCTATAAGAATATCAAAACGTCGCGTGAGATTTCCGTTGATTCCCCCCCCCCCTTGGCGAGGTTCCGTGAGATTTCGCCGGACCCCCCCCCCCTCACCTTCTCCCCCTTATTTCACCTCACGTCATTAATCAGACTTTCTTTCGAGGGTCAGGGGCTGGAACGAATTACCAGGTGAGGTGATCAATAATTTACCAAAAAACCTGAACAAACTTAAAATTAATATTTGTAAAAAGGCAAAGTAGATCGGGGAGGAATTTACCACTCAAATTGTGTAAGATAATTAAAAAACAAAAACCAAGTAAGATCGATGTTTCTCACGGCGTTGTATAGCTATATAAACAAAATCTTCTCGGGCTTCCAGCCATGTAAACACTTGTTTGACGTTTCGAAGGCTTCTACCTCAGCCCTCATTTTCAACCAAATGCCAACGATTAACTGTTTCCGCGGCAGCGGCTAAACAAACATTGACATTTGGTTGAAAATGAGGGCCGAGATAGACGGCTTCGAAACGTCCCACAAGTGTGACACCTTTACTCGGTTGGAATCGCGAGATTTTTTTTAAGTAATTAGATGACTAAGGTAATAGCCACCGGAGCGTGTGATCCATTGCAGTTTTTTTTTTTTTTTAATGGCTTTTGGCTTCGAGGCCATACAGCCAACTCAAGTGTATTTTGAATCATCCAGTGCATTTCATTGCTTCACAGTGTATTATTTTTCCAAGTGGTTCTAGACACAACACGATGGACATGACATAGAGACAACACATACACTAAACACGCATGCCCTCGGCCGGACTCGAACCGTTGCAGTTAAATAGAGTTAAATAATAAAACCGGAACTCGGAAAAAAGTCTGCACTCAAAATATTTCCCGGAAAAAATGACCTGCAGGCAGCTTTAATAAGCTGCAGTAGCAGTTCCCGAAGCTTCTCATATCACGCTTCCCTTCCGCCAAAACAAAAATTTGTATCCCCCTTCCAATTTTATTATTAGGGGGGGGCATTAATTACGTGAGGTGAAATAGGGGGGAGGGGTCCAGCGAAATCTGGCGTCATTTTGGGGAGGGGATTTCAACCAAATCTCACCAGAAAGGGGGGGGGGGGGGTGTCCGGAGTTTCGGGAAAACATCTCACGTATGTAATGGATGCCTACTAACACACTACTCATACTGGGGAGCACACCCTGAAGTTTTGAGATGCACAGCGATGGCTGACTGCTTTCCGGCCGCACCAGTGTGTGAAGCTTCTAAAGAGATGGCGTGGCGCTCAATGAGACTGTCGGGCTGTTAACACGCTGGCGGGAATAGCAGCACAAGAGAAAGTGGCCGCAGAGAAAGACAAGCTCAAACAAGAGGCAGACCCAATGCACCCAACGGCTCCTTTACACCTCCGCTCACCGAGAAATAGGGCCCTCAACAGAACACCAGAACAAAGAAGACTATCCGTATGGGAGCAGGTCCTTCAGACATCTTCAAACATGAAGGCCCAAGAAACACTGACCTCTGGGGGGGATCTTCAGTACGAGAAATGGAAGGCTTTAAATAGCCTCAGAACAGGAGTATCAAGGTGCAGGAGTAAAAGTGGGGATACACAGACGACGACAAGTGGGCTGCGACTCCATGCAGACACGGGCTTCCAGAAGACCTGTTCTTAGCCAACGACAAAGACATCCAAGCAGCTAGTCTCTGGAAAGATGCTATTTGAAACAATCCGGACACGGAAAGTACTAACAATGACATCTGAGAAGAAAATCACCAACTGTTATATGTTAGAATAAAGGTTTGTCAACTGTAGGAGGCGGCGGTGAAGATGTTACTACTTGGGGAGCGTTCACAAACTACGTGGCTCGGTCCGGGGGGGGGGGAGGGGTTGGCTGGAAGGCTACGCTGGGCTACGGGGGAGGAGGGGGGGGGGGGTTCCGAGCCAGGCCACGTAGCTTTCCTTTCATAACATTTTTCACAGTTAAAATGAGGAACAGAACTCACAACAGCATGTGAATATTTATTTCCCTCAGTTAATTATCTCCGAATGTAATTTACAATCGTCTGACAAGAGAAAACAGTACAATATGTCTTCTAGAATCAAAAGGGAAAAAAGCTACTACGTTCTACGTGTGTGTGTGGGGGGGGGGGGGGGGGTTTCACAGGAGGCCAAAATGGAGCTACGTGGTTTATGCGATGGTGTAGACTTAGGGTATCGTTCGCACTCTAGCATGGCTTCCCGGCCCCCAGTTAAACAATCTACAAGCTACAGGAAAGGAAGCTACCCATGTGTCTGTGTGCTCCCTAGCAAGCGACTGAAACCAAAACTACTGTACGCCATTTATTGCGGGTTTCGACCGATTTACGGTACAGCCCTTGAATCTGCAACGTGCTTCATAATGACGCCTTGTCAGGGGGCGTCCATTGATTACGTGAGGTGAAATGGGGAGGGGGGGGGACGAGATCTCACCAAGAGGGGGGTGGGAGGGAGGATAGATCGACAAAAATCTCAAGTCATCTTTGTAATTCCACAAAGGGCTGTAGAGCTAAAGAAAGTCTACAAAACACGCCAGTTCCTCGAGAGCTATAAAAAATGTCAACAAAACCTACGACTTTGTCCTCAAACTCTCACCTCACCTCAGCGTAGGTACCACGGGGAAGGGGCCCAATTTCCGAAAAAACACTTCACGTGTATGATCGACGCCCCCCCTCAATACGCCGGGAAGTTTAAATGTTTCATAGTATCATTTAATACCTGGCGTTAAAGCTAACTTACTTCTCACAGTTGGAATATTTGCTGGAAGTGCATATAACAAACGCCAATTCCAGTACCGAGCATCGAGTTAGGAGGAGGACGAAATAGCCATCCTACCTACCAATCTGGAAGACGGGGATCAATTCCAGTTTTTCGGTGGTTTCCCTCGGTCACTCCAGGCGAATGGCGAGATGGTACCCTACAAGGCCACGGCCGACTTCCATCCCCTTTAGATTCAAGCACGCTGAAAACAGTCCACGAAACTCTCCAACCAGCAGTTAAGTTGGTTTTGTTTCTCCTCAGTGGAGATGTGTTCGATCCACTATAACAGCAGTTGGCAAATAGCGGCCCGCTAGGAGTATTTTTGCGGCCCGCAAAGACAGTCAGAAAAATCTGCCTTGGTTGCAGCTGACTGTATTTGAGAAATTGAATGAAACGAATGTATCATTGCAAAGAAAGGGGTTATTTGCACATCAAATGTGAAAGCATCTGAAATCATCGAAATACTGTATACTATGAAGTACGCCAGAACGGTTATGTGGTTCGGATTCCACGTTAAGCTGCAGGTTCCATTTAGAGCGTCCATTAATTACGTGGGATCTTTTTTGTAGGAAACCCCCCCCCCCCCCCCTACTGATCGACTTCGTAGCTTTTTGAGGATTTTTGTTTTGTTTTTCTGGTTCCTAGGGCGGTTATAAAGCCGGTAGATTTTTTTTTTTAAAACTCTACTGTTCTTAAGGAAGTTGAAAAGAAGACGTGATATTTCCGTCGGAAACCGGCCCCCCCCCCTCCCATTAGTGAGATTTGGTGTGATTTCGCAGTCCCCCTTATTTTACCTCACGTAATTAATGGACGCCCCCTAACAACCCTAATTGTAACAGAGACGTGTACACGTCAAAAGGAAATTCAAGCCATACAACGGCTTAACGTGGTCCTTAGCTGGACCAAACGAACATACATACTAACATACATAATATACATAACATAGCATACCATAGCATACGATACCATACATCCCATAGCATGCCATATATACCGTACCATAGCATGCCATACATACCGTACCATAGCATGCCATACATACCGTACCATACCACACATAACATACCATACCACACATAACATACCATACATCTACATCTACATATATACTCTGCAATTCACAAAATTGTGGGTGGCAGAGGGTGCTCAGCACCAAAGCTAATCTCTTTGCTGTGCATTCCAATCCCTAATGGTACGAGGGAAAAAAGAATTCATATAAGAATCAGTCCGGCACCTTATTTCTCTAAATTTATCTTTCCTGTTCTTCTGACTCAAATAGGTTGGTGGAAGAAGTATTTCACTACACTCAACAGTGAAAGTGGGAGTACACATGTTTACCAATAAGTTTAAACGAAACGTGCGTCGTCTATCTACCAGAGACTCCCAGCCTAGTCTACTAATCTGTTTTGTAACGCTTTCATAAGGACTGTAGCAAGCGGTCACGAATCGAGCGGCTCTTCTCTGTACTTTCTCTATACTTTCGATCAACCCCTCACGATTTTTTTTTTTTTTTTTTTTTTTAACAGTTTAACGTCCCTTTTTAACAACGTGGTCTTTAGAGACGGGAAAGGATGGGGGCAAGGAATGGGAAGGAATTCGGCCATGGCATTTTGAAGGAAGCATCCCGGCATTCACCTGGAGTGATTTGGGGAAACCATGGAAAACCCAAATCTGGATGCCCGGACGGGGATTCGAACCGCCGTCCTCCCGAATGCGAGGACCCCTTACGAAACGGGTCCCATACATAACATAATATAGCGTAACATGCCATGTATAACATACATACATCAAAGCAAAATCAGGGCTACTTGCAAAGCAAGCAAGCGAATGACATTTTTGTCAAAAAGTGCTTAAAATTTCTGCTAAGATTAGTGATCATCTGCAGAGTTTGGAGGATGAAGGTACAAGAAGTTTACAGGACTTTAAGAGAATTGAGCCCAATTTCAATTTCCTCTCTTATCCGTCACTGCTAATATTGACTCAGCGCTGGAGTCCTGATCAAAGGTTTCCATTTCTCGTAAGCAAGATTCCACTCTGCGGCCAGTTCTTCCTGGCCCAAGTGTGAATGCGATGTCAGCTGAGAGGTTATCGTACAACAATACGAAGCCCACGGATAAAATCTTTGAGTGCGAGACAGAGACTGAAAATGTTACAATGGTCCGTTCGTTTAAACTTACGTGTTCCATTTACGACGACTAGATACAAAAATTGATGCAAGCGGAAGGGCATTCGATGTTTACGCTATATTATATGCGGCAGTTATAACAACTAGGTTACAAGAAATTTTTTAAAAATACATCATAAGTAACAATGAAGTTTATTAAAAACTAGGAGTAAGTTTACACGAAACGAAAGTAACTGCGAAATATATCAATCGAATAAATAATAGTTTTTCGTTTCTGAAATTATACTTTCAGTCATTTAAAGTAAAATCTTTATTAAAAAAAATCCTAAGCGAATACTCCGAGAATGTAACCAGAACAAAGTACTCGTATCACGAAAAATATCAGTAAAAGTATTAATTATTAGTTTTTCGTTACAAGCTTATTAAGAATAAATTCATATTGTCACTGTACGCGATACCTGTCTTATCTGGCGCGCATTAAAACTAGTGCAGTAGAACTCCAATTATCCGAATCAATTGGGACCGGACCCCATTCCGATAATCAGAAATTCAGATAGTTGTATTTTTTCCGAAAAAGGGTATATTTTAATTAATTACTGTATGTATATTGAAAATAGGAGGAAAAACTATTTTTAAAAGAAAAAATCTTTTAATTAATTAAATGAAAAGGGAACACTTTCAGATGTTAAGCGTACTTACAAGAGCTGTACATTAGTACAGTATGTACGTGGTACCGTACTGTAAATAAAAGTCATTGCTTACTGAACATCGCGCTTAAAGTTTGACTGTGTTCATCCGCTTTTGGGCATCCAAGTCGCGCATCCCCTTGACAATGAGATGTTGCATGTGGTCCATCCACTTCAACGCAGTTTCAACGCCGGCAAATGCTTCACTAGCTGATGGTCCCGTGTCTGCTTCAACTTCGACGTTAAGGTCATCTACTTCCTCGACACTTTCTTCTCTCACACTTATAATAAGTTCATCATCATTTAGAATTTCACACCCAGGGTCTGACGATTCACACACCACCCACTCTCCTATATCTTCAACACCAACTTCTGAGCATCCAAGAATTTTCAAAAGAATGTTTGTTAATTAAAAAAGCGATTCGGATAGTCGGAGCTCGGATGATTGGAGCTCTACTGTACTTTGGTATCGCCGAGGACGAAGGAAATATTCGAGAGAGTCTCCAAGTCCAGCGAGACACAGTTCAGAGGATCAGCCTCACCCAAAGCGAGACTGCAACAGTCCACAAAAAAAGTCTGGACCACACAGGCTGGAGAACCTCACTCTCCAGACCTGCGCCTCCAGAGACGAAAATAGCTACCAGTCCTGTCCAGCAGACAGCCGCCAAGCACCTCCTACATCCCCGAACAGTATGCCTCCACGACACTAAGAACCTTTTATTCTTCAGCAAATTTTCCCAACACCAGGATTCGGCTGCGTTTGGTGAGTTATACTCGTAAATTGGCATTTGTATCTTTGGTTTTATGGCCGCATCCCCTTGCTACTGCAAGGTCACACTACGTACTAATGGGGGAAGTCAAGTGTTTGCCTCTGTCTGCGCAATGTGTTACTGTGTATTTTGTATAGGAACGAAGTCTTTCTCGGCGTTGAGAGTGGATGTAGTCTTCTCGGGAGACTAGCCGAGTAATCAACATGTTTCCACACGATATTTCGGCGATCTCAGACTCCGTCGCCATCTTCTGGTGAAGTGTATTTTGTGTTTGTGGAATGTGTAGTTTGTGAGGCGGATATTGTGGATCATTGCCTTAAACATATACTTTTGCGTAATTATAGAACTAGCTGACTTTCCCGGCGTATGCTTGAAATGTAGTCTTCGCGGGTGTACCGTCGGATAGCGTTTTGAAAACACGATATTTCGACGACTAGCTCCGTCGTCTTCATCAGGTGTCTCTGTATCCGACGGTCAGTCGACCTGTGCAGATGTCTCGACACCTGCGAAGACTTCATTTCATAGAACTAGCTACTTTTTTTCCCCTTGGGAGTGTACTGATTGGTACTATATTCTGAATCTAAACCTATAAATAAATAAAAAAACCAATTTTTTTAATTAAATATAAGGACGCTTCTCAGATTGCGGTAAGTTTTATTGTAAATTAATTTAAACAGTCCTAACACAGGCATAAGCCATGTCACACTACGACGTTTACTTTAATATGCAGTACCTGAAACCTCATTACAGTACACTGTTCATACACTTAACATAAATCAATAAAACTTGTACCATTACAAACAGCATTTTTTCTGATCATCCACAAATAAAATACATCACCAGCTATCGAGCAAGAATCAACCACTTACCACAACAGTTCTCCTCATTCTTTTTCCCTCCCCCCTTCGCTTGTTATTCAAAGATTGTTATATCCTACAGTGTGCTATTTCTCTGCTGCTCTTATAATAATTTCCACAACCAATAAGAACATTTTATTATAAATTACTACAATCCAAAGTAGCATCTAAAAGCTTGTAATTTGACACGGTCTGTTTCTCTCTTCCCGCCATTTTGCATTCATCTCTCTTTCCACTAAAGCTGAAAACGCGGAAACAGGAGCACACTTGAAAAACTTGTGCTAAATTCTGATATATATTTTTTTATATAGCTATCCATTCAAGATTGCGATGGCTAGGACACGTCAAGCGGATGGACCCTACAAGATCACCGAGGATATGGCTGGAAAAAGAATTGGAGGGTAAAAGAACAAGAGGCCGGCCCAGAAGGAGATAGACTGATCTTGTGAAATTGGACCTACAGGATAAAGGTGTACAATGGTCCAAAATCCAAGAAGAGGAAACGTACTTGGACAGGCAAAAGTGGAGAGCGCTCTTACACCGCACCCTGGAGACAGGAGGAGGAGGAGGAAGAGGAGGAAGAGGAAAGAAGAAGAAGAAAGAAGAGGAAGAAAGAAGAAGAAGAAGAAGAAGAAGAAGAAGAAGAAGAAAGAAGAAGAAAGAAGAAGAAGAAGAAGAGGAAGAAGAAGAAAGAAGAGGAAGAAGAAGAAGAAGAAGAGGAAGAAGAAGAGGAAAGAAGAAGAAGAAGAAGAAGAAGAAAGAGGAAGAAAAAGAAGAAGAAGAAGAAGAAGAAGAGGAAAGAAGAAAGAAGAAGAAGAAGAAAGAAGAAGATAATGATGCTGTCAATGACTTTTGCCATCCCCATCAGAACGAGTGTACTTTCTGTTTAGTTTTGTTATAAGCACTATTATGTGCACGAGTGTTTAGTTGGCGACCGTGGGTTTCGCCTTGGTCGGCACACTTTGATCTCGCCGTGTGGTCAGCTCAGTACGGCGACTACGCCACCTCGCAGCCCAGATCACGGTTCGCGGTGCCTTTCCCCCTCTTACGCTCCATTTAGCGGACCACCTCCTCTGTCTGCAACCAGGTGGCAGTGACGCCGACAACAGATCATTAACACACTAACAACAAACATTGTTTCTGCCCGTGCTGCCACACAGAATAACTACCAGACTAGTCCCCCCCCCCTCACTTGTTAATCAGAGAGGGAAGCGCACGTTTCGACATCCATTCACGAACGCTGTATGCTACGTACTGTCTGGTAAGTGTTAATTTGTCTGTGTACTCGCTCTATAGACCTAATGAGTCCTCCAGGCCCTCTAATATACACTGAAGAGCCAAAGAGACTGGTACTCCTGCCTGATATCGCGTAGGGCTCCCGCGAGCACGCAGAAGTGCTACAACACGACGTGGCATGGACTCGACTAATGTCTGAAGTAGTGCTGGAGGGAATTAACATCATGCATCCTGCAGGGCCGTCCATAAATACGTAAGAGTACGAGGGGGTGGAGATCTCTTCTGAACGGCACGTTGCAAGGCATCCCAGATATGCTCAATAATGTTCATGTCTGGGGTGTTTGGTGGCCAGCGGAGGTATTTAAACTCGGAACAGTGTTCCTGGAGCCACTCTGTAGCAATTCTGTACGTGTGGGGTGTCGCATTGTCCTGCTGGAATTGCCCAAATCCGTCGGAATGCACAATGGACATGAATGGATGCAGGTGATCAGCCGGGATGCGTACGTACGTGTTACCTGTCAGAGTCGTATCTAGATGTATCAGCGGTCCCATGTCGCTCCAGCTGCACACAATTACAGAGCCTCCACCAGCTTGAACAGTCTCCTGTTGACATGCAGGGTCCATGAATTCATGAGGTTGTCCATCCGTTCGATACAATTGGAAACGAGACTCGTCAGACCAGGCAACATGTTTTCAATCATCAACAATCCAATGTCAGTGTTGACGGGCCCAGGCGAAAGGCGTTGGACCGATGACTGTCATGGGTCTGGTGAAAATGATGAAAAAACTCGAAAATTCCGGTTCGTTTGATGTGCAGTCTGGAAGAGGAAAGAAAAGATGTGATTCGGCGGTGGTTGAAGAAGTGGCCACAGCAGTTGAGGAGGCGTCGAGCGGTGGTGTGCAACCATGCAGTGCACGAACTGCCCGAACATTGGACAGGCCTGTGAGCACGGTGCATAACATCCTGCAATGCTATCCGTACAAAATCTGCCACGTGCAGGAGTTGTTTCCTTCTGACCTGCCAGCAAGAGAGGGTTTTGTTTTGGAATTTCTTGCTCGCACGGAAGTGGACAATGACTGGCCGTGGAAAATTGTGTGGACAGACGAAGCCCATTTCCATCTGACGGGATATGTTTTACGATTTGTCATTTGTAGACGAAATTCTGATGCTTACAGCGCCATCTGTCGCTAAAATTTTGATATTTTTTTAGGTTCATGTTCTTTCCCCCTTCTTCAATAATACGCCGTTCAATTTTGACGTCATTCTAATCAGTGGTTCGTTTTTAGAGCGTTTTGAAACTTAAACTTTAATTCAAACTGAAGTGTCCTTGTTTCCGTCCGTCTCCACTGGAGTTTTACACGAGGCCATTACAGCTGCGAGAGAACTTTGCAAATAGACCGTGTAAATTTGAAGGAATCATTCCGACTGGTTCAAAGAGTGATTTTCAGGCCACCGCAAAAAAGCGAGACTCGAGCCCGCGTCCTCCCTAACTGAAGCCAGTAGCAGCAGGTGAGGGTACTTCCAGAGGGACCCAGGTCAAACTCGGCGGGGAGAACCCAGCGCTCCCGCCCGGCGCGTAGGCAGCGCGGCATTGCGCCACGGCGCGCTGTGCTGCATACGCCACGCTCCTTCAGGGGCTGTTCGAAATAACTAATAGTAACCGCAAGGATGGTCGACACACACAGCAGCTAGCCGCTTCTCGACAACAATCGTTTACTTCCTCACAACGTCGACAAAGTAAATAATTACGAAGCACTTCTGTTAATAAAAAATTTCAAGTGTGGGAAAGCACTACCGTACTCTAACCGCGGTTGAAAAATAGACCAATTTCTTCTCGTTTCTGTGTCAACAAGATTTCGAATAATTTAATTCATTTCGTAATATATCACTAAAAAAAAAAATCGGTGGCAACAGACACTTCGACCTATTACTAAGTACAGGGTTAGTCAAAATGACTGCAGCGATTTCACTATTTTTGTTTTGGCTGTCCTATTATAGGTACGATAAGGGGCCATCCAGAAATTACGTCACACGAATTTCATGTTTTTTGGACCCATTCCCATGTCACAGGTTGTCACATTTATGGGACCCCCTCTCCCCCGGTGTGACGTCACATATTTTACAATTTTAAATTTATAAATTAAAACAGCACTTCCGAAATGATTTATGTATTTCTAGTTAAAAAATCATATCACCAATAAATCAAACGTTTAAGAAAATATAAAAAAGCATAAACAATCGAATTAATGATACAAAATTGAGTCATCATGTGTCCATGGATTTTGAACCCATTCCTTGATACTGTTTATTATTGGCATAATAGTCACTTCATTCTTGATTTCGATAGTGTTGGGAACATTCGATGTGTGAACATCATCTTCATCTTCCGACACGAGCCAAAAAGTGATACAAATTGAGCACGTGATGTCACAAACTTTATGACACGTCCCCCCCCCCCCATTGTCACACTTTGCTGACCCCCTCCTCCCCCCTCAAGGTATGACGTAATTTATGGATGGCCCCTAATGGGGTTTGCTGTTAGGGGGCGTCCATAAATTACGTGAGGTGAAAGAGAGGGGGGGTCAACGGAAATCTCACGGGAGGGTTTGTAAATTTTTGTTGGATTGTAGAGCTAAAAAAAAAAAAGTCTACAAATCACGGGAAAGTCGATTTTAGAGGTTTTTCGTCGAAAAGTGGCTTTTGTAGGGCGAGACCTAAAAAAAGTCTCAAAAAGTTGCGAGGGAGATTTCTATTGGGGGGGTCTCACCAAAGGGGGGGGGGGGAAGCCTCCTTATAAGACAAGTGGTTCTCCAAGTTTCGATTGCTCCACCACATTTTCCTCTAGCTGTCCGTAATTTCCTAAACACCAGGATTCCATACAGATGGATTGGTCGTGCTGGGGATGCTGATCGTCAGCTGATGTCATGGCCTCCTCGTTCCCCTGACCTAACCCCCTGCGACGTCTTTGTTTGTGGTTTCGTAAAAGACACAGTGTTCGTGCCACCAGTACCAGTTGATCTGCCAGACCTGAGGGTTCGCATCACCAATGCATTTGCTCTCATTGACAGAGACATGCTGCATCGGGTATGGGAAGAACTCGATTATAGACTTGATGTGTGCAGAGTCACTAAAGGTGCACATATTGAGCATCTGCAGACACTCAAAATTTTTTTCACAGTTTGTTTATATATCTGTGTAATATTGTAGGTATGTCAAATAATAAATCTGTAGTAATTTTCTGAAATCACTGCAATCATTTTTACTAGACCTGTATTCTGAAAGCAGTGGTACATATATTTCCTTTAAAAATTTTGCTATCCAGAAAAATACCCATTTAAGAAGTCCAATCAAAAAACAATTTTTCCAGTCTATACCAATATTTGCATTTATATCTCTGTAGCGGTCTGACTGTCTGTCTGTCTGTCTAAAATGGCAACAGGCGACAACTACCGAACAAATTCTCGTGTGTGTGTAAGTGTGTTTTTTTTTTCTCCCCACACAGAGATTCCTTACACAATCTGGACCAGAGATTGAATACTACATCTAACGAAAAAAATTACCCTAAAAACTCATAAAAAAGCATAACTCAAATTATTTTTTGTCACTTTATACGTTGTCCTTGATATTAAAATAAAAATTGTGACTTCACGAAACTTTTCCCTTCACGCATACGAATTGCTGACAAGCCCTCACGAAGTTATGCAAGGATTTACAGTAGTAATCCACTTCTTTTTTGGGAGATATCATTCGCACGAGTTTTTTCGATGGAATTATCGTCGGGATACCTGCGAAACGTTCGACCGCAGAGTTAAAATGTTTTTTGATTTGCCGCGCATGCGCAATCTTGTGTCGGCTATCGCATGTAGTGGACCTACAGCTTAACGTGGAATCCGAACCACGGAAGCGTTCTGGCGTACTTCACATTACACAGCAAGCTGTGCCAGAGGGGAAGGTCTGGTTAATGCTTTACTTATTTGTACCATGTCTTGATAATGTGTATAAATAGTTGATGGTTGTATGTATAGTGCCATTTGGCGTTTCATCTTCATCTTCTTCTGATCCCAATCCGTTCTGGACGTCGGCAGCCATCTTGGCTGTGTTGTCCCTGCTGGTTGATGCTCTGATTAGCTCCGTAGTTGTCTTGTAGGTCCAGGTTCTCAGATTTTTTAACCAGGAAGTTCTTCTTCTACCAGCACTTCTCGTTCCTGGTATTTTCCCCTGGAGAACAGACTGCAGGAGTTGATAACGGTTAATATTCCTCATGATGTGGCTAAGGTACTGAAGCTTTCGTGTTTTTATGGTGGTAAGTATTTCTATATCTTTTTATTTTATTTTGCGGAGCACTTCAGCATTTGCGGTGTGGTCTGTCTATGGTATTCTCAACATTCTTCGATACAGCCACATTCCAAAAGCTTCTTACCTTTTACTGGTAGTTTCTGTTAATGTCCCCGTTTCAACGCCATACAGGAGGACAGAGAACACATAGCAGCGCAGGAGTCTCATCTTCGTGGTAATCGATAAATTACGACTTTTAAAAAGGTTATTCATTTTATTGAAAGTAGCCCTTGTTTTAGCAATACGTGACTTTATTTCATCAGATGGATCCCATTGGCTGTTTACTGTGGTGCCAAGATACCTATACCTTGATACACATTCAATGATCTTCTGGTTAATCATAATATGGCATCGGGAATTGTTGTTTTTGCCAATGACCATTACTTTTGTCTTATTTATATTAATGTCAAGTCCGTATTCGTGGCTGCATTGTGATACTCTATCTATAAGATATTGTAAACTTACCTGACTGTCTGCAAAAATGACTGTCATCCGCGTAGCGAATGTTGTTTATCCAGTTTCCATTCAACAGCACTCCCATCTCCACGTCATTCAACGCAAATAAAAATAAAATAAATAATACATAAGGCCCTTAGAAAATTCCCGCCGAGACAGTGATTCGAACCGGGAACCTATCTATGTCTGGCCACAAGCCTTATCTAATAAGCCAACAGACCCCTCAACCCAATGATAGAACTACGCTCCAGGTGAGCAACATAAAGGCATACGTTCTGTTTGTTGTATGCGATTGTTGTAAGCAATTTCTTCTGCAGTTGTTTGTTAAATTAATAACGCAACTGTTGGTATTATCTATTCACGGATGGGTTTCGCCTCTCGTCGAAAATAGTCCCACGTTTCAAAATGTCGAAGACAAAGGTCGACAGAAGAATGCAACAAACGGCATTCTTACTGAGAAAGCTGTAAGAGTTTCACACAGAAGTTTCGCGTTCTTGAAGAGTTCTTCGGGAATAGAGTCACTGAGTTGGATTACCCCAAATTTAGTGGCGCAGGCGTGGATTGCCCTCCATATTCGCCCGACCTGTCGCCTTGTGACTACTTTTTGTGGGGCACATTGAAAGACACAGTGTACCGAAACCTTCCAACCACGCCGCAAGAGCTTCAATCACTGTTCCGAATCCATTTACGTTGAGACACTGCAGGACGTAATGGCAAATAACACTCTGCGTTTCTGTGCACTTCGAGCGGCGGACATTTTGAAAACACTGTGACGTGATTCGCTCACTGCAGAGACTACTCGCGGAGGACGAGTATTTCTGATCAGAGCTGTACAGCGCTACCCGTTAGCTTTTATAACTTTTTATTTAAACTTCTGTATGAAATTATTACAGCTTTCAAAATAAAAATACCGTTTATTGCATTCGTCTTTCGATTTTTGTTTTCGATATTTTACATTTTGAAGTCTTACTGCTTATTATTGCTTTACGCGTCGTCGACGTCGCGGTCATTAGGGAACGTCCTTAAACCAAGTAGCTCCATTTTGGCCACCTGAGAAACCCCCCTACCCCCACGTGGCCCTACGTGGCTTTTGTCTCTACCCCCCCCCTCCCCCCGCGTAGCACGTAGCTTTTTTTCCAAATTCATTCCAGAAGACATATTGTACCGTTTTCTGTTGTTAGACTATAGTAAATTACACACGGAGATTTTAAATATTTATTTGCGTCATTTAACTTTCTTCTGTGTGTTCTTGATCTTATTTTAACTGTGACAAATAATATGAAAGAAAAGCTACGTGGCCTGGCTCGGAACCACGCCTCCCCCCCCCCCACATAACTTTCCAGCCAACCCCCCCCCCCCCTCGACCGAGACCTCTTTCAACCACCCTATCACCCACACCCCCATAGCTACCGACATCTAACCACCATAGTACATGATAGGAGACACGATATCACTACCACACACAAACATCAACGGTCTATGGTATGTAGTTGCGACAGCAGAGTGACATATACGGAGAAAAGTTAGAGAGGTAATAGACAGATGTAGACCTAATACAGCGAATAAACTAGTGGAAAATGAGGGAAAAGTCATTGTTGATACTCAAGATATCAGAGATGCATCGAAGAGACACATAAAACAACTGTTCTCAGATAGCGGTCCGGAACCTCCACAGTTTCTGTAGCTTCCTTCATCTTTATATTACAGATAATCAGAGTCACTCAAGTCATTAATTACGTGGGGTCTTTTTTTTAAAATGTTTTTATTACTTGGCTTTGGGCTTTGTCTGTCCGTGTGAAATTTAGTAATTGATTTTAAACTAACTTCTCGATGAGCTAGCAGGAGAGGACCGGGTTGGAGGGGCGCAAGCAACGGGAACGAATTCGGCCATGCGTTTTTTGAAGGACGCATCCCGGCATTCGCCTGGAGTGATTTGGGGAAACCATGGAAAACCCAAATCTGGATGCCCGGACGGGGATTCGAACCGGCGTCCTCCCGAATGCGAGGCCAGAGTGTTAACCGTTCACCCACCACGCTCGGTATTTTGAAATCAGGGACTACTTTCGAGGACTCCAGCGTACAGTGTTTTTATTTACATTTAGATTTTTAGGTGTGGCTGTTGGTCACCTGTGTCCTCAACCACACCTAAAAACCGTAATGTAAATAAAAAACAGTGCACGCTGAAGATGCCTCAACGAGAGGCGAAACGCGTCCGTGGATAAGTAATACGCAACAACAGTTGCATTGGCGTACTACTTATTAAATAATTTTGTCTTGTTTACTGCTAGACCTATCACTGTTGATCGCAGGGGGCCTTATCGACTTGAAGAATCCACGAATCGAGCGATAGTGAAACAGTGAAACACGTCGTTCGCGACGTATCGCTTCATTGCGAGATAAGCGCGGGATTCCTAGACGCGTTGCTCATCGAAAGCGATACAGCGCGTTTCTCGGTACACCTCCGCAGTTGCGTTGCGTCATCCCGTACGCTCGTATCTTTGTTGTGAGGCGGTTATGACTTCCGAGATCTAGGCAATAGTCACGGATAAGGGAGGGAAACAATTCTGGCCGTTCAAGAAAAACAAATATACTTTTACGGCGTTTGTTGATTTAGAAAAAGCTTTTGATAATGTTAGGTGGGACAAGACGTTCAAAATTTTAAAGAAATCGGGTCTAAAATATCGAGATAGAATAATACTTTGTAAATTATATAAAAATCAAGTTGCTGTAATAAAAATAGAGAGCCATGAGAAACATGCATCAGTTAAACAGGTGTGACACAAGGTTGTAGTCTATCCCCATTAATATTCAATTTGTGTGTAGAGGAAGCAATAAAGAAAGAAAAATTTTCATGTGGCATAAGTGTTCAAGGAGAAAAAATCAGTATGCTACGATTTGCTGATGACATTGTCTTATTAGCAGAACAGGTTGAGGATATTGAGAAGTTACTGAATGGCATAAAGAAAATACTGAAGGAAGAATTTGGACTGAATATAAATCAAAACAAGACTAAAGTGATGAAATGTAGCAGAAATGACACCGATACTAGTAGATTAAATACAAAAATAGGATCGGATGCAATAGGAGAAGTAAGTGAATTCTGTTACTTGGGAAACAAAATTACAACCGATGGCCGAAACAAAAATCATGTTAAAAGCAGAATAGCACTAGCAAAAAGAGCCTTTATGAAAAATACAAATCTTTTAGTTTCAAATATTGATCTAGGAATTAGAAAGATCTTTTTAAAACTCTACGTGCGGAGTACAGCACTTTATGGTTGCGAAACATGGACTTCAGCAATACCAGAAATAAAGAAAATTGAAGCATTTGAAATGTGGTGCTACAGAAGAATGCTGAAAATTAAATGGACAGACAAAGTACGAAATTAACGAGTTTTGTAAATAATGGGTGAGGAAAGAAGTTTGTGGAAGAGTCTTACAGAAAGAAGAGACAGGCTGGTAGGTCATATTTTGAGACATGCTGGATTGGTTAATTTGTTAGTGGAGGGAACAGTCGAAGATAAGAACTGTAGAGGAAGACAGATTAGAATATTTGAAGCAGATAACTGAGGACGTGGGTTGTAAGGGGTATGTAGACATGACGAGGTTAGGAGAAAAAAAAAAAAAAACGGACAGCGATAAGCTCGACTACAGCAGTCAGTGTGTCGCGGCGTAGGGACTCTATCCGCGACGCCTGCGAAGTAGTTCCGCGGAAGTTACGTAAGCACATGTCACCCATATCACGCCCCAACTTCTGCGCTGCCGAAGGAAAGCTGTGAACTGCCGGAAGTTGGCTGTGATAGAGGCGCTCCCTTCAAAACCCGGCGGGAGTCTAGAGGTGGGCAAAGTGATTCACTAAAAAGAGCGGTTGTTCATTTGATCACTCAATGAAAAGAACTAGTTCTTTTGAATGGTTCACTTGCTCAGCAGCTCAGTTTTATTTGAGACCTTTTTTTTTTTTTTTGGTCTCACCCCTCACAATCCGGTTATACTCCCACTTTCCGTTGATAATACCCCCTTATGTCGACTTCAGTACAAATAGTAGACCCTTTTTTTTTTAAGCTCTCCAGTCCACAAAACCCACGTGAGCTAGCTCTTCATTATCTTCGGAATCAACTGATTCACCTAGAAGAACTACCGTTCACTTTTTAGTGAGCGACTGCTCACTCGCTGTTTTAAATGAATTGCTCTAAAGAACTGATTCACTCGCGAACGACCCATCTCCAGGCGGGACCATGAATCGTTCAGAGTTGTGTTTGATCATACGAGCTATGCCAGGTCGTTCCGTGGTTCGGATTCCACGTTAAACTGTAGGTCCCAGAGGAAAGGAACTGGCCGTCCAGCCTCTGACACAATAGGCCCGTTTACACGGAGGCGCCAAATTACCGGTTTGCAACGCACAGCGGTAAAGGATTAAAATACACTGGACATTCCAACTTAAGTCATGATATAGACCCAAAAAAAACTGCTTTAGATAGCATTTGTTATTCTTATCAACAATTGTTGTGTTTAATTTTTGATAAAAACGAGTCGTTCACACATAAAAAAAAAAAGATTAGAAAAAAATGTATAGGACATTTTTTTTTCCCCACAGTCCTACATCAAAATATCTTAGTCAAACCTTATTCAATCATAAGGTAATATTACAATACAATCTTTTTTTGTATCATTGTCGCTTTGACTACAGAGCGCAAGTGAAGTTCAAGATTAAAATGTAGTGGACATTATAAATTAAGTCATACAGATAAAAAAAAAAAAAAAAAAAAAAAATTCTTTAGATAGCATTTGCTATGCTGATCAATAACTTTGTTAGAAACATGCGATCCAATACCTGATGGCTTTAATCTCGAAATTTACTAGCGGCAATGTTTTTCCGCGGTCACATCAGTTCCTCTTTAGTGACGTGTGCAAAGTCCTTAGAGTATATTTTCCAGACTGTTCGCAGAAGGTGACCCACATGAAATAAATGTGCGTAAAAGAGGACACGGTGCCAAGCGGCAGGTCGTTGCCAAGCCAATAAGACGCGTGAATAATGCTGCCATGCAGTTTCTCATTCTTTGTGGCCACGTTTCCCTATCTAGTCGAATTTAGGGGGGGGTATTACGTCGAAAAGTGGGGGTGTAACGGGCTTTGGAAGGGTGAGCCCTTAAAAAAAAAAAAACTTAAAATTTTACTGAGGATGATTTCTGGGGGGGGGGGTCACGAACTAGATCACACCAGAGGGGGCGGGGGGGGGGGCAGGCCAGATCTCACGAAGTCTAACAAGAAGGGGAGGGGGGTCT
>CM061918.1:150519524-150543982 GCA_031002005.1 Vandiemenella viatica
ACTCACTACAAACATATGCGGAAAGCTACAGTGATTAGACGGCGTACCATAATAGATAGCAATGTTTTATTTCCTTTTGGCTCTCGTTGCCGTCGACATCACTACAGGCGAGAAACGACTGAGGTAAGGCTCGGGAAGGAATTCGGCCATGACCTTTTGAAGAACCATCCCGGCATCCACCTCGACTGATTTGGGGAAACCACGGAAAACGTAAATCTGGATGCCTGGACGGGGATTCGAACCCGCGTCCTACCGAATGCGAGGCCAGAGCGTTAACCCATTACTCCGTATCTCAACTGGTTTGGTTTTCATTAAATATAACAGAACATTTATAAAGATTCATGGAGGGTGAAAATAAAGGTAGGGGCTTTAGTGGGGTGCGTAGACAATGCTCGTGGATATCAAATTAGAACTGCCAACCCGGCGACTGTTGGAATGTTTCGAATTTTGGTTTTATTTTTTGGACAGAGTGTTGATATTAAGCTACATTGTTCGCGTCTGTTCGGAGTTTAACGAGCTGTTAATATTGACTCAGCGGTACTCTTGTTTACTCAATCGTGGTGAAACTATTCCAAGGAAATGAAATGGTGCAACTTTTTCTTGTCTTTTACTGACCAGAATGTCGCTGATTTCAGTCGAGCTCTGTAGTAATTTCGCATCACAAGTTCTCCCGTATAACTTCCGCGTTCTTACGTCATGCGTTTCCTTGCAACAATCGTTCTTCTTCTACCATTTGCCAATTTCAGTTTTAAATCCTTTCGGCGTTTATCATAAATCACTTCCGTTGCCAATTCATTGCAATACCTGGATCCGTGACCCACAAGAGAATATTTTCCCCTTCCCTCCCGTCTGGAGTCGAGTGCCAGCTTGTGGTCATGGTCATGTTTTGGCTTCCACGTACTACTTCCAATACCATTCCAAGCGTCTTCTCAACAAGGATTGCAGTAGTACGATCTTCATTAAGTTCCCAACACATCTTAAATGTGTAGCACGTGACAAGATTAGATTCAGGAAAAGATGAAGGAATTTCTAATTAAAAACTTCTTCAACATCATCGAAGAATTTATTTTTAATGTCTGTAGAAAATAACTGCCAACAGTTTGTGTAACTGTAGTCTATATTATTTGTACTGTGACATGTAATATTCTATCCTTCTGCCTGCCTTTACCGTTATTTCACTTAATCTGATTTTCCCTGATTATTTCTGTTAGTAGTAACTTATGGGACTCGTTTCCGAGGCTTGTCGACGTTCGTAAGTAGCAGGAAACGCCATAGAGCAATCTATTACAAACAATTTATATTTATTTTTAAAAAAATCATGTTGCAGATAGCACAAATCAAATATTACTCAAGATACTGCACAACTCAACTTACAAAGTCTTGCACGCTCTCAAAAGTTCTCTTAAATTTATTGAACATAAAATTTCAGTTCATCGCGGTATGAGAGAGAGATACGTGGATTTATTCAATACTAACGGGAGTTGGTTGTCAAGGAACCAACCCTAGCATCTTAACATGAGAGGTTGACAAATAGCATCTCTGCTTACAGGAGTTGTAACCCTGTGGTCTGCCGGTAGCCGCCCTATTTTTCGTTGTCTACAGTTGGCTGACTTGTGAGACGCCTTCCCGCCTATTGTCTCAGCCACCAAACAAGCGACATGTCTGCCTACTCATATCGCCAAGCATTTCGCCTTCTCGTCTCCTTAGTATTAAATGTTCCCACATTAAAATTATCACTGAATAGTCGCACTGAAATTACCAGCGTACCAGCGTGGTCCACAAACCAATGCACCACATTTTTTTTCTCAGCCCCCAACAATGGTACGAATGCTAAACTTTAGATATGAATTCTTTGAAGTTTTCAGAGTCCGCGCGTAAAGTTTCCGTTTCTTCCGACAGATAGCGTACTTGCAGCACTGGTTCAACATGGCGTCTGTGAGTGACGTACGTTATAATCAGCGTGACGACACTGAATTTCTCACTGCGGAGCAAGAAACGGTTGGAAACATTCACAAGCGTTTACGTGCAGTTTATGGAGTATGGGCAGTCGACAGCAGTATGGTTAGTCACTGGAGGGTGAGGCCATCTGACAACGGTTCTGCAGAGCTCCAAGATTTGCAGCGGTCGGGAAGGACACCCACGGCTGTAACACCTGACAAGATGCCGCGAGCTGATGTGCTCATTCGCGAGGACTATTAATTCTGAGGCACATTAACCAGACTCAAGAAGCGCTTCCAGCGACTTGGACGCCATAACAACCCAGGTGATTGTTTGCTTCAACATGATGGCGCACGCCCTCATACAGGTTTGAGGACATTGAAACACATCACCAAACAGGGTTGGACAGTGTTACTCCATCCACCCTATAGCCGAGACTTTCACTTGTTTGGGCCATTGAAGAATGCCATTCGTGGGAGACATTCTGAGGATGACGAAGAGGCGATTCGCACAGTGAAGAAATGGCTTCGTGAACAGACCAAGGAGTGGTACCGCCAGGACATACACGCTCTAGTGTGTCACTCGAGGAAGGATACAGAGCTGGAAAGAGATTATGTGGAAAAATAGGGAGCGTAGAATAAACACAATTCCTTGAAGGGTATAACTTTAATTGTGTTCAATAAATAATTGTTGAAGGAAAAAAAAGAGCTGCATTAATTTCTGGGCCATCCTCGTACAATTTGAAATTACGAATTTGCAATTGTCACATGCAGTGGCATGTTCCAAACAGTACAACTTCTAGCGTATACACCTATTTTGTTTTGCAATAGTTTATGTCTAAATTACAACTTTGCACATCTCACAGAGCGAGTTGATTATTTTGGGATCCATTAGATATAAAAGTATTGCATAATAGGAGTGTACGCCTTGTACTCTCCCATGAGCCTCCTCCTGTCTGATTTCCATTGCAGCTCCTTCATCATATGAGTTAGTGATTGTGTTCTGTGTGATTTCCACTCCCGTGTATATTGTAGCGACAATGAGTCTCCTGTACTGGGCCGCCATGACAGGTGGCGTGCCCGTCGCGATATTGGTTTGCGTTGTGAGTGCTCGACATGTCTGGTCACTCTCCCTACGTCCAATAACAGACGGAATCCCGCTGACTAGACTCGACACGAGTGGCTGTCCCCAAACTACACGAGCTGGACTCCAGACAGGAACAACACGCGGCGGCGGCGTCACAATACCAACACCAAAACCACGACACGAGCCTCTCAACTCAGCTTGCTAACTCTCCCGTATGGCTTTCGCTTCGTACTTGTTTAAATTCTCGATACTGAGTTAAGCTTCTGAGTCCTGGCGATGTGAAAAAGAACATTATTTTAAATTTCGACCATCTACGTCAAAATCTAACGCACTGCCAGTAAAACAGGATAATTTCTTTTTCTTTGGCACACACTAAAACGTTCTTAAAAGAATTCTTGCTACTCGAGGTAATTCAGTCTGCGCTACACGAAAGCCGATATTGTGAACGGTTCACGCTGTGCAGTTACCCAGAATACGGGATCCTGTAAAAAAACAAATCTAACCTGATCCCCCCAACTGTACTGATTTCTGTTAATTAATAAGTAATTACACGCATTACCAAAGACAGGGAGCATATAAATAAAATTAGGAGCGGGTAACACGACAAAGCATTCTATTATAAATTATTTATATTTATTCTAAAATTAATCTTGCACGATAGCATAGCATTACTCGACATACTGCTTATCGAATACTGAGCGATTTGTTGTTCGGTACTTCCTAAGTCTTACACACTCGCAATCAGTTCTCTAATACCGAGCGCGCAGGGGAGTGGTAAACGTTCTGGTCTCGCATTCGCGAGGACGCGGGTTCAATCTCCGACCGGGCATTTTCCCAAAATTTCTCGAGGCGAATGCCTTCTCCAAAATACCACAGCCGAATTCCTTCCCGTTCCTTCTCCTCTCGTTTCCTGCCTCTAATCACCTCAACGTCGACGAGGCGTAAAGCCAAATTGACAGCAGCGAACAGATTCAGAAGTCTCGTCAGGTTCACAAACATTATCTGTGCCTGGTCAGCGATAAACTATATATTTACCATCTACCTGACCAAGCAGCAACGAAGATAGTGGAGACGACGCAAGGGACCTTCACCACGCTCTGGAGTGAAGCCGGGTAGAGAGAAGTGGGGTGGGGAGGCCGCCATATTGGTCGGCCGTAGAAACAACGGGAATAGGCACGAAAACCTCAAGGGAATCATAAGACAACCGCGGCGCCGCAATTTTGTGATGGATTATTATATAATACGACGAGACAAATCAAAAATGAAGAATCAATTTTTTTGATATCCTGCTTAGTTCTCGAGATATACCGTCTCAAAAGTGAGGTGTTTTTGGTTGAAATTGAGAAGAAAAATTACCCCAAGGTCAGATTTGATGATAGATTCTTACGTAAAACGACGAGACAAATCGAAAGTAAAGAATAAACATTTTCGATATCTCGCTTAGTTCTCGACAAATGCAGTCTCCAAAAGTCCAGAGCTTAAATGGGAGTAGTTTACATCGCGATACTAACATGGTTCTCATGAAATTACTAACCACTAATAATAAACAAATTGTTTGTACCTTCTGGTACATACTGCATTTCAAACTATCCACATTTTCATTAATATTGCCGCTACAAAATCAACCTATGTGGACACACCTTAACTATGAAATGCATTGCGAACTATATTTGAGGTAACAACAACGTTTGCTTCATCACGTTTCGTAGTTCGCACAGCACAAATTATCACCATTAACTTCATCGTACACTTTCAGTGTAAACTGAACTGGACTAAAGCATGCACATTAACTCTATCGCGATGTAAACTTGACCCGCTTAAATTAGACTTTCAGTACTTGTTTACAATAAGGCTAGCCTTTAAGGTGCAAAGTAGTAGCATATGCTGATTGTCTACACTACACCAACAAACATTTGAGGACGATATCATCCTATTGAGAGCAATGAATAAATTTATAGCGATTGGCTCTAATCTTGCAGCTATCTATCAAACACTTCAAGAACAATAATTACAATGTGATTTAACTCATGAAACGTTATTCCAGTTTGTTTCCTATCTGATCTGGTTCTGAAACCGTATGCTACACAAGCTGGCATCATAAAAAACTTTGAAATATTAGAAAATGTAATATTGAAAGCAGGAAACACAGTGCAAACAGCGCAATGTTTTGGGGTTTCTATAGGAGACGAGGCTTCGCAGATTTAGCGTTATTTCGCCTCCACTATCTTCCTCCCTCCATGTACCTGACGGTTTTTCAGTTTTCGAGAGTTGGCTAACGTTATAGACGACTTGGCGCCATGTCTCTGCCCAACAGGCAAGTCGTCTGTCCCCTCTCATATTCTCCCACTCGTCTCCTCAATATTCACCCCCAAAAATTACAAAATTAACAGTACATTTACGCTTAATACACTACAGTTACGAGTGTACAATTTTAACATGTAGTGATGACCTTTTTAATTAATGTTTGTGGTTGGTGAGGGGTCACGGGGATGCAGGGAGCCCACAATCATTTTGTTATTATTATTAATATTGAATTATTTAACATTTATTAGATATAAGTATCCTGAACAACAGTATTAAATGTTTGTAACTTGATTTTTAATAGTGTAGCGTTTGCACAGTGTGTTTAGTAACCGGGGTAGCGTAGTGTTGTTGTATAAGTCGTGTAACAGTCTTTATGGCTGAGCAGCACAGTGATTGTTGACTGGTCGCCAGCATTGAAGCGGGGCAGTGCGTGTGTTTGACGGGCCGCTTGGAAGAGGTTGTATGTCGCGAACACAGCGTCTGAGTACTCAACCTGGTACAGCTCCTGTCAACGTAACATAAGTGTCTTACGAGTCGTGTATTAATTGAATTCAATAATAGGAATACAAGAACAGTGAGGTTTCATTTTCAATACCTCTCAACTTCATTATGCGAGCTCACAGCTTGCATGTGTTGAGAGACGAGTATTGGGCCGTTCTCGTATGAATAACACGCCGTCACTCAGTGTCACGTTGACGACCACTTCAGGACAAACTCACTATTTTTTTTTTTTTTTTTTTATTATATATATATCTTTCATTCCCTCTGCTGAGGGCAGAGGGCGGGCCGGTGTAGAACGTGAGTTCTTTTCAGCCAAAGGTTTACATTTTATTTTTATTTTCCTTTATTTGAAACATTTTGATATAATTAATCTAAAACTAAATACTTAAAATTCTTAATTTGGGGTTACAAGTTATTTACAAATTTTTAACAAAGTTATTTACAATTTTTACAGTTTATATACTTATTTTATATTTTGTTTTCTATATTTACATTTCGATATTTACATCTATTATTTGGCATCAATTATTTGGCATCAGGCAGCTTTTTAAGGCCTACAGTTTTAAGTGTTATCCGCATCTGTTCTGGGTCTTTCGTCAAGATGTGTCGGAAGTTGTTCGTCTTGCGTCAATTAATTTTGTTGTTCGTTTGTCGCAGGGAAGGTCTTTTCCATATTAAGGGCAATTGTTCTTGGTGGGTATAGGTACTTATGTTTTGGTTTAGTGGCTGTTCGTGGTTTTTTGGTCATAATGTCTCTCATGTCCTCTCTATACGTCATTAGTCTGTACCCATATTTTGCTCTTATCGTTGCCAGTCTCGTCTGTAGTGGAGTAATATTGGAAAGGTGATAAACTTGGTCAGATGGGGTTCTGTATTGCAGTTTTAGTATGCTTCTAAGCAGTCGTCTTTCTGTCGCAAATAGTCTTTTGGCCGTGGGTTCATTTATACTTGCAAAAGGCACTGCTGCGTACTCTATTATTGGTCGTATGTAAGTCTTGTATGTATGAATAGCGGTTTCGTTGCTGCATCCGTAGAAGCGTCCTTGTACTAGTCGGATTAGGTTCTGTCTTTTACGTATTCTGTTTAGTGTCTCTCTAACATGCGTCTTCCAGTTGAGGTATTTGTCAATGTGGACACCAAGGTACTTTGCGCAGTCAGAAAGTCTTAGTTGCTGACGCCAGATTGATAGTTGAATGTCGTCTTGTCTTTGCGTTTCTGGGTTAAATTCCTATGTCTGAATAGCACCATCTGCGTTTTGGTCGGGTTCGGCTTTATCCTCCATTTTCTCGTCCAGTTTTGTAGTTTGTCTAAGTATTGCGTCGCTCGTCTGTTTGCTGTTTTTGTATTTGGAGCTGAGCACCAGTAGGCCGTATCGTCTGCATATGCTTCGACCGCCTCGTCCTGTCTGTCAGCTGCCGCCGTGGCACCTTCACTGCCTTAGTTAACTGGCAGGTGGATGGCAGAGTTTTTGTCCGAAGACATTTACTCCATCGGAATTATGGGGTTGCAGTACATTATGGTTGGTGCGTCTGCTTTACGGTGTCAATTACTTAATAGGCTAAGTGGTCTTCTGTGTCTATCGACGCTAGTATCATAGCGGCCGATTGTGTTTACCACTGGATTGTTGCATTGCCTTGTACTTTTATAAAATGTTTCCGCCAATTGTCGGAATCTGTCCCTCACTTTTGGAATTCCGGCTGCCTCATGGAGTGCCTCCGTGGGGAACCGGTGCGGAAGATGAAGGGCTCTCTTCAGTGCCCTATTTTGAATTATTTGGAGCTTTCTAATTTGGCGGTCTGTAGCGTATGCCCACACTGGACATGCGTATTCCATTATGGGACGTACAAGAGTGGTATATAGTTTGACTCCTGTAGCTGGAGCAAGCTTGCTGTCTCTATTCAGTATTGGAAATAGGTTCTGCAGTCGGATGCTTGTTTTCCGTCTGATGTCATTAATGTGGCTGATCCAATTTAGTCTTTTATCTAGGGTCACCCCTAGATAGCGTACTGTGGGGGACCATGGAATATCACTACCGCACAGGTGAAGTGTTGGGTCCGGATGTGTTGGTCGACGAGCCCCGAGTCTCTTGGTGATTATGATGGCTTGTGTCTTGTTTGGATTTATGTCTATTCTCCATCTCCTTGCCCACGCCTCAGTGACCTGCAAGACTTCCTGTAGGCGTCGGGTGGCCAGCACTCTACTGCGGCTAGATGCCAGGTACGCGGTGTCATCGGCATAGGTTGCAGTAAGGACACGGTTGGAAGTCGGAACATCTGCAGTGTACAGGGAGTATAACACTGGTCCCAGCACGGAGCCCTGTGGGACACCTGCTTCAATGCTTCTGTTAGAGGAGTGTGCCTTATCCACCTTCACGCTAAAAGTCCTTCCATTTAAGTACGATTTCAGCAGCTTCACATATGGACCCGGGATGCCATGCTCGAAGAGCTTAAGCAGCAGTCCTGAGTGCCAGACGGAGTCGAAGGCACGCGAGATATCTAGAAGAACCATGGCACTGTAGTGCTTGAAGTTAAAGGCACGGGTCACTGCTTCAGTTACCCGCATCAACTGCTGGGTAGTGGAGTGGCCACGTCGAAATCCCAGCTGGTGGTTTGGAATGACGTTGGTGTCTTCGATGAAGGCGGACAGTCGTTTTAGGAACAGCCGTTCGAAAACTTTACTTATGGCAGGAAGTAAACTAATGGGCCTGTAGTTCTGCGGCAGTAGTGGGTCTTTACCGGTCTTGTGTATACCCACTATTATTGCATGTTTCCACAGGCGAGGGTAGTGTTGTTGTCTCAGGATGGCGTTGAATATGGCAGCAAGGTGGGCTGAGGCCTCCGGTGGTAAGTGCCTAAGGATAAGGTTGCAGATGTCATCACGCCCTGGTGCTTTTCGTGGGTGCAGCTTTGACAGGCATCCGGTTACTTCTTCCGGGGTGATGTCGCCTATTTGATGTTCGTCTGCAGCGTCGAAGAAGACTTTCAGGCGTCGCTGGACTGCTTCCAAGTGGGTGGGATCCGCGTTGGCTTGTGATGGTCTGAAGTTTTTCTCAAAGACGTCAGCTAATGCATTGGCCTTTTCCTCTGGGGTGACAGCTAGGCCTCTTTCACCTTGCAGTGGAGGGATTCGCTGCCTTCGCCTGGTTAGTTTTCTTGCTTGCTGCCACAGAGTACCGTCCTCCGGGCGGAGCATAGATATTCTTGCCTCCCACTGCTGATTCCGGTGCAGTATCAGGGAAGCTTTGACCTCTCTTTGTAGACGATTTAGCAGTTTTCTAGTTTCTGGTCTTCTGGTTAGTTTCCACTCTTTAGCAATCCTGTTTTTATGCCGGATTTGCGCTAGTAAGTGAGGGGGAAGTTGTAGAGTAGGTACTGGTCTGGGTACCCTGACTGGTGTAGATGCTGCGGTTGCTTCTTTGACTGCAGTCTCGAAGGACTGTAGGGCGTCGTCGATGTTGTAGATTTCAGTTGGGTAGAGTAGTTTATCCTGGAGAATCTCCTGGTAACGCCTCCAGTTAGTTTTGTGGTAGTCAGGAGATGGGTCAATATGATTTTGCCAGGGTCCGACCTCAACCTCGGCCATGACCGGGCAATGATCAGAAGAGAGTCTGTTTATGACTGAGGTGGCGACGTACCCCTGGATGCCCTTTGTAATAAATACGTCGAGTATATCGGGTGTGTTGCCATTTCTCGGGTAATGTGTGGGCTCCTCTGGTGCCCAAACGCACATATTGAGTCTGTTTGACAGACGCCTCAATGCTAGACCTGCCGTGTTGTTATGCCTACTGTTCCAGTCAGAGTATTTAGCATTGAGGTCACCGCCAATCAGGAGTTTGCCGCTGATGTCTGTCAGGGCCATGAAGTCTGCTTCTTCAAGGTATCTTCGAGGAGGCCGGTAGCACGAGATGACTGTTAGCTTCCCGCTGGCAGTAGCCAATTCAACCCCGACGGCTTCCATTTGTTGAAGAGGTGGTAGTAAAACTTCGTGGTGTGGAATACTCTGTTTGATGTAAACCGCGACTCCGCCGCCTGCAGTGGGTCTGTCTCGGCGGTAACATCTGTAATTAGCTACCGCTGCTCGCAGCCCAGGTTTCAAAAAGGTTTCTGATACCATGCATACGTCAATGTCTTGGTCTCGGAGAAATTGTCTGAACTCTAGTAGTTGACTGTACATGCTGTTTGCGTTCCAAACGCAGAATGACAGAGAGTAGATTTGTGGCTGTCTATCCATTATGGTTGCATTGAGTGCACTTAGGTACAGCGAGAGCGGTAGTAATTGCGCCGGTCATTTTCTCCAGCTGCTCTGAAAGGAGGTTTATCATCTTTAGGGCAGACTCCAGCATATTTGTAAGTCTGTCCAGTTTGTCTTGAGCGTCACGGTCGGTTTCGCCTGAGGTTCTTCTCTGTTGGGAGGCGGAGAGGTGACTAGGAGGTGGCTCAGTGGATGAGGTTAACCGCTCTGAAGTCGTTGTGGCAAGCGGGTAATTGCACTCAGTAGAGGCAATATGTTCTTTGCCTGAGCTGTGGCCGTCCTCTCCAGTCGGTGGTTGTTGTCTATTTGAGTTGTTAGACCCAACTTTTCTCTTCCTTCTGCGGCGCGACTGGGACTTCGTCCTCACCTCGCTACTGAGGGTTTGTTCCTGTCGAGTTGTATGAAGGTTGTCCTGATTTACTGAGGATATAGCCTGTTCTTGCCTCTCTATACCGTCAGCTGATAGAGTTTGGTTTGGGGGCTTTTCCTGTGTGGCAGAGATTCCTTTGATGCGGTCTCTAGCTCTCTTGAAAGCCGGACAGCCCTTGTAACTGGCCACGTGTCCTCCTCCACAGTTAGAGCACTTGGCGGTGTCTCGTCCCTTCTGAGTTGTACATTTGGTGGAGTCGTGCTGGCCGGCGCACTTCACGCAGACCGGGGGCATTTTGCAGTTCTTGGACACGTGACCGAAACGTTGGCAATTGTAACATTGCGGAGGTCCGGTAGTGGCCCTGAGTTTTTCGACTGTTACTTTGAGGTGACAAATTCTCTCCACCCCAAAGATATTTCTGTTTTCCTGGCAATCCGCGAGGGTCACCAAGAATAGAGGCATTAAAATGTTGCTGCCTGGGCGGCGAAGTTGGGCCACCGTTTGAACTGTAAAGCCCATCTCTGATAGTTCTACTTTGAGATCTTCAGTGGGCAAGGTTCTAGGGATGCCCCTGAATACTACCTTGAGTAGTGGGACTGCACCAATGGGAAACGTATAGTATGGGATATTGCTGTCCTGCAACATCCCTGTGGCGGCAGTGTAGTCTTGTACCGTAGTGAAGGTAAACTTAATCTTATCCCCACCAGCCGTTTTGGCAGCGAAAGAGCTCTTCACAACGGCTTCAACCTTATCGTGGAGTGCCTTGTAACTGTGCTCGAATTGCACCACGATAGGGGGAATGTGTGCTGATCTCTGCACTGGTGGAGCTGGTTCGGCCTGCAGTGGTTGGAATTGGTTACTGGTTTCAACTATGTTGGGGTCCAGCGCTGGTGGAGGTTTGCTGGTATTTCTGGGAAACACAAAGCCATCCTCGTCAACTTGCCGGTGAGGTTGTTTCCCAGATCGACCAGCAGAATATCCCGGTTTCCGCGTGGGTGGTGTGTCTGTCAGTCGGTCAGTCGCCTCCTTCCTCTTCTTCAGCGTCTTCCTGTCCTTGCTAGCAACGTTCCTCTCCAGCTGCTTAGTGCAGACACTGATGGTGGTCGGCGTGCCCTCAACAGTGGGGCCACCCGCTGGCTGTATTTCCCTTTTGGGATGTTTGGTAGTTTGTGCGGCAAGTGGCGATATACGCCTCTTTGCTACGCGTGGTTCACCCCGTCCATGGGGAGGCTGGGGCGTCAGCTTGGGACTTGATGTGTCCTTCCTCACGTCCGGGTTCTGACTATTCGTCACTTCCGTCTCGTTCTCATTTTCTTCTGGAGAGGTTGAGCGCGGAGAGTTGATGAGGTTGTCAGACGCCGACGATAGGTTCACTTCCATCTCGTTGTCCTCCGGTGAGGGCGAGCGTGGGGAGTCGCTGTAGACTTCGGGGACCGAAGCGCAAGAAGTGCCAATCAAGTCAGACATTGTTAAGGTAAGGCCTAAAGGGAGTGTTGTTCCGGTCCGTTGTTGTCACCGTAAGGTTGCCCGAACCGGAAATAACCCTATAAAACTTGCGCCAGGGGGTTCCACTCCCGTAGGAGTGGGCCGTGTGGCGGTAAAACCCTATTTGCTCGGAAAGGGTGGGTAAAGGATATCCCCAAAGAAGAAGAAGAAGCAGCTCACTGTAATCTTCACTGGAGCAAAACAGTGCTCGCATACGCGAGCAAGAGCTGTCTAACCTCAATGCACAAGTATGCGAACCGCTGTAGCCCGTGAGTCGAGTCGAGAGTCAGCTGCCGGGGTATCCGAGGTGTATTTGATGAATAGCAGGGTGGAGGGGATCCCGCCCTGCGGTACTCCGGCCTCCGGCCTGAATGGGTCAGACGAGGGCGTCATTGCAGTAGACCTTGCATTGTCGTGTGTCAAGCTGGTTTTAATAAGTCGAACAAGTTTAATTGGTATACCCATTTTGGTTAGTTTAAAAAGTAGTCCGTCATGCCAGATTTTGTCAAATGCCCGTTCAATGTCAAGGAAAACAGCAAGAGTGCAGTGTCCTCTGTTGTTGCTTCTGGTCACGTGTGCAGTAAGTTTTAGTAGTGGGTCATTTGTCGAGTGATGTCTTCTAAAACCTGATTGTATGTTAGGGATTAAAGCATTTTCTTCAGCGTATTTCATAAGTCTGTCCGTAATTATTCTGTCAAATATCTTTCCGAAAACGTTTTGGAGTGATATGGGTCTGTAGGAGTTTGGGTCTGTAGTTGGCTTGCCGGGCTTTGGTATCATAATTATTTTTGTCTTTGTCCAGGCATTTGGTATTTTTTCCTTTGTCAGGTTAGTAGTTAAAAAGTAGAGTCAGTATGGGAATTAGGATGTCCAAGGGGCTTTTTCTTATATGCATTCTGGTTATTCCATCTGGTCCTGGAGCAGAGTTTCGACCCGTGCATATGGCAGACAGAACTTCCGTCTCAGTGATGGATTTTATTAGTTCAGCTTCTTTCTCGGTGGGTACTGTCATGGAGTTTAGAGTTATGGGTAGTTGAGTTTCGACTACTTGCCGAAAGTCTTCGTCAAAAAGTTCGTCCTCGGGGAAGGCGTGTACATTTTCTAGTGTGCGTCTGAAGGCTTCCGCTTTCAGTCTGTCGTCAGTCGTTGGAATGTGGTCTATCACTAGAGTAGTTGGTCTGGGTTGCTTCTGTCCAGTTAGCGTTTTGAATTTGTCCCAGAATTTGCGTCCTTCCCTATAGTTTAGTTGTCTGCATGTGTTGTCCCATGTCGTCTGTCTGTGCTCTGAAATTATTTGTCGTGCCTGATTGTTTAGTCTGTTCCATGTTTGTCTAAGGTCATTGTTGCCAGTCCTTTTGATTTCTCGGTAAAGTCGTCTTTTTTGTTTGATTAAGGTAAGTGCCTCATTTGGTATTGTCGGTTTCCAGTTCTTAATTGTTTTGGTGGGTATAGATTGCTCTATGGCTTCTTGTATAGTATCTTCCAACAGCTCACTTATGTTGTCCATGTCTTGGTTATCCGTAATCGTCAGCGGTGCTTTTAGTCTTGTAGTTATGATGTCTTTGTACTTTTTCCAGTCTGCATTTTTAGTGAGTCTAATTGTTCTGCTTTGAGGTGGAGGTCGCGGGCTGGGTGCAGCTGTTGTATTGAAAATAATAGGGATATGGTCACTAGTAATGCTGTCCTCTAATTTCTCAAATTGTATTTTGTCAGTAAGGTTGTTGCTGTACAGAATGTGGTCAGGTGTGGAGTATCCTTGGTGGCCTACAAAAGTCGGTCCTCCAGTTTGGAGTCTGCATATACTTTCTGTGGTCAGCAATTGGAAGAGCTGTTTCCGTTTTCTTGGGTATCGTCTAGAAAGTCATGTCTTGCGTTTAGGTCACCCATTAAGATGAAACTTTGGAATGTTGTTATATAGCGTAGAAAGTTAGTTGGTAAGTCATTTTGTGGGGGGTTGTATATACAGACCACCAGTAAGTCTGTGTCTCTGGGGATAATCACCATTACCGCCTCAGTGTTGTTGTATTGGAGAGGAAGGGGTGCCTGCCGCGCTGGTATGTCGCTCCTCACATACAGCGCCACGCCTCCTCTCCCGTCAGGTCTGTGTCTCGCAAAGGTGGAGTAGCCGCTAATTTTGGCTTGGTCGTCAGTCTTTGTCCATGTCTCAGCTACTCCAAGAATGTGTATATTGTGTTTTCGGATGCAGCGCGTCAGTATTGTCTTGCGTCTCCCAATGCCAGCTGCATTTACGAATAGCAGGTTACTTGTTGGTATTTGGTCCATTTTTAAGGTTAGTGCTGAGTCGGGTTTTGTGTTAGTTTGGTGCGTCGGTCATACTTAGATGCGGGGCCAGTTTTGAATATTGTTGACTGTTACTGAGATTTTGTGACCAGATTGATTTATACGGATATCTTTTTCGTATAGCTGCCTGAATACCGTTTTAAGTATTGCCTCAACTTCACTCCTTCTGTCTTGGAAGAGATTTATGAGTATGGTGGAAATTGATCTTATGTAATTTTCTTGTGAGTGAAATTGATCTACTAGATCAACATTTGTTGTCGGTGTGGGGGTGGGTTCATCAACTATCTGCAACCTCCGCACCGGCATGCTCTCTGTTACCTCCTTTGGCCTCATAGGGCATTTGAAGGAGAGACCAGAATGCTCACCCCCGCAGTTGCTGCAGACAGGCTTTTCTATGTCGTTTTTGCATTTGGTGATGTGGTGCAGGTCTCCACAACGAGTGCATTTCCTGGCTTCTTTACATTGCTCTGTTGTGTGGTTGTAGGAGTGGCATTTAGTGCACTGTCCTGGCATTGGGGGGAGGTGGTTTTGACTCCTCAACTCGATGGCATTTGCCAAAGAGTCTTAGACCATTTTTGTGTAGTCGATCTAGAGTCTCTTGATCATGAGTGAGGATCCGGAAAAGTTTTGTTTCTCTTTGGAGGGCTTTTGATGAAATCCTCCATGCTTTGTAGGACTTAAGACCTGCTTCCTTCATTTGTTCAATTACATCATCAGTGGAGATGTCAAAGTCAACACCCCTGGCAACCACACTGAAGGCAGGCTGTCTTCTTGGGTGAGGTGGAGGGTTACTATTTCTATCCTGAAGTGTGATCACAGTTATTGTTCTACCAAAGGCAGATTTTTGAAGAAGAGGGGCAATTTTTCCGCCAAATCATGCATTGTCGTCTTGACGATTAAGTCCCTATTTCTTGTGAAGAACATGTCCTGTACTGATTTTACTATTTCAAAGCGGAGTCTTTTTAATTCTGAGAAAATTTCTTTTTGGGTTAAACCTTTTGGTATGTTTTTGATGAGTAGTGTTTGTATTGAGGTGAAAGACACTTCATCATCGGTGTCTGAGTGATCAGACGCTACTGAGGTTCTGCTGTTGGCAGGAGAGCTAGGGGAGTTGTCCTCACGGTTTTTTGTCATATTGTGATGAGTCATAGTCAGTTTTGATCTCAGTGATCTCCGCAAGGGTGGCGCGACGAGATAAAGTCTGGGAGCCTCTAGTCGTCACTAAGCAAGACCCACCGCTGCCACGCGCCCAAGAAACACCTGCGCGGGGACTCGGCCAGGTGGCGACCGTGTCGCCTGGCTCGCGGGGTGTCGGGCGCCGTGATTTAGGCCCCGGCCGCTGATTGGCCGAGCTCTGGCGGCCAGCCAGGGCTCTCAGCAGCCCAGGAACCAGGTACAACACCGCAGGAGATCAGGAAGCCTGGTGTAACAGCTCTCAACTCAGACTTTAAGGGAAATTTTATTTTATAAATTATCTTTACCGAGCTAGGGGTTGAGTAAATATGATTTTGTAAGTTTGTCTTGTAATTTATCGTTAATCGGTGTAAATGGGATTTGTTTTATGAAAAGAAATCGTGAAAATACTATTTAACATGTTCAAGGACAGAACTATGCAAGAAAAGTTGATTAAATGTTTGTATTCCAAGTATTAAGGTGAGCGTCGAGGTTTAGAAGACAATTTAGTACAGTTTAAACTGATCTAAGTGGATAATTACGTGTGTAAATATCCCTAATGTTTATTTCTGTGCATTTCGTAATGATTGTAATTGATTTTGATTATTTTTTAAAATGTTTTTAAATGTTTAAGTATTAGTAGAGTTCGAGAAACATCTGTCGGAAGCCTTTGTAGTATTCTGGAATTTTCTATGAAACTTATATAAGCGAGCGGCAGAGATGAGTTTTGAAACAGTTTTGCGCCAACAGTAAACAACAGTTTTCACGTATGCAAGGAGTATTTTAGTTCAGTACTGTGATAGTGTAAAGCAGTATTGTCTTTGAAAGCAGTACTGAGTGTTATCGCTGGAGCTTGTGTTTTCATGTGCAACCAGTATCTTTGGAGTCTGATGTTTTACTTCTGAAAATAAACAAAGTTAAAATCTGAAAGGTGTGTTGGCTCAGTTATTTTGTCATATTTAATAAACCAATACACACATATCACTGGGATCCAGGCGCGCATAGTTTGCAAACGTTTGCGTGTTTGCAGTCGGGTGGTTTGGCTCCACCAACCAAATATTCGCAAACAACAGTTCGTGTGCGAACATTTGTTATCGTTCCAACTGCTGCATACAGTGTCTAAATGGCTCCGACAGGAAAACTTATTGCCAGTGATGCATCTTGTGTAATTATATCTGTTTTAAGTGAAGAACAGGACACTATTTAAACAAAAAAAAAGAATAAAGAAAGAGGAAACCTAAATTTTGGATATCCCATTTTTTAAAACAAGAAATTCCACGTGACTGCTGTATGACTTAAGAACAGATGATAGGGGTGGTGTAATAAGATAAATACTACTGTTTCCCAACTTACTTTTAAAGAATGTAATAATAGAAAAAAAGCAAAATAATTTATAAAATTACGCACCTTTTCCTGACAGCATTGAGTTCTATTGCTTAACTTTTTCTCTTCTGAATTATGAGAGCAAAGAATTTACTTTCCCCTTAAGAACGTCAATAGTGGTTCCCATATCTGTTGCGATTTCTCTCCAGTAGTGTTGCCCAAATGCAAGAACAAGACCAGACTTGGCCGGTCTTGGTCTTGCATCAATACACCTGGTCTTGGTCTTGGTCTTGCAAAAATGCAAGACCAAGACCGATTTTGGGCAACACTAGTGTTGCCCAAATGCAAGAACAAGACCAGACTTGGCCGGTCTTGGTCTTGCATCAATACACCTGGTCTTGGTCTTGGTCTTGCAAAAATGCAAGACCAAGACCGATTTTGGGCAACACTACTCTCCAGTCATCGCGCTTTTTGATTTTGTTGTGGTAATATTTGTGACTGCTGTACCATATCTGCGGCTTTGATTTATGTGATTCAGTTAACAGTAAACACTTTTCACTATCCCAGTCCCTAGTTATATTGTTTCTAAATTTTAAAATGCGCTTAGAATTGAAACTGTTCGGAACACGCACCCTGTTGTTGAACCTATCTCCACTGAACGCGCACGAACACCGAATTCCTTTGATGTACCGACACCGGCCGGAACACCTGCAAATACCCGCTAATCTTTGTTCGCGCGCGCTGTTCCCGTCTCCACCGGACAAATTCTGAGTTCGCAACATTTCAAACGCATTGCGCGCTGGGTGGATCCCCACCTTTACTGGAATGTTATTGTGCGGATTGAAAGTACCTCGACTCAGCCTAACTGTTTGACGACGTCAGTTCGTTCCACGAGCGAGTTAATGAATGCAGCTACCCCCAGGTCACTGCAGGTAGAGTACCAGTACGCGGTACCTCCGAGTACGCTGAGAATTCCTTCGTCTGTTCGCAGGTGGGATGTGTGTTAGGAGCCGCCGCCGAGATGTCGCCGCCAGCAGAGTAGCGGAGGCGGAGTGACTGCCCCCGCCATGCAGACGGGCCTCACCGCCGCCCCCGGGGGCGGCAACGCCAGCGACGGCCTCCTCAATGGCACCGACCTGGGCGCCAACCGCACGTCCAACATCTACAGCATCGGGCCCGACTACATCAGCCAGTGGTGAGTGACTCCCTCTATCTGCTGCTGTCTACATACTAGTCCCGCGCGACATCTCGTCCTGTTGTGTGTGTCCATTCTCAACGTGTTTGCAGAGCCCTACATTAAAGCAGGGACCCCGTTTACCTGTCTCAGTCGTAGTGGAGGCGAGGCGCATCCACCTTAACATGCCGCATGTTGGCCACCGCAGCAGACCGCGTCTTCGTGATCTCTCATACCGTCTCTTAGGAAGCGTCCATTAATTACGTGAGATTTTTTTCCGGGATTCCGGAAAACCCCCCTCCCCATCTGGTCGCTCCCTCCTCTAAGACGACGACAGATCTCCCCGGATTCCCTCCTCCCCAATTTCAACTGACGTAATTAATAGCCACACCCTTACATAACGTTCATAATGACTGTTACGCTTTTTCTTTGGTGGTCGTTAATGGAGATGTTCAGTTTAGTTCGTTGTTTAGGTTGTTGTTGTTCGCAACGAATAGCTTTAGCTTCAAGCTTTCTGGTAGCTACTGTTACTTCATATAGGCAGGTCGTGATGAACGTGCTCGTAGTAGCGTGGGAGCAGCACTGCTCATTCCCGATCTACTACTTCAACTGATGATGACGGAGAAAACTGCTGTAGAAACGTTTCCAGCTGAGCTCCCGTGGCAGCGCAGTCCGATCTCACTGTACGCGACAGTGTCTCTCCTTGGATTACAGCGAGTTTCACCCGCAGCTACCTGCACACGCCACTGGCGTCTCAAGCGCTTTGTGAGTCGATGTCGTCGTCTTTATGGCTCCTGTAGCGGATCGCCACACTGTGTGAAGCGTCTGCATCTATACTCTGCAATTTACAAACATTGTGTGCGGTAGAGGGTGCTGAGCAACAATTCTGCGCATTCCAATCCCGAACAGAATGAAGCAAGAAAGAATACATAAAAGTATCAGTACGGCATCTTATTTCTAAATTCTTATCCTTCCTGTCATTCCGACCTACGTAGGTTGGGGGAAGAAGTATTTCATTGCACTCGTAACTTAAAGAATTTCCAATAATAAGAATCTCCAATAAATTCAAACGAAAACGACGTCGTATGTCTGCCAAACAATCCCAGCTCAATCTAGGTATCTATTGTCTGACGCTTTCATAAGGGCTGTAGCAACCAGTCACGAATCGAGCGGCTCTCCTCTGTACCCTCTCCATTGATTCAATCAGGCCCTTGCGATACGGATCCCAAACTTCACAACAGTAATCCAGATACGGAAGCACTAGTGTTTTGTACGCAATTTCCTTTGTATGAGCACTACAACTTCTCAAAATACGACCTATTAGTCGTAATATAGAATTAGCTTTGCTACGACGGAAGTTATGTGCAAGTACCATTTCATGTTGCTTTGTACTGTTACGCGCAGATACTTCATACCGTTTCAACAACTGAATTGTTAAATTTGTATTTGTGACCAAAAGTGATTTTGTACTCGTGAACAAACTGAGTCATATTGTAACTTATTTGCATTGCCTTTGAGGTTTTGCAGTTAAGTGTAAGCTGCCATTTAAAGCACCATTCCGAAATAACATCCAGATCGCGCTGAATTTCTAAGCTATCGTCAGAGCACCTTACTTTGCTATAGATAACTGCATCTCACGATTGGTTGCGATGCTCGTTCCCTGAGACTGCGTACCCCGCATCCCTTGTTCAACTTACACTATTTTCAGGCGTACTTGGGATCTGGAACGATACACCGGAAATACCTCGACAGGCAGGTTACACGTTACTATTTCAACTTTCCTTAGGTCGAGGACTTGGCACCCCTTGGTCCGTGCTATGAGATGTGTAGCCCCCTCGGTGGCACGTTACTTCCGGACTGTGTCCGCTCAATGAGGAGTCGCCTGCGGCGACAGCTATCGGACGCTATATTTACTAAATCACATGGACGGTAGCTATTTATTCCCCGCCTCCTTCAGCAGATTCTCAAAGTGCTTGTAGACAGTTAGCCTGAATGCGACAGGCCATACTGGTCGTGAGGTGCTTCGCTCCGGGCATCCACCATAACATGCCGCATGTTGCGCGCCGCAGCAGACGGTGTGATAGCGACTCACACATTGTTTGATGCCCACTCCCACCTCCTAATTTCCACTTTTTTCGGCTTTACGCCTCGTCGACGACAAGGCGGGATGGAACTGGGGACAAGGAACTTGAAGGAATTCGGCCGTGGCCTTTTTGAAGAAAGCATCCCGGCATTCACCTGGAGTGCCTCTAAGCTCTATACCCAATTCTTACAGGCAGCTGCGATATGTCCAAAATTTTGGCACTGGAAACATTGGTGATAGATTCCTGGAGTGACTGCTGAATTTTACATGTTTTTCTTGCTACTGTTGGTTTTTGAACAGTCGTCTCGTCGTCCCTGATTGGTGGCACCTCGGTTCGTGGTTTATCAGGCTGTCGCTTTGGATATCGGATGGCATCAGCCTGAGGTATTTTGGTGGCAGCCATCATTTTAGATGGACAGGTTGCGATGAACGTCAACCCTCCCAATGCTGCCGTGGCCGTCGTCGTACAACGTACTGCTCATTTCTTATCTTGTACTTCACCTGATGAAGAAGGAGGAGATACCTGTAGAAACGACGAGGCCCCCAGACTGTAGACACTGTGTGAAGTGCGTCACACTGTCTGCCCTTGAGTACTCATCCCCAACCTACCTGCACGTGGTAAGTGGATAGAGTTGTCCTTATGGTTCCTACTGCGGGTCGCCATGCTGTAAGAGACAACTCCTCGCTGTCGATAACTGCTACCGATATCGATCCTTGTGGCTGCCTTCGCTTTCATACCCCGCAGTGCAGGTTATATCAGTCTTCAGGAACATGCTGCCGGCAGATTAAAACGCGGTTGAGATGACACCGGAAATACCTGGACCGGTAGGCGGCGCGCCAGCATGTCAATCTTCCTCACGTCGAGTACTAGTCACGGCACCCCTCGGTCCGTGCTGTGAGACGTGTAGCCCCCTCGGCGGCAGGCTATTTCCGGACCATATCCGCTCAATGAGGACCCGCCTGCGGCGACAGCTGTCGGACGCTGGACTCACTACACTTGCAGGGACCACAGTTATTAATCCACCGTCTCCTACAGAACCTCAGTGCTGGACCTGAGGAACACTCAGGCAGCCAAGTGCAACTAATATGAGAAGCCTGGTGGGTCGGTGTCTCAGGCGTCTGAAAGGTCCCAGGTTCGAATCCCTGTCTCGGCTGTCATTTTCGAATTCCTTTAATCCGTCCTTCACCTCTGGCACAGCTTGTTGTGTAAGTACGCCAGAACAATTCCGAGGTTCGAATTCCGCGTTAAACTGCAGGTCCCATTAGGATTAGCGGCCATACGATGATGTGATTTGACTTATTAATGCGACGTGGAGAGAATATTTCTTAAATGTACTTAGTCTTCATGGAGCTGGGAATCTCTCCATCAGATTTTCGTCAACTTTTATTGTTTTTTTCGTTTTGCTGGTTATGGTCGGTTGCTAATTTGCCACCTGGTGGCGTTGTGTTGCGTATTTATGATCCGACGAGCTGTCTCGAGGTGTTTAAAAACGATAAAACAATACAGATACAGAACGTTGTTTATTTCCAGAAGACATGAGAATCCAAAGATACTGCTTGCACATGTAAACACAGGCTCCAGCGATAACACTCAATTCTCCTTTGAAAGACAATACTGCCATAACCTCTCACTGTACTGGATTACAATGCTTCTTGCATACATAAATACTGTTCCTTACTGTTGGCGTAAAACTGTTTCTGCCGATCGCTTATATAAGTTTCATAGAAAGTTCCAGGATATTAGAAAGGTTTCCGACAGATGTTTCTGCAACACTAACAATACTTAAACATTTAAAAACATATTAAAAACAATCACAATCAATTACTATCATTACGAAATGCACAGAAAATAAAATTAGAGCTATTTACACACAGAATTATCCACATATGTAGATCAGTTGAAACTGTACTAATTCGTCCTGTAAGATCGTAGCTGACCGTAATACTTGGAATACGAACAATCAGGGGTGGATCCAGGATTTTGTTTTGGGGGGGGGGGCTTGAGCGGACTTTGGTTTGGGGGGGGCTTGGGTTGAGTGAATTTGGTTCAGAGGGCTTGCGTTCAGTGGATTTTGGTTTTGGTGGGGGGGGGGGGGGGCTTGAGTCGGGAAAAAGGCAGTATTTTATAGCCTTCTCGGGCCTCAAATCCGTAGAGCTAAAAAAAAAGTCTAAAAAACTACAATGTCAGGGGTGGACATAGATACGTTTGGGGGGGGGGCTTGTTGAACCCCCTAGGGCCCCCCCTGGATCCGCCCCTGCAAATAATATTTACATAATTTCTTTTCATAAAACAAAGTCCATTTACATCGATTTACAGAATATTACAAGACAAACATACAAAATCATATCTACTCAACCCCTAGATTGCTACAAATAATTCATAAAATACAATTATACCCAAAGTGTGGGTCTGAGAACTTTTAGGGTGCGTCCATGAATTACGTTTGCGTGAAATGGGGGGGGGGAGGCCGCTGAAATCTCACGAAACCTCACCAAGAGTGAGGGGGGAAGTCAACGGAAATCTCACGCGAGGTTTTGGAATTCTTGAAGGGTAGTAGAGGTTAAAACAGAAACTACGACGTCGATTAGCAGGGGGGGGGGGGCTGCGTCAAAATATTACGTCACATTGGAGGGGGTGGGGGTTAAGTAGTGTTGAAAGGCGGGTCGGCGCCATCAAAGGGAACGTTAATTGACATGCGCATTCAAGCCTTAATTGATTTTAATTGATTTTAATTGAATTGCGTGGGGTCCTTAATTGATTTTAATTGAATTGCGTGGGGTCCTTAATTGATTTTAATTGATTTTAATTGAATTGCGTGGGGGGCCTTAATTGATTTTAATTAATTTTAATTGAATTGCGGGGAGCCTTAATTGATTTTAATTAATGCTAATTGAATTGCGGGGAGGGGGTCTCACATCTGTAACCTCAGATTGACCTTATTATTTCCTTATGTACAGCGGTCAGCGGACAGTTTTTTCCCCATGTATTCTTATGGAGAATGGAGTGAGCACACTTTTTCCCCCATGGCGGGGAGCCTTAATTGATTTTAATTAATGCTAATTGAATTGCGGGGAGGGGGTCTCACATCTGTAACCTCAGATTGATCTTATTATTTCCTTATGTACAGCGGTCAGCGGACAGTTTTTTCCCCATGTATTCTTATGGAGGATGGAGTGAGTCCCACTTTTTCCCCCATGGCGGGGAGCCTTAATTGATTTTAATTAATGCTAATTGAATTGCGGGGAGGGGGTCTCACATCTGTAACCTCAGATTGATCTTATTATTTCCTTATGTACAGCGGTCAGCGGACAGTTTTTTCCCCATGTATTCTTATGGACCTGTCTTTGCAGACAGTTTGGAGCGGAGGGGAGCCGAGGAACTAGGGGAGTTTAATTGAATGCGGGTTCGTAATTGAATGTGCACAGCTGCGCCACACCCCGGAAGCCATCAATTATCGCTCCCCTCCGGAAGCCATCAATTATCGCTCCCCACGCAGCTGCAGGATGCGGGTCCGTAATTGAATGCGCCACACCCGGAAGCCATCAATTATCGCTCCCCTCGCAGCTGCATGATGCGGGTTCGTAATTGAATGAGCACAGCTGCACCACACTCGAATTATCGCTCCCCACGCAGCTGCAGGATGCGGGTCCGTAATTGAATGCACACAGCTGCGCCACACCCGTGGACCTTATTAACTAAAGTGTTTAAATAAATAACACATTTTTATTTTATTTCTTTTTTTTTATTTCACCCACCATTGGGCAATTAAAAATACATTTTCAACAGCGCATATAGCGTTACAAAATAAATGTCCTTTACAAAGTTTTATCAAATTATTTTCTTGAGTTCATGTAGAGGCGGGCATCCTAAATCTTCTATATTGTAGCAGACTTTCTTGCGAATAATCTTCTGAAACCAACGAGCCTTCTCCCGTCCTTTAACGTAAATAATGGAGTCATCTTCATTTGTGATTGCATGTAGAATAGTACATAGTTTGCTAAAGGTTATACCAGCAGCAGTCCAAGGTATTCCATGGTAATTTTTGTCAGCCATTTGACTGTTGGCTCATTACCTCCACGTGATGGTGAATTTACAGAGATGCAATGTGTGGCGATAATGTTGTCTGATTGCACTACACAGACGGCAACTTCTTTGAAGATAAATACTCCTTCTCTCGTCTTGAATCCTTGAGCGTCCAGGAAGATGGTCGGCATGATACTGGGTGGCAATGATGGGCGCTACCTGGTTTTATGCGAGCTTACGCACAACACTTGTTAGCGGTACGTATTCCACAACACGGTCGTGAAGGATTAGACAGTATGCGGCGGTGTAGGCTGGAAAATTGTCAGTGCTATCAAACTCCATACGAATATCTACAGGCCCTGTTTTTACCGACTCATTTTGATGTGAACAGTCGATTACGGCGATAGGAGCAGTAGCGACAAAATCTTCGGTTTAGTAGTGGTGA